>WEKY01032821.1:580017-604518 GCA_013390045.1 Picathartes gymnocephalus
GCAGGGACCCCCGGGCGCGCAGCAGGACCCGGCACATCCGTCCCCAAAGGAGCAGGGGCTGCTGTCACCAGTCCCCGCTCCGCTGCCAGCCCCGGCTCCATCCCACCTGGCTGAGGTCCGGGGGCAGCCCTGGGGTCTGGATTTCCCTCCCAGCAAATCCCCGTGTTCTCCTCATCGCTCTGATCCTTATGGGGTGGGATGTGGGGACAGCGCCGGGATGGGATGTGGGGACAGCGCCGAGGTGCCTCCAGCCACCACCAAGGCAGCAGGAAGCTGCTGAGGAGCGCTCGGCAGCCGGAAAACCAGCAAAAATCCCTGCAGCCGTCATGGAAAAAGAGGATAAACAAGGAGAGAAACATGACTTTTTTTTTTTTTTTTAATCTTTTTTTAAATCCCATGTGTCGGGGCCTGATTTTTAAATCCCTTGGCACAACTCCCCACCGGAGCTTGACCCAGCACGGGCAGGCTCTGGGTTTCGGAAGGCTCTGGGTTTTGGGAGAGCCGGGAAGCCGCCGTGCCATAGCGCTTGGAGCCGAGCTTTCCGGACCGGTGGCTTTGGGACGTGGCGCTGGGCTGGGACAGCGGGCAGGGAAACCCGAGCGCGACCTTGGCCGTGCCTGGCCCCGGCCCCCTCCCCGCTGCTGAGCGCCTCAGGGGATCCGGTTCCCTGCCCTGGCACGGCTTTTGGGATCGCTGCTTTCCTCCCGGGAATCCCCTCTGCGGGTGCCCCCGCTGCACGGGCAGCTCAGACCCCGCTGGCAACAGCCAGGGGTGATGGAGCACCCCCAAATCCCCATGGGGAACCCCCAGATCCCACAGGATTTGGCACAGGGAGTTACGGGAGCTCCCGCCAGCTGAGGCTGCCAAATCTTCCCCCCATCTTCATCCCAGGAAAGCAAGGGAAAGGGTCTGCCTGATTTTAAAACAGGCTTTTTAATTTTTAAATTTACTTTATTTAGCATTGATTATTTAATGTGAAATTTAATTTATTTTATTTGAATTTCTGTTTTATTATTTATTTATTTTATTGGATTGTTTTTATGTTATGATAATAAAGCCAATACTTTTTAATCTTTAATTTATTATAATCTATTCTATTTTTATTTCATTATTTTCGCTTTTTTACTTTTTATTTCATTATTTTTAAAATTATTTTTCATATTTGCCCTTTTTCTATATTTTTATTTCTTCATTTATTATTTTTTCTTTTATTTTTTCTTTTATTTTTTCTTTTATTTTTTCTTTTATTTTTTCTTTTATTTTTAAATTATATTTTAATTTTTTTATTATATTTTCCTTCAATGTATGATTCTATTTTTTCTTTCCTTTTGAATTCTATTTTTTAATTTAAATTTTTATTTATTTTACCACCTCCCCGCAGGGCAGAGCAGCACTGCTGCCCACACCAGTTAATTTTTAATTCCAGCCCTCTGCGGCTCCTTTGCTGCCGGAGGGGTGGCTGCGGGTTCCTTCCCCCTTCCCCCAGTCCTGCCTGGGCTCATTTCCTCTTTCCGAGGTCCGGCCTTCCCCTTTCCAGCCCCTTCCCTGCACCCGGCGTGGGTGCCCACGCCAGCCCCGCACCCACCGAGCCCGCAGCGCCACCAATCCCTTGGCGACATCCCGGGACAGGGATGCTGCGCGGGCGGGGTCACCCAGCGCCTGCCTTTGGAGCACGGATTTATCCTCGACTCGCCCGGCAGTTCGGGCACCTCCCACAGCCGCCGAGCGTGGATTCTGCCCGTGCTGTGTTTGAATCCCTGGAAAATCCCCGAGTGGCTTCCCGGCAGCCCGCGTCCCCGCTGGATGTCCCCGCGCTGGGGACAAGGGTTTGCCGCCGCCGCCGCCCGAGGCAGCCCCGCGTTGCCGGGCGCAGCTGGAGCGGGCAGCTGTTCCCTTTCCGCCTGCCCGCTCCCGGCATCCCCGATGGTTTGCACAAGGCAGGAGATGTCAGCGATGGGCTCCGCTTCATGGCACTTCACCCGCGGCTCTCCTCAAAAATCCTCTCCGGAGGGCGGCTGGGGTGGAATGGGAGCTCTTGGCAACCCGCTGCATTCCCGGCGGGATGGGAGTGCCTGGGAACAGGGATGTGACTGCGGTACCCGGGATGCACAGCCCTGAGAAACCCCTGCAGCCGTGTTTAGCAGAGCAGGGAGCCCCCCCAACACTTTCAGGCCCCTCCAACCCCTTTTGAATGTCCCCAAACCCCTTTCAGTTGCCCTCAAAACGTTGAGACGCTGGAGCGTGTCCAGAGGAGGCTACAAGGCTGGTGAGGGGCTTGGAGCACAAGCCCTGTGAGGAACGGCTGAGGGAGCTCGGGTTGTTTAGCCTGGAGAAAAGGAGACCCAGAGGTGACCTCATCACTCTCCACAACTCCCTGAAAGGTGCCTGTGCTCAGGTGGGGGTTGGTCTCCTTCTCCAGGCAGCAGCTGGCAGAACCAGAGGACACAGCCTTGAGCTGCACCAAGGGAAATACAGGCTGGATATCAGGGAAAAGTTTTTTACAGAAAGGGTGATAACGTATTGGAACGGTCTGCCTGGGGAGGAGGTGGATTCACCATCTCTGGGTGTTTTTAAGACAAGACTGGATGTGGCACTCGGTGCCAGGGTTGAGTTGAGGTGTCAGGGTTGGGTTGGACTCAATGATCTTGGAGGTCTCTTCCAACCCAGTGATTCTGGGATTTCAGTCGCCTCCAACCCCTTCAGTCCCTCCAAGAACCTTTTGGATTCCCCCAAACTCTTTCAGTTGCCTCCAAAACCCTTCCAATCCCCCCAGCATCTGGCTCTCAGCCTCCGTGGGTTTGGAATGTGGGAATCACTCAATGCCTGGGGTCCCCAAGCCCCCAGCCGTGCACCCCCTCCTTTCTCCAGGGCACTCGTGACTGGCTGACAGTGCCACTGGGATTGGTGTTAATGAGTTATCCGTGCTCCGAGCAGGCTGCTCCGTGCCAGTGGGATGGCAGCCACAACCTTTCCATGGCCTTGGCCAGCCCCCAGGTCCTGGCTCTTCTGTCCCTGGCTGGAGTCCCCACCTCTGACCCTGTTCCTGCTGAGCAGGGACAATAAGCTGTAAAACCATGATTATTTTTTGGCAAGGGTGACTTGGGTTGTGCCCAGGGAGGAAGCACGAGGTGGTGGCTGCCCTTCACACCCTCTGCATCCCTGGGGGTGTCCCTAGGGATGTCCCCATCCCTGCAGTGGTGTTGGGGGTCTGGGGACACTCTGGGGCTGGAGGAGGCTGCTGTGGCTTCACTCCCGGTGTGTGAAATTGGGCTGCAGGTGCCTGAAGCTGTTTTGGGGAAAGGGTGGGTTTTGTTTGCTCCTTGCCTTCCTGTGTGGAAGAGGAAAAGCCACTTCTGGCAGCCGGCGGGACACAGCGGCCGGACACGGTCAGGGAGGAGTGTCCCCGGTCTGGAAGCCCAGCCAGGGTCACCCTGTGCTGGCAGCTGTGGCCAAGTCCACACGTGGAGGCCTTTGGCAGCCTCTGTACCCCAGCTTTACCCTCGGGGCTTTGTCCCTACAAGTTCTCCATTCTGTGGGGTTTGTCAGGGCTGAAGGCTTTAGTCACCCATGGCCGTGGGAGCCCCGTGGGTTGGGTGGTGGCCAGGCTGTGCCTGGTGGCACTGACAGAGCTGTCCCTTGTCCTTCTAGCACGGGGAGCAGTGACCCGTACTGCATTGTGAAGATTGACGATGAGGCCATCATCAGGTGGGTGGCCCAGGTCCCTGGCTGGTCCCCAAACCTGCTGGAGCCCCAAACCTTGCTCCTGGCAGGTTTCTCCATCTGCTGCAGGCACACTATCGTTATGATTATTGTTAAGATCATTATTTATTATTATTTATCATTCATTATTATGCCCTGCTTTGGGCTGAGATGCTCCTGCAGACAGAGGTGTCTGACAGCTCACAGCCCCCTTCCCCTGTAAGCCACCCCTTTGTCTTGCCAGCCCAGAGCCACAAGACAGGACAAGGACAGGGACAGAGACTCATCCCTACCCCAGCTGAGAGTTCAAAACTCTGTGTGCTGCCCCCAGCCACGTGTCCCCAAAAGCTGGGAAGGTCCCCAGGGAGGGAACCCTGTCCCCCGTGTCACCAGTGCCACTTGCCCCACAGGACTGCCACGGTGTGGAAGACGCTGTCCCCGTTCTGGGGGGAGGAATACGAGGTGCAGCTCCAGCCCGGTTTCCACAGCATCTCCATCTACGTCATGGACGAGGATGCGCTCAGGTATGGGGGGCGCTCGGGTGCTGCCTTTGGCTCCCTGCACGCTCAGCCCCAGTGCAGACAGCAGAGAATCCACACCTGGCCGCGCTGCCCTGGCCTTTGGGACACAGATGGGTGAGGTTAATTCCCGAGGTTACTGTCCAGCTGGCAGCAGAGGGTGGCTGATGTGCTCCATGGGGACACCATGGTGGCCCCAGTCCAGGATCCCCCAAAGCAGGGGCTGTCCTGCCTGGGCACCAATCCCACGCCGTGTCCCGCTTCCCACTTGTGTTTTCCAGCCGTGATGATGTTATTGGGAAGGTCTGCATCACCCGGGACATGCTGGCAGAGCACCCCAAGGGTAGGGGAAAGTGCGGCTGGGGGATCCCAGCAAGGACCCATCTCCCACTCCTTGGACCAGCTGGTGCTGAAGGGTTTCCCAGTGACCCCGTCATGGGGATCTCCCCTTTTCCCACAGGATACAGTGGCTGGGTGAGCCTCAGCGAGGTGGACCCTGATGAGGAGGTGCAGGGGGAGATCCACCTGCGGGTGGAGGTGCTGGGCAGCCAGGGCAGCCGGCGGCTGCGCTGCTCCGTGCTGGAGGCCAGGTGAGAGGGGACACCAGGGTGACAGGGGCTGTGTGTGCGGCTGGGACACGGCTGGTGAGTCCGAGCTGCTCCATGACTCAGTTTCCCTGGTGTATCTGGTCCCTTGGGTGCAGAGCATCCTCCTCACCACCCAGCAGGTGCTGGGGGTGCTGGGGCAGGGTCTGCCTCATCTGCAGGTCTTTGGGACATATATCTGGAGATTTCTCAAGGAGGGGAATGGGTGCCGTTGGTGCCTGTAGGTACTTTGGGAAGTTTCTGGTGAACTCCCCCTCTTCTGGCAGGGATTTGGCCAGGAAGGACAGGAATGGTGCCTCCGACCCCTTTGTGCGCCTGCGCTACAACGGGAAGACACAGGAGAGCACCGTGAGTGCGGCTTCAGCCATCCCCAACCTGCCAAGGGTGCACTGGAATCAATCCACGGGGAAGCCCAGAGCTATCCCTGTCCCCCAGCATCCCCAGCTTGGTGTCCCTGAGGGACAGATCCACCTGCTGTGGGGACACAAAGCTGCTGCCTTTGCAGGTGGTCAAGAAATCCTGTTACCCACGCTGGAACGAGACCTTCGAGTTTGAGCTGGCTGAGCCCGCCGGGGAGAAGCTCTGCGTGGAGGTGTGGGACTGGGACCTCGTGGGCAGGAATGACTTCCTGGGCAAGGTGAGCCCCCAAACCCTGTCAGTGCTGCTGGGATGCTGCCCAGCTGCACTGCCAGCCCTCTCCTGCCTTCCCCTGCCAGGTGGTGTTCAGTGTCCAGGGACTGGAAGCGGCCGGGCAGGAGGAGGGGTGGTTCAGGCTGTGGCCGGACAAGTCCAAGCCGACAGAGGACGAGTGAGTTTTGGCACAGGGTCTTTGGGTCTGCTGGGGGTGGTCCCAGTGCCCTCAGGGCCATTAGGGAGGGGAGTTTTCCTGGGCAGCAGGGGTAGCCTAGGGTGTTGGGCCACCTCCTGCTCGGTGGAGGATCCTTCCACCCATCCTTCCACCCATCCTTCCACCCATCCTTCCACCCATCCTTCCACCCATCCTTCCACCCATCCTTCCACCCATCCTTCCACCCATTCACCCACCCACCCCGTGCTCCTGCAGGCACCGAGGCAGCCTGGGCTCGCTGCAGCTGCAGGTGAAGCTGAGGGATGAGATGGTGCTTCCCTCCCACTGCTACCAGCCCCTGGTGCAGCTCCTGTGCCAGGAGGTGAAGTTGGGGTGCCAGGTGAGGGGTCCATGCCCAGCCCTGCTGGAGCACCCACATTTCCCTCTCTGTGCCCTGGTGTCCTCCTGCCTCGGGCTGTCACATTATGGTGCCTGTTCCCTCCAGGATGGCCAAGTGCACCTGGTCACCCTCCTGGACGAAACCACCACGGCTGAGTGCCGGCAGGAGGTCGCCATCAACTTGGTCAAAATCTTCTTGGGCCAAGGGCTGGTCAAGGAGTTCCTGGACCTGCTCTTTGAGCTGGAGCTGGCCAAGCCCTGTAAGGCTGGAGTGGGGAGCAGAGCTGGAGGCTTCCTGTCATCTCCTGGGGCTGCAAAACCTCCAGGGCCTTGTGTGGGGATGTTTTGGGAGCGATGGTTGAGGTTCAGCCATCACACTGTGGAATCTGTTGGGTTCATCCCAGCAATTCATGGGCCAAGGTTGGTGGAGGAACAGGTGGTTTGAGGTTAGGAAATCCCCAAACCCCCATGGAAATGGCCAGGAGGGCAGGGCACAACCTCTGGGAATGCCCCCCCCATGGTTGCAGCTGCCCAGGGATGACCTGTGGCTGTCCCCCAGGCCATGGACCCTCTCCTGTTTTGCAGGTGAGCCCAACACTTTGTTCCGGAGCAACTCTCTGGCCTCGAAGTCGATGGAGTCCTTCCTCAAGGTGCCACACCACCCAAAACCTGCTCTCCTCAGGTCATCCTGGCCCTGGGCTGTTCCCAGGGGAAGAACTGGGAGGCCTGGGGTGTTTGTGCCTTCCCCTGGGGCTGGGAGGCTGGAGAAATCCCACCGGGTGACCCTGGGGGTGTCAGGTGCCAAACCCGTGGCCTGTCACTGTCCCCTGTGCGGTCCCTCGGCAGGTGACAGGGATGCCATACCTGCACTTTGTCCTGGGCCCCACCATCGCCCGCGTGTTCGAGGAGAAGAAATACGTGGAGCTGGACCCCGGCAAGGTGGAGATCAAAGACGTCGGGTAAGGGGCTCGTGGGGTGGCAGGGCAGGGGCGGCCCCAGCGCTGGAGGTGACAGTGATGGTGCCCGCAGGTGCTCGGGGCTGCACCGGGTGCAGACGGAGGGCGAGGTGATCGAGCAGGGCCGCCAGCACCTGCAGTCCTACCTAGGCGAGCTCCTGGACGCCATCGTCAGGTCGGCCCCGGCGTGTCCCCCCGTCATCCGCGCCGCCTTCCGCCAGCTCTTCCAGCGCGTCGGGGAGCGCTTCCCGCAGCACCAGGTGCGGGGAGGGGCGGTGCGGGGTCAAGCAGGGACATCATCCCCGGGGGACAGGGCTCTCGGGGTGTGGTCCCCAGCTGTGGTCAGTGGGGTCCCCTCTTGGGCAGGGGGGCAGCGGCCACCGGTGCGTCGCTGTTTGTGGAGCTGTCCATGGCTGGGAGAGACCCTCACGTGTGTTCCCCACCCCCTCGGCGGCCACAGCACGCCAAATTTGTGGCTGTCACCAGCTTCCTCTGCCTGCGCTTCTTCTCGCCGGCCGTGATGACCCCCAGGCTGTTCCAGCTGCGGGACGCGCAGGCGGACGCGCGGACCAGCCGCACGCTGCTGCTGCTGGCCAAGGTGGGGCCGGGCACACCGGGCCGGGGCTTTGGGTGCCTGGCTGTTTCTTGTTGGGGACAGCTGGGTCTCCTGGGGCTGACGCTGCCACCCCCGGGGTCCCCAGGCCATCCAGCTGGTCGGGAACATGGAGCCGGCGGCCGGGCGTGCCAAGGAGACGTGGCTGTCACCGCTGCTGCCCGCCCTGCAGCAGGGCACCGCCCGCATGAGGGACTTCATCACCCGCCTGGTGGGCATGGAAGGGGAGGAAGGGGACGAGGAGGGTGAGGGGCGGCCGCTGGGGCCCCCCCCGGCCGTGGTGAAGGAGGGGCTGCTCCTGGTGCACAAGACACGGGGCAAGGGGCCGCTGCTCGCTGCTGCCGCCGGCAAGAAACTCCATTTCTGCCTCACCGCGGAGTCGCTCAGTTTCGGCAAGAGCCCCAGTGCTGAGGTACGGGGGTGCTGGAGGGGCGGGGGGGTGGCAGCGGGGTGGCACTGACCCGTCCCCGTGTGCGTCCCCTCCATCA
The DNA here is from genome assembly GCA_013390045.1 of Picathartes gymnocephalus. NCBI lineage: Eukaryota > Metazoa > Chordata > Aves > Passeriformes > Picathartidae > Picathartes > Picathartes gymnocephalus. The sequence continues at coordinate 588,083 of WEKY01032821.1, forward strand.
GCGTATCGGTGCCATCGCCCTGGGCGACATCCTGGCGGCCGAGAAGGTGGAGGAGAAGAGCTTCGGCAGCTCCCACGTCATGCAGGTGGTCTACATGGACAGGGGCGGGCAGCAGGAGACAGCCTACCTGCAGTGCAAGGTACAGCGGGGACAGCCCGCGCGGTGTCACAGCCCGGGCGCTGTGGCAGCCCGGGATCCCTCTGACTGTCCCCAATGCCGCAGTGTGTCAGCGAGCTCAACCAGTGGCTGTCAGCCCTGCGCAAGGTGTGCGGCAACAACCCCCGAGTGCTCCGCTCCTACCACCCCGGCGTCTTCCGCGGGGACAAGTGGAGCTGCTGCCACCAGCGGGACAGGACAGGTACAGGGAGGTGGCCCCGGAGCCCCGCAGGGGTGCTGGGGTGTCCCCCGTATGGTGACCCTGCTGCCCCGCAGGGTTGGGATGCGACCGGACCCGGCACGGCGTCACCCTGCAGGACTGGAGTGACCCCCTGGACCCCACGGTGGAGGCTCAGCGCCTCTTCCAGCACCTCCAGGGCCTTCGCGGGACCCTCAGGTGAGTCCCCGCCTCCGGGAGCCCCCCCTGCACCTCCCCTGCACCTCCTTCTCCTCCTGCCAAGGGCCCGTCCCTCTCCTCCCCCTCTCCCCAGGGAAAAGTACTGGGAGCTGCTGGAGCCCGAGGATGCCCGGAACGGCCCCCGGGGTGAAGGTAGGCTGGGGGGTTTGGGGGTCCTGTCGGGGATGTTCTGCTTGGGAGATGTCCCCAGGGGTCACAGGGGGCTGCGGTGGTTTGGGGGTGCCCCCAGGGGGGCTGTGGAGTCTCACTGTCCCTCCGCTGTTCCTCAGACGCTCCCCTGCCCGAGGGGCTGAGCCGGCTCTTCGCGGTGCTGGAGGAGCTGGAGCGCTGTCACCGCCGGGCGCAGCCCCCGGAGCCCCCGGCCCCGGCCCTGCTGCAGCCGCAGACGTGAGAGAGCCGGCGACCCCCGCGGGGCTCGGGTCCCCCCGCCTCGGGGACCACAGCGGTGGCAATAAAGGCACTTTGTACCCTGCAGCCCTGACCTGTCTGTCTCTTGGGGGTGGGGACGGGGTGAGGGGCTGAGCAGAGCTCTGCTGCTGGCACTGGTGGTGGTACCGATGACGGGTGACGTCTCTTAGAGTCTTGCTGGTGCCACTTCTGGTGGCCTTACTGGTGGTGGCATCACTGGTGGCTCTGCTGGTGGCCTGATGAATGCACTGGTGGGGGTTCTTTTGGTGGTGCTACTGATGGTGGCACTGCTGCCATCGCTTGATGTCCCTGCTGGTGCCATTGCTGACGGCCCTGCTGCTGCTGGTGGCTCTGTTGGTGGCAGCACTGGTGCCATCACTGGTGGTTCTGCTGGTGGCCTATTGCTGGCAGTGGTGGCATCCCTGCAGTCTCTGCTCATGGCACTGCTGGTGGCACTGGTGGCACTGGTGCCGTCACCGGTGCCCCTGATGGTCACTGCGGTGGTGTCTCCACTGGGGACACCGCTGACGGTGTCACTGGTGTGTGTTCTCCTCCTGCCAGCACCGCTGGTCCCACAGGTGGCTCTGATGTCGCAGCCACCGCCGTCCCCGCTGCCGTGCCCAGTCCCCCGCTGTCCCTGGTCCCGCTGGTGCCTCTGCCTGAGGGAGTCCTCCTGCCCGCCTGGGGGCGCTGTACGGCCGGATAGCGGCACCGAGAGGCGGAAGTGACGTCAGCGGAAGTAAAACGGAGGCCGCCATAGCAACGGCGGGATGAACGCGCCTCCGGCTTTCGAGTCCTTCCTGCTCTTCGAGGGCGAGAAAAAGTGAGGGAACACGCGGGGGGCGACGAGTTAAACCCTTATAGACCGCGGGGGGCTGAGGGGGAGTGAGCCCAGGCCTCGCCCCCCAGTCCCCCGCTGTTCCCGGGCCCATATGGATCGATAACATCCCTGTATCCCATAATCCCCCCAGGATCACCATCAATAAGGACACGAAGGTGCCCAACGCCTGCTTGTTCACCATCAACAAGGAGGACCACACGCTGGGGAACATCATCAAGTCGTAAGTTCAAGTGGGGAGGAGATTTGTGGGGGGAGCTTTGGGGCTTTTCCGCCCCTCATTTCACTGTTTGGTTTTGTTTTTTTATTCCCGTTTCAGGCAGTTGCTCAAAGACCCACAGGTGTTGTTTGCAGGGTACAAGGTCCCACACCCTCTGGAACACAAAATTATCATCCGTGTCCAAACCACCCCCGATTACAGCCCCCAGGAAGCTTTCACCAATGCCATCACGGACCTGATCAGTGAACTCTCCCTCCTGGAGGAGAGATTCAGGGTAGGTTCATTTTTTTCTTCCTTGAAACTATTTGGGCTTGTTATAATTAATCAAAGGAGCGGGGTCGTGTGTCTTAAAGCTGCTGGGTTTTAGGTTTATGACTGAATTCAAGCCACCCTCGTTGTGTTGTTCAGCTGCTGGCAAAGCATGGCAGAACCTGGCTGCTCTTAAGTGCATTTGTATTTTCTTTTACTTTTTATACTTCTCCTGAAAAAACTCTGGGCCAGTATTTTCACTTCTCATGGCTTCTGCTCAGTTTATTTATTTATCTAGCCCCTGAATTCTGAGATTTAATCTGCCCAAAATATTACTCAGCCAAAACCAGGGAGCCTGTGACTGAGAGAGACAGTGCTGGGAAAAGGCACCAGGGCACCGATTTGTAAATAAGTTTTGATTTTAATTCCAGTATTATTTTTCTGGTGGGTGTCAAGGTTTCCACTGTGGGTTATAATGCTTCACAGAAGAGTCAGGAATGTTTAAACATCCACCTCCAGCTCAGTAACAGCTCTTGTCTTAGCATGTGTGTTTTTGTTTTTGTTTTACAGGTTGCTATTAAGGACAAACAAGAAGGAATTGAGTAAAATACCCCCTCTGGAGCAGACTGTTATTGGATGTCTGTTATTGGATGAAATATTTAAACCTCCATTCATGGCAAATATTTTCCCCCTTTTCCTACTTGTGTTCAATTTTTGACAGCAGCAGCAAGATTTTGAGGTGTTTTTTTTTTTAACAGCAGACAGGCACTATACCAAGAGGATAAATGTTGTGTTGGATAAGTCATTAAAGTGCTTTTTAGTTTTCTAATTGGAGCCTTAAGGCATATATTTGTCCTGGGCTGGTGGGGAGGTTTTTGTGGGTACAATTCCAATATGAGAAGCTGCTCAGTGACAGCTGTAGGTGAACTCTGCTTTTCCTGCCAAAAAGCCCAGGCACTGCCAACTGAACTGGTATTTTGTTTTATTAAGTGTCATTTCTATAAAACAAATGCACAAATTGTGAAAACTTACAGTAAAAGAAACCGGGTGTTTACAATGAACTGATGAGTTTAACAAACTCTTACCTTGGGGTTTTTTTTTTTTTTTCATCTTGCACATAAAGCTGGTCTAGAAAACGTTCATGGGCACATGGGTAACAGTCACTAATACTGCACTAGGTCAAAGCACGGGGGTGGAACTGTGGCACAGGGGACTAAGACTTCTTCCAGATGGCTGTTATGTTCACACTGGTCAGCACAACAAGGTAGGTGAAGGCAGGGTCTGCTACCACGTTGTTCACCAGGATTTCAGGAGGCTGCTCCCCGTTCACCCGCAGCTCCGGCCACTTGAGGATCTGTGGGGAGAGCAGAGGGGGTGGTGGCATGTCTGAGGGGGGATGGGGCCCTGGGGGCCCTGAGTCAGAGCTCTTCCTTTTTCTGAGGGGCTGCTGGAGCTGTGTGATATTCCTAAAGGGCAAGGGCTTGGTGCACAGGGAGCAGGGAGGGACACGTGAAAACAGCTGCACCTCAGTCCCAGAGGAACTGATTGGTGGCTGGGCACTGCACTTCCAAAAAACCCGGGGAATCACAGAATTGTTGAGGTTGGAAAAGACCCCCCAGAGCACCGAGTCCAACCTGTGACCGAGCAGCACCCTGTCACCCAGAGCAGAGCCCTTAGTGCCACCTCCAGGGGTGTTGACTCCATCCCTTCCCATACCTGAATAGCCCTTCCAGTGAAGAAATAATGGAACATTGGGTCACTTCATACCTCTGTCTAATGTAGCTCCAACCAGTGGGTGAGAGCCTTTGAGAGTGTTTGTGATTGTCCTTTCAGAGGGACAGGCAAGGGAACAGTGACTGCCCAAAAGAGAATGGTCTGCAGAGGGAATACTGGGCAGAAAAAGGGTGAGTGAGTTCGGGCAGCAGTGAGCCCTTTCCTGCCAGGGAGTGCTGGCTCTGGCTTCCCTCCCCTCCCTGGGGGATGTGGTGCCTGCACACCTGTGCTGTTGTGCTCCCCAGTTTAACCACCACGTTTTAGGGCTGCAGGGGGTGACAGATTTGCTTTGCAGCTCCTCATTCCTGTCCCAGCCAATGGCCTTGGCCATGCTCTGGAGATTGCTTTTAACTGTTTGTCCGTGTCAGGTGTGGAAAGACAAGGCAGGTTCTGGGATAAACCTGCTCAGGAGCCTGGGATCAGCTGCCCTGAGGTGGAAGGGAGCCCAGAGAGCACCTCTGACCTACCTGTGTGGGAGAGATCCTCCGCTCCGAGCGCTTTCCCTTCGCAGAGCCCCAGGCCTTGGTGTGGTTGGAGAGGTTGTACATCCACACACTGCCCTGCTCATCCCCACAGAACACGTACTCTTTTGCTGTGAGAGCAGAAGAAAAAGCTGGAAAGTGAGTGTGGAGCTGGGAATCTGTTCTGCTGTAGAGCTCCAGGAGAGCTGCAGGATCCCAATGGAGGGTGCCATATTTCAGCAAAATTCCCTTTCTGGCACAAAATTATGAATCTACTTTGCTCTGAAAGAATTCATTCAAGATAAACCAGCTATTTTTAGTGGAGAAAAAGTAGTGTTAAATGCTTTGGGATTTCTCCTGACTTTTTTTTAGACAGGTTTTGGGAAGTGCTGACTGGATCAAGTTTATCTATTCCTTCTCAGTCTCCAAATCCAGCTGCCCGCAGATGCACTCGGCATCCCAGTGGCTCCACAGGGCCCAGCCCTGAGCTCTGTGCTTCGAAAATCTGTGCAAGGAAGATGCCCCAGCCTCAGCTGTGCCCTCTTGTCAGGCAGATGGTGCAGCTGTAATTATTTATCACTTGTGTTATTTCCACCCAGCTGGTGCTGGAGCTGCACTGCAGAGCTGCAGAGGGGAGAGCAGAGCTCTCTGGTGAGCTCTGAAATCCAGGCCTCTGCCTCCAGCTCCAGGCTGCTCCCATGGATCAAAGGAGAGCCACGGACAACTGGGCAAAGCACTACCCAGGACATGAGTGCTCCTACCTGGGCAGGTGCTGAGTGTCAGGTAGGACATGTCTGTCGTGGACCACTCCAGCTCAGCCAGAATTACTGCAGACATTGTCCGTTGGCATCCTTTTCCCTTGGCATCAAAAGACCTGCTCCAGCTCCACAAGTATATGCATCCTGGTTTGGAGCTCTTGGAAACTAGGGAAGAAAGAAAGGGAGAGGCTGTGACAGCTGCTGAGAAGCAAAATGCATTGAAACAGAGGTGGTCCATCCAGAATATGCATTTCAAGCCATGGGATCTGATCCAGCAGCAACTGTTTCCACCTGCTTTACCTTATTCCAGGATAATTGGAGGTTGCAGAGAGATTTTCAGTGCTACGCTTATGTTCCTGAGCTGCAGAACAAGCATAAGCTATTCAGAAAGAGCCAGCCCATGATGTGAAACCCCCAATTCCCCTGAAAAAAAATACTGTTGCCACCAGCCCTTGAGCAGACAGGAACTCTCCTCCCTTCCACGTTGGCACTCCTTGGCCAAGTGTGCTCTCAGGGATGTGTCCATCTGATTTCCAGTCCTGTCTAAATATGGGTTTGCACTCTAGGCCACATTTTGGGGAAAGACAAGTGACTCTGGGAGACAACTCCATCCTGTGTAGCTCCCCTGCCAAAGCTAAAGAAGAGGCTGTCACACCCCTTTCAGCCCCTCTGCTCATCATGCTGGCATCACCCTGAGCATGCTGAGGTGCTCCACTGTTTTTGGGATTGGGCTGTTGTGTTTATACTCACCAACAACATCATCATTGAGAAAAGCCAAACCGTCAACCCTGTGAGATGTCGTCACGCTTTCCTCATCAGGAAACTGGAATATGGCTTCAAAAGGCCTAGAGCAAGGGGAAGGGTGAAATGAGCCAAGTCCTGAACAGCCAGCAGTGAAAGAGCCCAGAAGGAAATTTGTGTGTTAGTGAGTCTCTTGCCAAGCTTAGGTAAATTCCCACGTGAACTTAGTCTTTTGGTCACCTGGGTTTATTAATACAGCAGAAGTCTGTTTGCTCAAGAGATTGATGTTTCACTCCATCTCTTTTGCAGGTTTCAGGGTTAGTATTTATCAGCAGGGCATGACTTTACTTGCTTCTTCCTCATAATTTTGTCCTGAGCTCCCACAGAGTGCCAGTTTCCTGGGTTACCTCACGTACCAGGAACAAGGGAGGCCTCACTGTGAGACTGGAAATCGATCCAAAAATTCACACTCCGTTAACACTACCTGGAGATGGCACACCCTTAAGTTTTGGGGTATTGGATTACACTCCTGCCAGCCTTGCTGCAAAGCAGCCTGCAACACCTGCAGACTGCAGCTTTAATACTCTGCTTTAATGTTCTGAACAGTCCTTATTGGAGCATCATCCTCCTATTTTTCCTGGCCCCTCTGGGAAGGGGAGGATGTTTTAAGTTTGGTAGGACATGCTGCTTTTGCTCAGACCTCCTCAGTTAGAAATCAAGCCTCTGCAAGGACCACTCTTCTTGTTATGGAAAGCAAATGCACACCCCCAGCTTGTGGTTCTCACCTGCTTTTTTGTCCCTTATCCAGTTTTATGTTCCAGGCAAAGCAGCCATCTTCACAGCCTGCCAGCAGGTACTGCTCCGGGCAGGTGGGGACCAGGGCAATCCGTAGGGGGATGGAGGCCGTTTCCAGCACCAGCAGCTGGCTAAAACAAAGCAGAGAACAAGCAGTTAAGTGATGCTGTGACGTGATAGTTACAGGCTCCTGGACTGGCCACATCTGGTTTTTGAACCTTTACCTTGCTTTGAAATTGTAGTCACAGTCTGGAATCCCAATATCCCAGAGTGCAATTCGCTTGTCATAGGATGCAGCTGTGGGACACAGAAGAGAAGCAGGTAGTGACACCGCTGCTCATCTGGCTCTTCTCATGCTAGCTGGCAATTCTGCCTGAGTCCCAGTCACCCTCTAAGGCTCCAGAGAGCTCATTAAAGCACAGCAGCAGACCCCGAGGCTCCTGGCCCAGCACTTCCCAGACATTGTCACACGTGCACAGTCAGTACTTTGTGTTCTTATCCTGTGCTCTAAGAGGGGCAGATAAAGTTTGTTTCCTGGTGTCCATTACTGAGTTGTGGCTTCACAAGGTCATTATTCAGTGGCCCTCTGAGCTTGGTTCTGGTCAGGGCTTCTAGTGGGATCTAAAATATGAGCTCCAGCCTCTACTCTCAGGCAGACACCACTTCATTACACATATCCGTGGCTTACTGTGCTCACATCCACAACAGCTCCCATTGGGAAAGTCAGGCACTGACAAAGGGTGAGAAACATGTCACCAAGCTGGTACACTGAAAGCAGAAACAGTTCTAATAGATCACTCTAAGTAACCTGGACCCTCACCAGATAGCAGCCCTCAAACTTAAAAGTTTGTTGGTGTCCTCTCCCCAGAAAGGATGCAAGACTCTCCCTTTATTACTCTAATTTTTTCTATGATATATAATGAGCCTTGCTGTCCACACCATTACATGGCTGTGCTACCAACCTCCTTATCCCTTCCACCGACCTCCATATCCTTTCCTCTGCTTCTGGCAGAAGTTTCTTCTTGAAAGGTACCCTCTAATCTAAAAAAAATTCCACTTACCATGGCTCATGTAGCACTCTAACCACCCCAGGATGTGGGTAATTGTAGGCAAGAGAAACAATGTGCTGTGGGGTGCAGGTGTGGCCTGAATGGCTCTGTACCAGCTCACTGTACAGCCTGACAATGCAGTTGCAATTTGTAACATGATGGTTCATTACCAGTCCATGAGCTAAAGCCTCTGTGGGCCCTACTGTGTGTGGCAAAGTTCTCCTTGACATCAGGACCTGAACAGAAATCTCTGATGAGGCATAGAACTCACATTAAAAAAAAAAAAAAAAAAATCAAAATCAATTAAGCACATTGTTGGATAAAATGAAACCCAACAGCCCATAATAGGCTGCTGTGCTGGAGGAGAGCCCTGCCACTGCCTGGCTCCCAGCTGCCTGCTCTGCCATTCTTCTTACTCATCCCTGTGGAACAGATCCACAGATTTGTGGCTAATGTGTGTGTGACAGCCAACCTGAGAGCCACCAAGGGAGAAACAGGAGGTGCTGCACCTCAGCTAAAGAGCCAGGCTCTGGCTGAAACAAGCTGTTCCTGCTAGAGATTGCTGCCGCAGGAGAATAACAATGTTCTCTCCCTAATGCCTGTCTGTGCCTTTTGTCTGTGGGTCCCTCCTTGCCCTGGTGACAATTCCCCTTGTTAAAGAAGCCGTGACTTTTCCACATCAGAAGTAAAACCAGGGATTCTGAAGCAGACTTACTGAAGAGGTGGGTCTCTTGGGTTGGGCTGAAGCAGACAGTAGCAATGGGCTTTTTGTGAGCCTTTATCTCTCCGTAGCAGAAGTCGGCTGCCACGTGGATCAGTTTGACAATCCCTCTCCTCCCTGCAGCTGCCAGGATGTTGTGAGCTTTCTTGCGGCTGTCGCTGATTACCATTGTGAGGGTTGTCCATGCAACGCTGAAGAACTCCTGGGACAGAAGGAAAACAAGGCTGGGGTGACAGAGGACAGCCAGCAGGGCGGTGGCTGTTAGCTCAGAGAAAAGACAACTGTCACAAGTGCTACTCAGGTGAAATGACACAACTATTTAAGATCATTAAAAGAGCATCAAAACTCAAGACAGCTCTCAGAAGAACACAAACTGCAGAAAGAGGAAGTTTATTCCTCTGTGCTGTCAAGCAGCCTCAGCAGCCAGACACACCTGTGTGAGGACTGGCAGGCTAATCTCCTAAATAGAAAAATAAACCTAAACCAGGCTAAAAGGATAAGCAAACAATGTTCATTATCTATCTTCATCTTAACATCTGCCCACACTAACACTTTCAGACCTCATTGTAATAAATATTATGCATGTATGTAATTATTAAAGATTATGGTATTCCCACTGAGTGTTTACCCTTCCCACTTGCAACCCACCTCTGTAGCCACCTTATACTTTTTCAGCACCGTCCCTGTCTCACAATCTATCAGACAGACAGATTCCCCTCCACAGGTTGCCACGGTTCTGGAGGAGCTCACAATGGGATCTGAAAGAGGAAAATAATAGGTGAGAAGTTCCCAGGTTCAAGGATAACACATGAAGACTGCAGCTTATTACTGCCTGGTGCTTTCCCAGTCTCCTGTTTTCAAAGTCAAAGGAGAAATATGTGAGCAAGTCTCTTCCTGACAACGGAGACTACGGCTTGAAGGAGCAGGGGTCTAAGGCATGGAGTCCGCTGGGATTCCAGAGCCAGGTGGTTCTGGGAATCCTGCAAACCTCTTTAAGAGCTCACCTTTCCTGGCTCCAGAGTCTAGCACTGGCTCGAAGACACAGGACCAGAGCTGCGTTTTAAAATCCTCGCGGCTGTTGCCTTTACTGTGACACTGAAGAAAATGCAATGGCTCTGCACTGACATCCTCCTACAATAAACCATCCACATTTAGAAAATTCATTCCCCTGACATGGTTTGCCTGTGATTGCCTTGACAGAACCCTCTACTGAACACAGCAATCTCAGTTAAACTCCAGTATTTTTCAGCCCGTCCATGCTACGGAGAACAGGAGAGACTGAGGTGCCACACTGCTTAAGACTCCTAAAGCAGCAGGGAACTGTTTAGCAAAGATGTGCCCAGCAGACCCCAGGAGAGAACCCCATCTCCTACTGCAGAGAAATGTGAAAAACCCTTTAGATCCCCACTGGACTGAGCTGAGGGGGAAACACCTTTCCCCATGCAGCCACTGGTTTGAGCTCAGAGCAAGGCTTGCCACTCCCATTTCTAAACACAAGCTTTCAGAGCACCACCTCGGAGCGCTGGTCCATCCATCCCCCAGAGGGGATCCACTGGGGGTCTCCTGGGGGGTCCCTTCTCTCCCTTGATGCCTCTGAGAGATTTAAAACAATGACAAAAAAATCAAACCAAAACTCACAATATATTTGGCCAACTATGAGCTCCAAGCTGTGCAGAGCTCTGAAGAAACACCTGAAGGCAGCTCCTCCCACTAAACCAAGAGGCCCAAAGCCAGTCCCAAGGGGGCTGATGGATGTACCTTGCGCTTGGAATTCTTCACGGGGGTCAAGGTAACCACGCCATTGTCCTGCTCCTGTTCCCCTGTCATCTGGCTGGATCTTCTGTTGCTTTGCCCCTTGGGAAACTGCTCCCCATTCTTCTGTGTCCCTTCAGCTCCCTGCTCAGGGGTTGCCTCCTTGGCTGGTTGGTTCGATGTTCTCGGTTTATCTGGAGCTGGGTCATCCTCCACATGACTGGATTTTCTGGGATTAACTGCAGCCTCCTCCTTGGTGTTTGCCTGGGTCTTGGACTTCTTGTTTCCAGGGCTTGATTTTGAATGATTTCTTTTCCTCTTGCTGGGTGTTACTGTGACCTGTAAGGCATGTTGTCAGGTTCTGCAGAAGGTTTTCAGCTTCCCCGAGATGTGCAGATAATTTGTAAGTCAAAGATATTAATTATTTAAATGCAAGTACCCTCCCACGGTTACAGACTGGGTTCCAGGAATCAGACAGCCCAGAGCTGCAGGGTTCCTAGAGGCAGAAGCTAATGAAAACCACACAGCCAGCCTCATTTTCAGCTCCCTTCCCCGTTCTCAGTTATTTGCAATTTACAGACAATGTAGAAAAACAAATCTGGCCCATGGACCACAGGGGTTCAGTCTGCAGCCATTTCCAAGCAGGCAAACACCAGCCGAGCCTGGCCAGGCATCAGCCCAGTTCTCTAATTAAAATATTCCTTCCTAGAGGAGAGGTGGAGTGAGTAGGACTGGACGCATGAAATGTTTTTGGTGGAGCTCTCTCCTCTCAGGGAGCAACTCGACCTTCACATTTCTGGGAAAGCTTCACTCTGGATGTAAAGAAGGAGCTGAGCTGTTGGACTCAGGCTGGAGCCCGAGATTGCCCCTGTGGTTACCAAAGGGTCATAAATGTGAACTGACAAGAGCTGCTGAATTCCCAGGAAACAGAAAGAACATTGCTAATGTAACTGGAAAAATCACCTACCTGAGCCATGTCTTCTGCAGCTTCCCTGGGGCTTTCTGTGCTTTCTTCCTCATTCTCATCCGTCTTTTCCTCTGGTTCAGTATCAGAGTTTAACTCCAGACCTAGTGAGTATGACAGAAACTCTTCTGCAATCATTTTCACCTGAGAAGCAAATACGTGGATATGTTAAAAAAGAAAAAAAGAAGACAAAAAGCCACAGCATGTCAAGCTCTGATACGGCATGGCACAAAGAGCTGCTTTGCTGAGTTTTTAGTATCTGCTCCCACTATTCTGTGTGAATTTTGCAAGTGGTGGAGGTGTCCCCAGCTGACATTACATGACCCAAGAACTTCACTTTCTCATGGGCATCCAGAGCACACTGCTGTGGAAACAACAGCACAGCAATAAAACAAGACAAAGGAGAGATGGCAGCCTCAATTTTGTGTATGAACAACCAAATAAAACAAATGTTACAAACTAAATGGTCTTTCCCCACTGGGAGCAACTATACTTCTGTCATTATCTCAGCTCTTTCATCAAGAGTAAAGGTTGCCATTAAACTAATTTGCAAATAATTAAGTATTAAGGATACTGCAGTCTGGTTAATTAGTACAAGTATCATTACTGCTTATGAATTAAAAAACAGTGTTTAACGACAGCCTTTTCAACTTGGTGCATATTTAGTCATGGTGCTTCTGTAACTGCTTAACAAAGAAATGAAGAAAAAATGTTACCACTGGTCTGCAAGAGCACCCAAACCACGGAGAGTTTTAATCCAGTCCCTGCAGAAGCAGGAGCAGGGTGCTTGCCTGGAGAACAGGAGCGATGAGGGATGTGACCTACCCGCCAGCGGGTGAACTCGCTCAGTGAGCTGGGCCCATACACCACATTGGTCTGTACTGACTTCAGGAACTTCTTCTTGATGGACTTCACCTGCTCAGCTGTGTGTTTCTCAGGCAGCTGGTCACGGAAGAATTTTTCCCAGTGAGCAGTAACCTAGGCAGAAAGACTGAGCTTATTCAACAGAAAATCACAAAAGAACATGTTAAAGCATTTAAGGAGTGGCCAACCCTGAGTGCTGCACCCGACATGATAGCACCACTTTAATTTATTTATTCATGTTCAAATGACCACTTCAGCTAATGAGAAGGTCAGTCACTCTGTACCAAGCTGGAGTGAGTGTGGCTAAGCAGACACTGTCAGCCTGGACCCATTCAGAGAGATACCTGGACTCCAAAAGGCTGCTGAACTACAGGCACAACCCTGTGGATGGTCACCTGCCAGCACAGTTCCCCATCATAGTTTCTGGTGGACAGTAACACATCCATCAGCATTTGGACCCAACAGACATTTGTACATTGAGACACAGGACTAAGAACTGGGCAGGCAGGTACAAATAACATCAGGGAAAGGTATCAGGGCACAGGCACCACAATATGAACAGCACAGGGGAGAGTTTGGTGTCTCATTAAACAGCCAACAATGATCAGTTGTCTGGGATAAGAGGCTGAGCAGCCCCCACAGAGACCCTTTGGGGTACACAGGTATTACACATAAACACTCAGCACAACTCATCCCAGTTTTCAGTATTTGATTTTCCTCCCACTGTTACACAGAAGAAATTAACAAGATCAATTAAGTAGAATATGAATGGTAAGAGCAGCAATACACAAAAATAACCAGCCAACCAAATCTTTTTCATAATTGAGCAATAATTTTGCCCAAGATCACAATGATGCCTTGTGGGGACAATCTGTCAGGAGCTAAACTGTGTAGACAAATGAGTGAAAAGACAGTTCTAAACATTCACAGCTAAAGAAGAAAGAACAAATCCTTGTTCCTGGTGTATGCTGGAAAAAGTGAGATTATCCTGAGCTTGGCTTTGTGCTCCCCATTCCTGGGGCCTGGACAGTAACTTAAATTAGATGGGGAGGTGTTTGCAGCTGTTCTGGCAGTACCAGGCTTCTCCCATTCCTGAATGATGATCAGAGGGACCTGAAAAGCTACAGGATCAGACACAGACCTGGCTGGCCCTGCTCCTGTCACTTAAACCAAAGGCAAATTGGCTGCACAGAATGGGTACAGCAAATGCCAGAAGTGACCAGAGAAAGCAGGAGTAAGACATTTCCTGGGTGCCCATTCTGCAGGCTGGGCTCAGATCATACCACAAGTATTGCAAACCACTTGAAGCTTGTTTGCAGCTCTGTCACTACACTGAGCACAGGATTTAGTTATTTCTCAGGTGTTTAGAGATTAAGGAAATATCCCACATCTTACCTTGCTGGTGAGCTTACGGCTGTTGACACGCCTCACGTGGTTGGCCAGTTTGGTTATGTCCTTGCCATTGAGCAGACGAAGATTTTGCAAAAGAAACATTACTTTATAGTCATCATTGAGCTAGAAAGAGAAAACATTGGAGTTATAAAAGTTGTACATGTGGTACCTGCTTTACCTTTAGTCCTTGATTAAAATACAGCCCAGAGGAGAATGATATATTTAGTAAGGAAAAGCCATTTCATAAAATCTCCTCAAGATTTTCAACTCGAATTTCACATTTTAGGTGTGAATTAATGCTCTCCATGCGTTGGGATCTTACACTGCAGACAGAGCTGCCCAGCCTTCAGGCAGTGCTAACATTCAGCACAAGGTGGGGGCTGTGTAACTGCTCATCTGCTGGGCCTGAGTGCAAGGTTGGGAGCTCTGTTCATATCCCTTAACTCTAACACAGGGAAAGGCCTGTCTTGCCTCCAGTCAAGGAATTCCAGCAGGAATTCCTTGGGTCAGGTGCATTTAAAGTCAGACAGCTCACCATACAGCCACACATGTACTGCCAGTGTGCAAAAGCAAATAAGCATGCGGGGATGGTGAGTGGCTGATGCCAGTTTATAGCACAAGTAAAATCAGTTTTGGATGTTTAACTTGTACAGTCAGCAGATCCTCTTGGGAGAAGTCGAAACCTCAACCAGACTTATCACCAAGTTTAAACCCTCATCAGAGGACCCAGGTTGCTCTTCTGGAGCACAAAGGGCAGTAAAACTAACACAGATACTAGGAAATAAAATTAACATTAGATATTAGGAAGAAAACTTTACTGTGAGAGTGGAGATGCACTGGCATATAGGTTGCCCAGAAAAGCTGTGGCTGCCCCACCCCTGGGAGTGTTTAAGATGGGGTTCTGAGCAACCTGGTCTAATGGAAGATGTTCCTGCCCATAGCAGGGGTGGAACAAGAGGAGCTTTGAGGTCCTTTCCAAACCAAACAATTCTGTGATTCTATGTTTCTATAAGAAGAACATCTCTACATAGTCATAACTGTATTTTACACGAGCATGAGCACAAGATACTGTGCCTGATAAGCCACCTAAGATAGGACTTCGGCCTAGAGAATCAGTAGTTCAAGACAGATTTTAAAATCTGAGTGGTTTCGGGCAAGTCACTTCTGCAAATTGAAAAACAGTGGCACAAAATGGTTAAATGTCACACAAAGGCTGGCTGCTTTCTCAAATGCCCCAGCACTTGGTGCCCAAGAACAATATATAAGAGCTTTGCACAACTGCTGTTTGTTTGCCTCTCTGTTTAATGTAAGGAGGAGGGTAACTCACTGTCAAGTACACATTGTTCTCGTATGTTAGCTCCTCGAGCAGAGGGAACTGTTTTAGAGCAGTTACATCTTCCAGCTTGTTATTGTTGCAGTTCAGGACACGCAGATCGGGCAGGGTTAGGCTGTTGGGAAATTTGTCCAGTAAATTATCGGAGAGATCGAGTTTCTGCAGGTGCCTCAGGCGGGAAAACAAGCGCGGGTCTAAGTCTCCAGTCTTCAACTGCAGCTTGGACAGGCTGAAAACAAAACAACCCCCATGAACTATCTGCAGCTTACTGGAAGAACAAACGCTGATTTCATAGCATAGAAAAGTCCCACCTGGTGGCACCTCAGTCCAGCACAACCCACTGGGTACATGGGACCAAACCTGCTTTTTCTGTTGGCAGCATTCTGGATTGTGAGCACACTGTGGGACAGCTGATGTGTCTGAGCTAACAGCCACCATCAGAGACTCAGGTCTGCCAAAGAATAATTAAGCTGCAATTCAGATAATCTCCTAGGGGTAACTGAGCTGGCTGGGAGAACTGAATCACCAGAAAAAGTTCTTATTTTATAGAAAAAATTACTACACCTCCAAGAGGTTTCGTATTTTATCCCTGTGCCATGTTGATTCAATAAAACAAGCTGTGGCAATTCAAGACACTTACTACACCCTCAGTCTACCCTGTCCACAGAATGTACTACATTCATTATTTCACAGCTCAGGCCAAGTGCAGAGCGTGTCTCCAAATGATTTGTCGGTTTTCAAAAAACTAACTTGACCAAAAAAGTGATTTTTTCCATTTATTTTATAGTGAGTTTTGCTGCAAAAACTTCCAATGATAAATGTAGAAATTCACCTAACAAAATTCCAAGACTGCCACCAAAACAGAACAGGAAGTAGTAAAATATTGGTGAGGGGAAAAGAAATATCCCTTCTCTGCAAGAAAGTGAAAACTGCATATTATAAGCAGGGTCATTTATATTTGGTTAGATCATTTAGGTGAGCTCCAAAGGGAGCTTCCAGTCCTGGCAGCCAACATATCCTGAGGGCACCAGCCTGAGCTCCTTTAACAAACAGAATCTCTGTTCCCAATGATTAGTTAAAAAAATAGGCTTCTAGATATTAATGAAGTGTGAATAAATGAGGCAAATAAATCCAGGAAGCAAGATTCCTTCTCCTTCACTTGTCATCTCAGAAGTGTAACCAGCCAGCCAGAGCTGGTGAGAAAGGCTGAGGACAATCCAGCTGGCTGCAGAGCTGTGGCTGTGGTGCCATTTTAGGGAGAAACTCAACAGAGTTTCCCAGCTGGAGTTTCTGAAATACAACCCTTCAACATCACAGGACGAAGCTGCATGGAGAAAGCCACACTCCAAAAATCCACAGCTTCAAACATCTCCCCATCACTCTCTTACCCAGATTACTGCAGCTGACACTCCTCAAAGAAACATTTGAGTTTCTCTCTAAAAATAATTACTTTAGCACAAGGCAAACTAAAATAAATAACTTTAAAGAGTATATGTGAAACCCAAACCCCCTGACATCAGCAACAAAAACAACAAAGGCGCCAG
>WEKY01032821.1:621919-666254 GCA_013390045.1 Picathartes gymnocephalus
CCAGAATGGAGATGAAGGGGCTCACACTGACACAGTATGGTGGTGTTTTAACACACAGCTCAGACAGGCCGAGCACTGGACCACTGACTGTCTCAAGCTTGTTTATTTGCTCACTCTTGACATGGTTCTGACCTATGCAAATCACTTGCAAATAACACCCAAGTGCTGCACAGCAGAAAGCAAGCACCAGGGATTGCTTCCAATAGGCAGCACTGACAAAAATATACCAGGTTTGGCTCCCTGCAGGCTGCAGAGCCCTCTGACACCAGGTCTGAGGCTAAGGGCCTCTTCTCACACCTCAGTGGTATAACACGATCTCACCGATCACGCTACACAAACTTCACTTTGGCAGAGTGTGACCCAACCTCCACCTTATTTTAGACACCATGACCTGAGAAAACATGCAGAGAAATTAAAATAACGTTCAGGACTACAGCAACCACAGGGGCCTGAAAGTGCTCCACGCCCAAGAGCAGCCTCGACTGAGGGCAGCCAGCGCTGGATAGCCTCGGGGCCAAAGGAGGTCTTGGATTGTTTAGCAATGCTGCTGGAGCACTTAGGATCACTTGCAGGTAGGAGATTAGTATTTTTAAAGGGCTGACTTGGGAGTGTGTGGGTTGGCTGTTAGACAGCTCATGTATCCCTGCTGCAGTGAGAGAGCCAGCCTCAAACATTGCAGCAGCAGCAGCAGCAGCCAAACAGAAGCCCCCAGGCAGATGCCTCCTGTCTCTTCAGGAAACAACTCCCTGCTTTTTTCCAGGAGGAAAACACTGATTAATGGTTGATTTGAGGGAACTCAAAAACCTTTGCAGTTCAAAAAGCTATGAAACACACATACCATTGCAAATCCAGAGAGCAGAGCAGAGGTTCTGCTGGAGGCTTTCAGTTTGGCTCGGCTCAGGTAGAGCTTTCTCCAGGAAAGGGCTTGAACGGAGTGGTGGTTGGACGTGACCAATTCCAGGTAGCTGCGCCGGACCCAGTCCCGATAATCCATGCCCTTTGTGCCAGGCTCAGAGCAGCAAGCAGGAGTGGAAGGATCCACCGGAACGTTTAATTCAGAACTCATGATGAGAGAAATGCTGAGGGAATAAAACAGTCATGTTCAAAAGAGGGCGGTGGACAGGATGAGCATCAGCTACTGGAAAAGCTACAGTTGAACAATGTTCCCCTTGGTCAGTGGAAAATGATGGACCAAATAACATCACATTGGAAGACAGAACTGAAAAAGGACAATCCATAATTGCCAAAAATTACCACAAGAACTAGGAAAGATTACATAGGTACAGCCGGGAACTACTCCAGCAGGAATTCAGGAAGGCTGCACAGCATCTGGATTTTCATTTCAGAGCAGGCACCTCAACTTTGCCCTTTAATTCCTTCTCGCTAATAAAAAATTGTTTTACATAAATACACTTGGCTCCCATCTTATCTTTGTTTTGAGATGACAGTTCATTTCCCAGTGCATCATGGGCTGGCTCCAAATGCATCTCCTTAGAGCACCAAACACCAGTTCAGAGAGTTACTTTTTGCTCCTTCTTTGGAAACCATTCCTCCTGGGTTACAATGTGGGGTGTAACCAAACTGTGTATTCTATTCTCATCTACATTATTCCCGATGAACTGTTAATGGTCGTTTGCAGGAGCTGCTCAGTGCACACCCGACCCCCCAGGCTGTAAGTTGGATGTTAGATAAGAGAACAATGCAAACCCTGCATGGCAGGGTGGTGCTTCTTTGTCTTCACAAATTGATTAACTCAGCCCTGATAACTACACCCAGCAAACGGGGCTCATCCCTGCCAATGGGCCATCCTGGCTCAATGGGCCAGCTGTAACGACCTAGGCCATAAAGGACTCCTCAAAATATCCTGTGACTCATAGGATCACATCATTTCATTGTGAAATTCCCTGCCCTGAGGGAAGTACTGAATCTTCCTGCCTGAATCTGACCGTAAGTAATCTGGGCAGTTTGGGGACTTGAACATCACCACCACTGGGCATCCAGGGGCCCAGACCTTCCGCAGGAGGACCAGACCATTCACAGGACCACTGCTTTTGACAGGACTGCAACCATCACTTCAACGGCACTGCAACCACTGCTCAACAGGCTGCAGCCAGCACCCTGACCAACACGGGCCAGGTTGTGCTCTGACTTTGCAGGTTTAAGCCAGGTTTTCTGTATCATTGTAACTCCAACCTGAAGTCTGTCTCAAGGTATTTGTGTGGGGGTTGAATTTCTCCCGCTGGTTTACTTTCAAACCAGCACACCAGTTTTTCTCAGTTAAACCGCTGCTCATCACAGCTCAGTTTAGACAGGCACAGTTCTCCCCCAAACTCCCCCAACAATCACACAGCTGAATGCTGTGTAGGGTTAACAAATGAACTTCCCAAGCTTTTCCAGTGGGAAGTTAAATATCCTGAGCTGCTCATGCTCCATTTATCAGCCACATCTGACCAAGAATCCTGTTCCCTTACTTCCACCGGTGGCTCTGAACAGAGGGAAAGGAAAAGGCAATTCCAAGGGGAAAAGCAAGCTGCTTCCAGGAAATTCCATCACCTTCAGATTTAAGGGATTACACTGAGAGATGTATGAAAGTAGCAAGAGTATTTCAGGTGATGGATGCCTTACACCACCACATCCCCAGGCTGCTACCAAATGGTTCCGGTGATCCCCAAACACAGAACAACATCCATGCAATGTTTTGTGCAAAAATTTCTCAACTCTGATAGACATCTGAAACTAACTCAGCCTTCCAAAGAATGGAAACCACGATTCCTTGTTTAATCCCCTCACTCACAACTGTCACTCAGCAGTGTGGTGGTGGCAGACAGAGACACCAGAGCTGCACCTTCTGGCTATAAAACACTCACCAGCTCCCAGCAGGAGGAGATGCTGCCCAGAATTACACCTGGTGTGGCACTAATTAGTCCCAGCACCACCTCTCAAGGTCACGTGCACCTTTCAGCCCTGCCTGAGTCCCCCCAGCTCTGCATGTACAGGGGCCACATGGGGACAGCTAATAAAGCCCTGACTGCTGGGAGACTTGGACAAGTGGCAAAGATCAAAAGCACATCAACTGCCCACAACTCTGAATGCTTTTACTAAAAGGGAAGGAAGCTGTTTCAGGCACAATGACAAAGAATAGCAAATAAAGCACTGCAGGTCCAAGATTGTCCCTCCTGAACACGGGGAGGGGGGGCTTTCAGGTTCCAGCCCCCTCAGACATAACAAGGATGGCAGCACAAGATGATTCCTGGGCAGGTTTTAACAAGACCATTATTACAGCCCCTGGAACACTCCAGGAAGGCTCCTGACCTGTTCAGGAATTTTCAAAATATTTAAAAGTAACAACAAAACAAAACAAAAAAACCCAAAACAAACAAACAAAATAGAAATGCATAATAGAACATTCACGCCATAATAAAAACAAGAAGAGAAAGAATAACAGGGACAAACCTTCCTGCTTGATCTGTGTTTCCAGAAAAGGCAAAAACCACCTATTTAACAGAATTAAAAAGCCTCCTGGGATGACTGGAGGAAGAAACAGTCTGTGAGCCGCAAAATTATAAAGCTGTTTCCTGTGACAACATCCTGTGTGGATCCTGCAATGTATAGCATGGACTGAATTCACTCACTTTGTCCCCAGCTGGGACAGTGATGGCCTCTACTTTGCCATTTATTTTCATAAAATACTTAGGAACTTTCTATGCAGGAAACTTTGACCCCTGGGAGAAATTCCATTAAAAAGACAAATGATTTCAGAGGTTAAAGAGGGAAGGCAAGAGAACCCAATCACATCTGCTTCTTTCCTTAGAAAAATAAGCTAAAAATACCACAAGGCTGAATTTTCACTCTGGAGCAGCTCAAGAGATGTTCTCAAATAAGTAAACAGCTTCAGAATAAAATTCAAAAACACAAATGTAACCCAAACAAGCAGCGCCAGGAAGTCAAACTCACCTTGCTGGCTATGGACATGGAGGGACTGGGTGGAGGGCTCCAACGGCTGAAACACAAGACCAAAGAAGCATTTTACATGTGCTGTAGCTGGAGCAGTTTTACTCTGGAGATACTTTTCAGCCTCTCATCTGCATCAGGGGAGGCTTTTTTCTGGAGATTTCACCTTCCTGCCTCAAAATTAAAGGTTTAGGACACTTGCTTTTATGGAAATAACTATCCTACGGGGTTTGGCTGCACAGGGCTGTTGAGTTCTGAAAGGGGAATGAGGAATTCTCCAGGAGACCTTTCCCTCAGGCAGCCCTGGCAGAGTCCATCCCAGCTGTGTCTTCACTCACTTCCACTGCACCACCAATGCATCTGAGCCCACTTCATCTCTGGTAGGACAGAAAGCTCTCTGTGATCGCTCCCTCATGTTGATTTACTTAACCTGCCAAGTGCTGTCCTTTGGGAAAGGGAAAGCCTTTGCCTCCTCACATCTCGGTGTGGGATTTCTCCATAGCTGGGAATGAAGCCGACACCACCAGGGCCGAGCTGAGCAGATCCCCCTCCCACACCACTGCCATGCTCAGTCGCCCACAGAGCGCTGTCTCTGCAGCACTGGCAGCTCCTCTGCCTGGTTTCGGGATGCCAGCCCCCTCCTCAGCCCCAGGTTATTGCCCCACACCCCCAGACTGATCTGTGCGTTTGTGCCAGTCCCTTCCTTCTGTGTCTAACGCTGTTCAAGCCTCTGCAGGCCATGGCTAAACCAGATCCCAAGCCCTGTTACTCCACCCCGATGAGCTCAAGCCCTTTGCTGTGGGAAACCCCTTCCTATGTTCTCTTCTCACTCAGGATTCTCCCAGCAGCACCCCTGGGGTGTGAGAGTACCCAGAGAGGGTGTGAACACCCCATAGCTGTGACCTCCCTTGTGGCAGTAGGGGATCACCATCACCCCCCAGGCATGATGTGACCCCCAGGTCCCACCACCACAGCTGGGATCCTCCTCACAGGGCACCGCCTGAGCAGAGGATTTCTCCTCCTCCTCCGTCCCAGCCACCCTCAGCAAACCCTGGGCAGGAGGCGATCCCACACAGCGAGGATCTTCCCTCCAACAGCAGCCTCACACAGGGGATCCCTCAAGCCAGGATGAGACCCCCTCCCAGCGAGGACCTTCCCCTCCAAAGGCAACGGAGGGGAAGGATCAATGGATCTTTCTTAGGCAAGACACAACCTCCTACCACTGCATCCCGATCCAGCATCCCAAGGATCCTCCACAACTGCTCAGGCAGGATGGGACCCTCGATCCCCTCTTCCAAAAGCACCCTGAGCCAGGGGCTTCCCTGCACCGTATGCTGGCGGTGCCTCCCTTACAGCACTCCAGCGAGAAGATCCCTGTCCGGATATATGCCACGGGAGCTGGCCTGCCTTCTGCATCCCACGGGACCTCCAAAGCACCACCGGACAGGACGGGACCCTCTTCTCTGCCCACAGCGGACCCTTCCCATCCACCCCCTCCAGATGCAGGGGATTGCCCCCGGCTAGGCAGCATTGAGGCGCGCATCCCACCACCACCATCCCGGCACGGCATTCCCCCTGGCCGGGCAGGACGAGGCGCGTACCCGCCACAGCGCCCCGGGCAGGGGAATCTCTGTTCAGGCAGGATAAAACCAACTCCCCCCAGCACCCCGGGCAGGACGAGACCCCCTCCTCCCGGAGCCCCGCGGGCAGGAGATGCTCCCACCTCAGCAAGACGAGCCCCCCACTCCCCAAACCCGCCTGAGGGGATGTTGCCCGCTGCCCCAGAGCGCGGGCCCCTCAGGGGATGAGCCCCCTGCGGGCGGGATGCGGCCCCGGGGGCGGCGGGGGCAGGCCGTGTCTCACCGCGCTGCTGTCCGGGGGCCGTGCCGGGAGCCCCGGGAGCGGGACCGGAGCAGGATCAGGAGCGGGATCGGGAGCCGGAGCCGCCTCCGCCGCTGCCACGGCAACGCCGGGCACCGGCCACGTGACCCGCAGGAAACGGGGGGGCAGCGCCGCCACGCCCCCGCACGTGACCGCCCGCTAATTGGCCCGCGGCTGGGCTGACCACGCCCCCTCGGCGGCGGGGGCGGGGCCTGAGGACGGGACCCCCGCCCAGCGGGACCCGGCGCCCCCCGCCCTTCCCGGGGAACCGGGGCCGCGCTCGCCCTCTGCGCCCCCGGGGGAGCCGTTTGGGGGTCTGGGGGTCTCACGAAACGGGGGATGGACTCAGCGGTTATAGAGAAAGCGCATCCCCCCGGCACGGAGCCGTTCCCGCAGCGGTCGGGGGTCTCGCTGTGAGCATGCACCTGTAGGGAAAAAAATTCAGGTCTGCGGATCCCCAAAGTCGCGGTCGGGCTGCAACCCACCCACTAGTAAAGATGCTAGTGGGTCTGGACCTTGCGTTATCTCTAAATCTTGCCACAGAGAAGGTATTGGTGCAATGGGATGCAAATGTGCTTTTATTACAATTATTAATTATACAGCAAAAAGTCGCCACTTACATAAGTCAAAAGGCAGCGCTGCTCTGCCTCCGCCGGGCTGAACCTCCTCCGGCTGAGCACAGGCTCCCTGTGAATCCCGACTGCTATGTCCCTGCACTCCTCCGCTATTGACTCAGCAGGAAATCCTGTATAAACCCATCAAAAGGATAGGGACAGCCTTATGGGAAAGAGAGGGAGTTCCTTCCCTGGAAACGAGATAAAGAAAATGCTGAAAGGCAGCACAACTGGTCAGCTTTATCACAGGGTAATCCCATCTTCCTGAATTCCATTCTGCCTAGGGAAGGGAACAAAGGAAAACAATTCTTAAGAGCCTAATAAAGAGACAGATACACGTTATCCTGAGTGTGCTTTTCACCTCTGAGTGCAGGAATACCCCTGCTCGGTTTCAGCACTAACACTGCTGTCTCGAGGTCCCACATTTGCACAAACACGTGTACAATGGAAGAGAGCAAACTTTAGCCCTTGAGGGTTAATCTCCATCAGAGAAAGGAGAGGGACTCCTCTAAAAAAGAACCCAGAGCACGAATTCAGCGTAAGCAGGTCAAACTCCTGGGCAGTTTCAAGCCTGTAAGTTATTACTGTTTTGGTGGTGCCCTATTTGGAATAGGAAGCAGTTGTAGAATTTTCCTGATTTTACTCTGCATGGGAACACTTCCCCTCTTCCACTCCATGGATGATGTTTCTCGTTTTGAGGTCACATAGTATTTGCATTTTATTCTAAACGAAGAAACATCCCTTGAAACCTCCCTCTGAAGTGCTTTGTATTCTCAGCGAGCTCGTACTGCCACAAACAACCACAACACGGCAGAGTGTTTATGGGAATTCACAGCTACACCTACCAAATACAGCTCCTACTGCTACACTCAGCCACCCCGGCGAGACAGAGCGAGAGGCAGATCCCACCTTCACCAACATGCTCTCTTTGCTGTTTATGGATTTCACCTACAAACTCAGCATTCCCAGAAAACAGCATGAATAATTCAGCGCGGGTAACGGTGGCATCTTAGGGAGGCAGGATGAGGCCACACAACCTGAATTTGTTCAATCACCAAGACAAACTGGAGTTCACCTTCCTCATGGCTGAGGGAAGCGTGTCCTCACTCAGCAGCATCTGCTCTACTTAATGCAGAACAGCACTTAGCTCAAAGGCCTGACAAGCTCAGAGGCAGAACACCTTTATTTGCGAGACTCAGTTCTTCTCTGCCCATAAAAAACCCTCACCTTTTAATGGCTCATCCTACAACACAGTATCCACAGGGTTTGTCAGTCCTAAGGGGGATTCATGTGAAGCAATGCTCGTAACTAATCTCTACAGAGGGAAAATGGATCCTGCATCTGAATGAAACACTGCCGCAACTTGCAGCGGCTGCCCCTGTGGAGATTGAGCAGAAAGCAGTTCCATGCAGATCTCTAACCTGGGGGGCAGTGGGGATAGGGACCTGGCAGGTCAGAAGTTACCCAATTCTGAAGCCCTTGGATATGTACAGGGGAATTAAACACAAACATGACTTGCACTTGGTCACATCTGCTTCCCAGCCACCACGGTAATAACCACTGAGAAGCCATTACATAAAGCCAGCTCAGACAAAATGCAGGATTTCTGGCAGCACTATTCAACAAAGGCGAAACCTACAAAGATATTCTCCCTTTTGACTGTTTTTGCTTAAAACAATTTGGCATTAACCAAGGCTTGAGAAGAAGTAGCACCGCATTCTGGATGCAAGGCTCTGGGATGAGCATGTCTGAAAGCCAGCAGGCACTTCTAATTAAAGATATACCAAAGAGACAAAAACCAGAGTTACAACTAAAACCACCACTGCATATGCTTTCCATTTAAGCACCAATAAGTAAATATATAGAGAGATGTTATGATTCCTACCGGGGAATCCAAAGTGCAAAGCAGAGCGCTCAAGCAGAGAGAAAGGCAGGTGTCAGTACAGGAAGCTGAGCACAAGCAAAATGATTCCAGTCCAAGCCTTTCTGCCACAGGATTCAGAGGCTTTACACACAATCCTTGGGAAAAGGTATTGCTCCAACTCAAAAGCAAAAAGTGACATGCAGCTAACACCTTCTTCCGTATTTTCATGTGTGCCACATCACTTGATCTCTTTGTCCCTTCCTGCAGCACTGCAACATCTCTTTATTTTACTGAAATCCTCTTCCAAAAAGAAAAGTAGAAGACAGAACAATCCAACACATCCCTTTTATTAATTTAAAAAACATGGAAGAAAAGCAATAGGGAAAGTTTTAGCATTAAAAAAGGGATCCTGATTAAAAATCTATAGAACCTGTCTAGCAACATAAACTGATTTCTTTGGGTTAGAGATGACCCCATACAAAACCCCAAATGCAGAACACTCACAGTGCAGGAGAGTCTGGCTACAGACCACTTTTCTACTTCAGGTTAAACTCTTCCCCTAGATTCATGTATCCCACTGCTACCAGCTTCAACATAAGTAGAATACGTAGCCTTCACAGTAATATTCCCCTTAAATGGTAATAGTTACGTTTTAGCTTTCAGACAAAAGAACACTCTGGGCCATTTTAGAAAGAACTCTAGGGTCATAGAGACTTATGGCTGACTCTTTAGAGCAAACTTAGAGCAGACTGCACAGCAGTTATACAGGCAATTAAGAAAAAATCTCTCATTTGGCATTTCTCTATCATTTTCTCTCGGGCCTGTGACGTGAAGGCCATGCCCCGTTAAGCAGATGTAACGTACGCCAATGGGTTCTGCTGGCTGAGATGAAAGACTTTCATGCTCCTGAATATAAAGCAATGAACAGTGTTTCCAGCTGTCCCTGGAAGGCCTCATCCTCTTCCCATCACAAAACTTGGCTCTTCAGCATCATCTTCCTTCTCTTCCTCCTCCTTGCTATCCTCTTCATCATCCTCGCTGCTGCCTTGCTCTTGGGATTGCCCAGGTTCTACAAACACAAACAGGATGAATGGATGAGGTGCTCCTGCCTGGCTTCCTTGTCAAGCATTTCACAACAGAACACTCTCAGGTGCTCAGCAAATATGGATTAGGTCAGGCTAATTAGCACAGATGGGTAAGGTATTCCTCTGTGTCTTCCTTGTTAAGCATCTCACAACTAAGCAGTCCCAGATACTCAGGGAACACAAATCAGGTTCTATTAATTCTACCGAGTAATAAGGAGCTCAGAATACCAAATTCTCCCTTGGAGAAATATTCCTTTACCTCCAACATTACCAAGCCCATCATTAAACAACTCTCTGGAATATTATTTCTTTCAAATAGAGATAGTCAAACACTGAGGTAATGGATTATCTCATTCCCAATATAGACCTCTGCAGGCTGGGATGAACTTTCTAGGATCACATAGAGCACTGGGAAGCCACAGGCAAGACTCAGTATATTCCTACACCTATCCAAGTTCACAGAAACTCCACTCCATACGCTCTTACAGGCTGTTTGCTATACTGCCAGTACAGGAACTCATTAAGATATGCCTGAGATTAACAAGGGTCACAGTAAACTTGCGAAGTCTGCTAAAAAAACCAGGAAACATCTACTAGAAATTAAATAACCGATAATAAAAATGAGGTACGGCATAAAGTGGGACCTGAATCTAAGAGTCATTTTTCTGCCCTTCCCTGTTCCTCAGGCCCAGTCGCACTCCCAATGTCCTGACCAGTACATGCAGGATTTAGGATCAGTGGTCTGATGCCACCGCGTGGTGAAGTGCTGAACTTTGAGGGTTTATTGGGAGTTTGTTCATTAATGCAACCTTAACAGCTGACCTCATTCAGTGCCAACCCTTATTCTTAATGTTTTTACTACAACAAAGATGAAACATGGCAATTCAGAGGTTTAATTTAGTCATTCAAAAAGGAAGGCAAATGTTTGCCTGCCACATCCAACAAACACACGTTAATTAATTGGAAAAAACTCTCAAATCACAACCCGGGGCACACATAACTAAAAAAAGGAAAGGCTGTTCTCAGTAGACTAAAAATGGCTAAGAGGGGCTTCTCTCTCCCCTGATACTATTATTTTACATAGCGAATCACGAACTGTAAAGAGTTAAGAACTGTTACAAAGACCAGGGAGTTTGGTTTCTGTCTTTCAGGAACTTATGCCAAACAAAACCACTCCAGCCCCACAGCTGGTACAGGGCAATACCATACCACAGTGCCAGTCCCTGATCCAGCTCTGCTCTCTCCCAGCCACTCCCTAAGGGATGGGTATTCTGTTTGCTCACTCAAAATGAACAAAAGTATGTTGACTCATACTTAAATTCTCCTCTCAGTCACAATTCATAAATGAGTAGCTTTAAAAAAAAGTAACAAGACCAAAACAAAACACCCAAAAAATTCACTCTGCTACATTCACTTGCTGTTACAAGTAAAATTAACCTAACAATTTGTCCTCCCGTGTTTACATGGGAGGCTGGCAGTGGTTCAGCTGAAACAGATCCAATTCTGAAAAGAAAAGCACAAATAAGGTATAACTGTCAGACAAGTCACTGTTCCAGCAGAATTAACAGAAACTGTTGTAACTTTAAGATTAACAATTTGTGTGCTAACTCACAAAGGACAACTATTTGAAAGAGTAAGCCAAAATATACTCACTGAAAAGAAGCAACTAGTGCAAAAGTTTGAGCAAACAGTTACACTGACACTGCTGAACATTAATTTTCAAGACTGCAGGGGAACAGAAGCAGTCAGGTTTTTCACCTTTATTTCTAAGCAAATAAAATAGTCCTGCAGAACAGATGGTACCAAGGTGGCTCAATTTCTTACACACAAAATTCTAACTCAGTTTCTTGCTGCCCAAGCTGTGCATTTTTTTCCACCTGTTTTTCCATACACATTCAAAATACACTTTATTAAAGCACAGCCTTGAACAATACTGCCTTTCTGAGCAGCAGAGGCTCTGAATCTGCAGTTTATGAGAATAGCAGAGGCAAAACATCCACAAACTCAGATTCCAGAGTTTGCTCTCCAAAATTTCCCCTAATAAATGGAAAATATTCACAAACAGCCAAGTTATTTGTAAGATTAAATCTCAACATAGATGGCTTTCAAAGAGGATTTTGAAACATTAGCTAAAATAACAAGCTTAAGGCTCAGGCTTTAATCCATGTATTGAGAATGCTTGGGATGGGGGGTGGAACAAAACCTTCTAAGCTTCAGTAAGGGAACACAACCAAGTCCTGAGAAAAGTAAACTAAATTTCACTGACCTTTTTCCTGCTTCTTTTGTTCAAGTTTATTTTTCTTAGCTTGCAGTTTCTTCTCTTTCAACTTCTGGCTATAAGGCAAAGAAAAAAAGACTCTCTGGCAAATCCAATGTTGTAAAGCTTCTCCACGTTCATACACTGATAAAGGACATACTGCAGACATCTTGGAAAAGCCGACTTCAGAAGAGAAATTCAATTTAAATTTGGCCTCAATGGAAAATTCAGCAAGAGCAAACTTAGCACGTAATCAAGAGAAACTTTTCTATGTTGTTTTTAGATTAATGGATTTTTTTAAAAGTCTTTCATGACTCCACTGCAACCAAAACTATGATACACAAGAGTCTCCAAGAACACAGATGGAACAAAAATGAAACTGCCCCCACATTTTAGCTACCTAGGCTAATAAACACTGAGAGAAAATGATGTTAAAACCCAGACTGCAGAAACTGAACACTGGGTGGAAAATCACCAGTAACATAAAAAATAAAAATAGTGTAGTATGCTCTGACCTTCCTCTTTGGCTGTACCTTCTCAGGATGTCAGGCCCTAGGAGTAGCACTGGGGGTAAGAGGGAATTTCAATTCATACAACCCAGTTCTCTTTGCCCAGCAAAGGCAACCTGGCAAGTTAATGGCAGACACAGGCAGAGCAGCCTGGCATTCACATGCTCCTCTCTCAACACCATAACTGAATTCTGTTGAAACAGAGAGCCAGGAACAGTACCTGTTGGGTCAGCACAGAGGAGAAGGGTGTTGAGGGAAATTAGAGGGGCTCCTGCAGGGCAAAGCCACACCATTAGAGCATAGCAGGGGAACAAGGAGGTGTTAGTGTTTAGGCAGCATCTGCTGTTGGAACAGTTGTTCTCCATCACAGCCAGGGAAGAGGCAGCAGGCCAGATCTGACTTGCTGGCCATCTGTTGGACCACATTAAATTAAACTAAGATGGCAACAGTGTTTGTGTTGTGCACTTTTGTGTTAACATGGCAGTGAGTCACTTTGCACAGGCCTTTCCACAGCAACTCTCAGCCACAGCAGGCAAAACAGCAAGGGAGAGGCTGCTCAGGGTCAGACCCTGGGAAAGAGCAGAGCCAGGATTCCCTGCCATTTCTGAAACCTATCCTGGACACAGAGTGGGATTTAAATACTTGTGTCACTGCACTACAATGCTCGGGATATTTCTCAAGGGCATCAATCTTGTAACTGTTTCATTTTATCTAAAATGATATTTTATTGACATTTCAATAAGGTAGGCAGAAGCAGCACCCAGTTTTGCACTGAAACTGCTTGGTATCAAATGATTGAGACATAAACTTAAGCCAGATATAGACACAAACCCTTCCTGACACTGTTAAAACAAATATACAGCAAGGCATGTTGCAGTCAAGAGCACCATGTCAGCAAAGCAGCTCAACCAGTCTAAAGTCATCCCGCAAACAATGGCACGGAAAAGAAACCACCCCAGCAAAGCCTGTCAGATTTACAGCTACCTTTGGAAACCAAACATTGACATTGACAAATTTAATTTCCACAGCCAGACTTCCCAGCTGATAGATGCAGACACAGAATGACAGTGTTTATCCAGAGCATGCAGCTACAGATGAGGCACAGGGAGTGAGGGTTTCCATGTCAAGCCTCCTGGGAAAAATCTGCCCTTACCGCTTCCTTCTGCGTTTTGCTGTTTGCTCTTCTGCAACCATCTTATTCCTCTCCAGTTTCTTCTGGAATTCCTCATCTAGTCTTTGCTGTAATTGATCACATGTCATACTTGGGTCACAATCTACATTAAAATACTTCTTTTAAAAGTCATGTCCTTTTAGGGAGAAGTCTTTTAGCAAAATACAGAAGGGAGCTCTGCCAGATTTTGTCTGGCTTCTTTATACAAAGCCACGTTCCCAGGGATGACTCCTGTACAGACAGCATTATTAACCTGCAACCTGAGTCAAACATTGAAACCTTCTGAGGGAGGAATCCTCACCAGAGCAGATGAGATTGGGCTTCTGCCCTAATGAACGTTTCAGTAAAAACAAATGAATGACTGGAGACACAAACATTAACATATGGAGTCATCTTGGCCAAGAGAGAGTGTAACAACAGCGCTCTCTAAAAGAGCATTCTACTCAATCAAGACTTAAAAGAAACATCTGGACTCTGTGCACAGGCACTCACTTTGTTTCTGTCTGTGCAAGGCAGTGTTATCAGGGATTTCTAGCTTTTGAAGCATTCTCAAGTCAGCCTGAGAACACACACATGCCCATGAGGCCTTACTGCGTGCTAGGACCCCAGGGAACACAGGAGATGGAGCATGTCTGACACAAAGCACCAAATGTTTCCCTACTGACACAGACACCATGGATCACACACTCCTACAGACTCCTCTGACAAGGGGTGGCTTGGAACAGAATTATTTGTACATGACTTTCAAAGAAAACACAGATTTGCAATGAACAACAAACAGTTGGGGGTGGGGGCAGTTATAAAGAGTTGTGCTGACCTTCTCAGCCATGGCATCCATGAAATCTTGCCTCTGGTACTCTCTCCGGCGGAGATGCCGGTACACGTGGAACTCCCCACTCCCAGCTCCAGCACTGGAACCTGCAACAAGGAAGAGTTCAGTCTGCTAGCAAAGAAGGTCAATAGAAGCTCACAACTGACTACAGCTGTATGCTGAGGAATGGGACACAGGAAAGGGCACTGTCAGATGAAAATCTACCAACAGCACATGGAGTGTGTCACAATTTTGAACTCAACTCACAACCAAAAGCCAGAGTGAGCTGCAAACCCACACACCTGTGGGTCACTGCAGGTCCTACAATTACCCCTACTGCAGAGCCCACTCTTAGCTGCACATCAAGGCAGGAAAAGAATTAGAAATGAAATGCACTCCCTAATCTCTTACTGGCAGAGGTGAGCTACAACACCCTGCTGATGCTGCTTCCAACTAATTTTCAGCAACTCACACATAAAATAAAGGTCAATAGAAGGGTGGTAACAGGTGATATTGTACTTTCCCATGCAAGACAGATCCACTGACAGTTTTCAACTGTTTCCTCATAAATTAAACCCCTACAGCTCTCTCTTCCTGGCATCAGCCTGCATGTTGAAGCCTTGCAGGAGATTTAAGCATTGTGCTCCACTCTCTTCCTCTATCTCCCGAGCCCTTTCTCAAGGGAAAGCACAGGAATGCAAGCCTCAAAGGAGACACCCAACTAAAACCCAGCAGCTGGGACTGCAACAGAGGTGCTCTAGATACCAACAGAAGCCCAGCATGTCAGGTGCTCCCAGAAAAACAAGACAGTTCGACTCAAGCACACAGCAAAACTATTTGAAAAAGCCATGGGAGAATTCCAGTAAGCAGATTTTATTCAGAAGCATATAAAAACTTGAGTCCAAGATCAATTATTCTGAAATAAGAACAAGTCAACCTCTAGAAAGGATGGAGGTGTCAAAGAAAGACAGAACTTCTACATGCAGCCAGTTTATACCACAACTACTGCATTTAATCCCTGCAGGTAAAAGTAAAGTGTACACAGAGTACTTGGGTCAGGGTCCAGGCACAGCTGCCAGCTCCCTACCTCAGCACACACAATCACACCTGCTGCACGTGCCTGCTTCTCACAGCCTGGGATTCAGACTCAAAGCAGCCAAAAGAGGGATTCCATACTGCTAATCTTCCAGAGCACTCTCAGATCCATCGAGAGGACAGATTTACTCATCATCATTTACTTGTCATCACCAGAGCAGCAGCTTATTGCACTGCAGGCAGCCCACGTGCTGCAGTGCCACGGGCTTTGTTCTCTCTGCATTCTGACAGCCAGCAGAAAAGTGGAACAAGAGAATGAAATAAAACTTGAAAAATCAACTCTCAAAGCACATTTCACACCTCTTTTCTCCAGCAAAATGAGCAGCAGGAAACCACCTCTGTCCTTCCCTGCTAAACACTTTTCTAAATTAACTGTGGCTGATCCCAGAGTTATCTGAAGAATAGAATCTTTACCCATGACATCTCTAACGAACTCCGGGGGAGGCCGTGGTGCCCATTCGTTCAGTTTTTCAGGAATTGGTACAGTCTTTTCCTGCAAGAACAAACCAACCAGCCATCAGTATCTTCCAGGAGCAAAGTCTGCAATTTTAACACATTGTTGAAAGGTGGGATACGTCTGACAACAGCCTCTTCCACCAACTGACAGATCTCAGAAGGAGCACAGCTGCAGCAACTTCTTCATGTACAGGAATCAGAAGCATGCAGAAGAGGAGAATCAGAAGGGATCCTCTCTGTCCTTCACATTCAGGCCTGCAGATCAACAAACCCCAGGAGGATTAGGAGTGTCTGTGCCTCTCTCCAGCATGGGAACTAGAAGGAAGCATGTCAGCACCTCCAAGCACTCGCGGGAGCCGAGTATAATTCCACTACCAATAATCTGGGAAACAATGAAAGGTATTTGTGCACCTTCCATGCCACAGCTAGAGGACAGGCAGAACACACGGTGCAAGGTCAGAGGAAGAACACGGTGCGAGGATGTCTCAGCCTGCTCCAACACACACAGAGCAGGGGGTGAGAGTCTCCTCCTGGCAAAAACCTCCTCAGGAAAGGATCAAAACACCCAGTTAGAGGACCAGGGTCATGCTCCCTCGCACTAAAAGGAGTGGGTAGAGGAAAGATCAGTGGGCAGAGCACTGAGGGACCCCTGGGTTCCCAGAGAAGCGTTCTTCTCCTCACAGCATCCCACAAAAGATGGGTCCCTCTCCCCTCACAGCAACACAGTGTGTGTGGGGGGGTCGGTGCCTCTCCCCTTGAGGACCCGGCAAGGGGGCCTGTGTCGATCCCGTCATGGAATCGGGAAGGAAGAAGGAGGGGTTGGTCCCTTTCCCCTCACGGACCCCGGGAAGGGAGTGTCGGTCCCTCTTCCCTCACGGACATGGAGAGGAGAAAGGGGAGGTTGGTCCCTCTTCCCTCACGGGCCCCGGAGAAGGGGAAAGGGTGTATTAGTCCCTCTTCTCAGAGCCAGAGGTGGGGGGTCTCGGCGTCCCTCTCCTCTCACCGATTCCGGGGGGTGGGATGGGGGTGGGGGTGTCGGCGTCCCTCCTCCCTCAGAGACACCGAGAGGGTCTCGTGTCCCTCTCGCCTCACACACACCGCGGGTGGGGGGCGCGGTGTCCTCTGCCCTCACAGACCCAGGGGGTGGGGTGGGGGTCTCGGTGTTCCTGTCCCCGTACGGACGCCGGGACGGTCTCAGTGTCCCTCTCCCCTCATGGACCCTGGGGGCGGGGAGTGTCTCGGTCTCTCTCTTCCCCCACGGACCCCGTGGGGGTCTGGGCGTCCCTCTGCTCTCCCGCCGCCCCGGGCCGTACCCCGGCGGGTGCCCTCACCGGGTTCCTCATGAGGCGCTCGAGGCGGAGGCGCTGCTCCTCGGCCGCGCTCCGGGGGATGACGAGCGGCTGTGGTTCCTTGCGGGGCCGGGGCGGCCGCGGGGCCGAGGGCGCCGCCATGTTCCGGCCCTGGCCGCGCCCCGCCCCCCGTGACGTCACGGCGCGCGACGCGGGCGGCCCCGTCATGGCGGGTGCGGTGAGGGCCGGACAGGGGCGGCGGTTCTGTGAGGGACCCCGGTGCGAGGGACCCCCGTGTGCGGGGCCCTCAGCGCCAACAGAGCCACGGAGTCAGGTCGGGAAACACCTCTGGGATCACCGAACCCAACCTCTGCCCTGTCACCACCCTGTCATCCAGAGCACTGAGTGCTGCAAGTCGTTTCTTGAACACCTCCACGGACAATGAGTCCCCCACCTCCTTGGGCAGCCTGTGCCAATATCTAATCACCCTTTGTGTGAAGGAATTCCCCCTCCTACTGTCCGTGCCCTCCAGCGTGGACAGAGGCTGAAGGCACAGGGACACAGAACTGTATGGTTGGAAGGACCCTCTGTAGATCACCCAGTCCAAGCCCCCTGCCAAGGCAGGGTCACCCAGAGCAGGTGACGCAGGAGTGCGTGCAGGTGGGTTTGGAGTGTTTCCACACAGGGAGACTCCACGGTCTTCCTGGGCAGCCTGTCCCAGTGCTCTGCCACTCTCAATGGGATTCTTTGAAGGCATAAAGTCACGGAGTGGTGGTTCAGGTTGGAAGGGACCACTGGGGTCACCCAGTCCATACCCCTGCTCCAGGATGGTCCCCTGAGCGTGGCACTCAGGGCTGTGTCCAGAGGGCTTTTGGGGAACACCCCACACCCTCTCTGTACAGCCTGTGCCAGTGCTTGATCACCCACACAGTGAAGAAGTTCTTCCTCGTAGACTCACAGGATGGTTTGGGTTGGAAGGAACCTAAAAGATCTTCCTATTCTAACCCCCTGACATGGACAGGGATGCCACTCACTAGACCAGGCTGCTCAGAGCTCTGTCCTATCTGGCCTTGAACATTTCTAGGGATGCAGCAGTTAGAGATTATCACAGCAATCTATGCAGGTGACACCACAGCAAAGAATTTAATCCTAATACCTAATCTAAACCCACTCTTCCAGTTTGAAGCCGTTTCCCCCAATTTGTCACAACAAATTCTTGTTCAAAGTCCTTCTGCATCTTTTGTCCATTTGGGTACTGAAAGGCCACAATGAGGCCATCTCAAAGCTTTCTCTTCTCCAGGCTGAACAATCCCCAATTCTCTCAGTCTTTCTTTGTAGGAGAAGTGCTCCACCCCACTTAATCTGGTGTGCCTTCTCTGGGCTCGCTCCAGCAGGCCCATGTCTCGTGTTTGGGTGGAACTGCCTGTGCTCCAGCCTCTGACACCCTCCCTCAGACACTCAAAAACTCAGATACAGCTTGTTCCCTGCGTCACTCCTCCCGTGTGCCAGCTGTAGCTGTGCATCCTGCTCCTGCCCAAGCTGTGTTTGCTGAGCCCTGATGTCCCTTGTCCCCTCACGCACGTTCTCGGGGCTGCAGTCTGTCCCCAGCCGGCCGCATTAGTGAGGCAGCTCCGGCATCTGCTGCGCTCTGTCCAGGCTGAGCCTGAGCAGGGTGAAAATTCAGGGTGTTTTTCACTGGCACCCTCAGCCCTGCCAAATCCCTTCCCCGTGAGGGTGTAAGCAATACAGCACTTCCTGGTGCCCCCGTGGCAGGCTGCCTGCACCATCTGCTGGTGTCACTTTGGTCATTAACCAGCGCAGCCCGTGGGCTTTGTCTGCTGACAGTGATGAACGGCAGCACCGTTCCCCACAGCACAGGGAGATGTGAGCAGGTAGCAGAGGGGGCATGCTGTGCTGTCTGCATCCAAATTCACACCCGGGGTTTGCAGGAACAGTGCTTGCACGAGCTAAGGGCACGTAAATCCAAATCCATGCTTGCCTGACGGAGCTGGAGGAAGCCATGGTGGGAAGAGGAGCCGGAGCTGGCTGCAGTACTGGCCTCCACTGCAAGCCAAATTTCGTTTCAAGTCACTGTGGCCCTACAGAAATGGCATGGCATGTGCTGGGGCTGTGTGTGCGTCACAGAATTAGCCAGTAAAGGTCAGCTGCAATGGAAGAGGGGCATAAGCCTTTGTGCAGTTTATGGAGATAAGCCAGAGCTGGGAAGTTGGGCTCTGGGTTTCAGACAGCTTCGTGCTGTGCATGTGGAGAGGGTGACAGAAAGGGGAACAGAGAGGTTGGGAATGGCTCCTTCTGAGATTTATAATTAATTTGTATGGCCTGAATTTATTAAGCCTCCATTCTCTTCCCCTTTCTATGGAGAAAATCGGAGCTGATCCTCAGGTTCAGCCCTATGTTTACAAAAGACTTTTCAACCTCCGCTGAGGTTGCTATGGAAATCACACTAGTTTGTGTCTCGTGTTTGTCTTACCAACCTGATTTGTAAAAGAATGGTGTGAATTTAGTGCTGGCTGAGTTCCCAGCTGGCCGCTGGTCCTGGAAGGCATCCTTGCAGTCTCAGTCCTGGCTGAAGCAATGCAAACAGCTTCCTCCATGCTGTCTGCCAGCTCCCCAGCTCCTGTGCCCGCGGCTCTCCCAGCCTTGGGTCCCCTTCAGCCCACCAGGACAGAAACCATCCAGTGCCAGGCTGGACTCAGCCCTGCCAGGGAGACACCAGCTCTGTCGCAGAGGCCAGGGCAGGTCCCCTGTTCCCTCTCAGTCACTGCAGACTGTTTTACAAAGCAGAATTGCTGCAAATTGATTGAGTTTCCTCTGCTGAGTCCTAAGCACAACGAATACCTAAAGTTTCACCCTGTTTCTTCCTCACAGCCACCTCTCCAAACACACAATTTCTCACAGCAGGGCTGTGAACGATGAGCTGCCAGGACTTGGCCCTCCCGTGCCAGTCCCCATGGGAGGAAGGCAGAACGGCAGCCTGAGGGGTGCAGGGAGCAGCTGGATTCACTTGCCCAGAACGTGGCTTGTTCCAGCCACAGCTCAAAGCCCCAGGAAACAAACAGGCAGCTGCCTGTCATCCAGCAGAGCCCACAGTAACCATGGGGAAAGAGACCTGGGAACATCTCTCTCTCAAGCTACGCTGGAGGGAGTTGGTGCAGACTCTTGATGTATTAAGAACGATTTACTTTTAAAAAATCTGGGGAGGGGGGAAAAACAGTTACTTGGGTCATGCAAAAATAGAAAAGTATTTCATCAAAATACAAAGCCCACAAAATCAGAGTGCTGGGCTGGGATCTGGGCAGGACTGGGCTTACTGGGGTCAGCGGATTTGCATTAGAACAGCGTAGTGTTTCCATAGGTCAATGCGAACCAAACAACAAACCTCGGCTCCCTGATCTTAATCAAAGAAGCTCATTTGTGTTTCAGAGGAGTTTTCCTACTGAAGGGATCTTTCTGGAAGCACTGCAGTCCTCTGCTGAGACAGACCCTGCACGTCAGGCAGGAGCAGCCGTGGAGCTCCAACACCCACGTGAAAGGTGGGTGGCTGCGCTGCTGAAATCCCTTTGCATTTTTGTCCTGTTCATGATATGTGCCAGGGCACAGCTCAGCATCAACATCCCTGCAGACCAGTCCAGCATTCCTGCAGACCAGTCCAGCATCCCTGCAGCCCAGTCCTGCTCTGGCCCCGGGCAGAGGGCACTGCTGGCATGGAATCCAGCCCACACGCTGGGCCTGCTTTCCCCATGTTTCACCATCAAATAAATCTCTGTGTTGGATGCTGTTTTGTCCTGCCCCTGCCCTTCCACACACCCTGTGAAAGGAAAGGGATGTTTTTCCAGCAAGACTGATACTGTAATTAGTCAATTTGTTAATGGGCTGAGGTGTGAACGGCTTTCCATGAGGCAGGAGGAGCGGCTGTCCCGCAGGCACAGCCCTCAGTGTCACCTCCCCAGTGCCCAGCTCCTGATGGATGAGCTCCCCAGGAACAGTGAAAAGGCTCTGGTGACTTTTGGGGAGGGAATGTTTTTGTGAATGGATCATGACACAACCATGGCCTGATTACCGAGCTGAGCAGCTCCCTCCACCCCCCCAAAAGCCATGTGTTAGCTGCGTCTGTCACTGCTTAGCTGTCACAGTACAGTCTGGGACAATGCTCCAGTTTTCCCAGGGGATTCTCAGCAGAAAAGAGCACACTAGAAAGACACACAACGTCAGAGCACAAGGCACAGTCTCCCAGGAGAGATGAAGGCAGAGGAGGAGGAATGACAGGCCATGGGGAGCTGCTGGGAGATGCTAGCACAGGCCTTTAGCAAGGGAGGGCCTCCTTCACAGCCCAGGGCTGCTCATCCCCGGCTACCCCTGCAGTCTGGGGGATGGACCATTCTGACTCACACCACTGACAAACCAGACAAGGTCAGTAACATACTGGGAGGAGAGGAAACCCAGTCCTGTACAGCCTGGACCCACCCTCCTCCTCCTTCTGCTGAGCATGGGGGAGAAGACTCCTCCCCCTTCCTCCTCTCTTCTCAGTGCACTCCAGCAGGCAGAGAGAGACCCAGCCTGGCCCCAACTGCCCGGAGATAGCAATGAGGTCTGCACACATGAGACATGACAGCATCCTCCCTCTTTTTTTTTTTTTTTATGTAGCAAATCCAGCAAAGCCTCAAGCTCTTGCTCATGTGCTGTTGTTTTTGCAAGTGATTTTATTTTAAAACCGCAACTCGAGTTCTCCATTTGTTTAACAAGCCCCCCCCCTTTCTTTTTTTAAATAAAATTAATTTATTCTACACAACAGTAAACTCTTCCAGACTCTTCCCTATTTACAAATGAACATTTTTTGCTTGCAGATCATTGCTTCCCCCTTCTTCTCCTATGCTGTGACACAGAAGGTGAAAAACCAAGCCAGTGTCTGAAGGTCTGTAAGGCAGTGCTCTCATCCAGCCCTCTGGATCCCACCCTTGGGATCTCAGGGAAGAACCAGAGTGACAATGCCTGTGTCAGATCTGGAGATCTCCCCTCATCCACTGTGTGTGTTAAACCCATCAACTATGACCATCCAGCCTCTCCCTGCTCCTCTAAGCTGTGTTTTACCTGGGCTGAGGAAAAAGAAATACCCTCAACAGAGCAAACTGCTCCTGCTGACCTCTGAAGGGCCGTGTGTTTGGGGAGAAGGTGGCATTTGCTGCAGGAATGGGATCCAGAAGCCCTGGTCTCACACATCTATGGGCCAGAAAGGCAGCTCTCCCATCCCAGGAGGAGGCAAGGAGCCTCGGAGACACCTTCCCTGTCCTCTTGAAGCAGGAGGCACATGAGTCAAGTGCTGGGGACATGCTTTGCTAGCTTAGGAAAGAAGGCACCTAATAAATAAAAATTCGGCCCAACTCAATTATAGGCAAATTCAAGGTTTTTTTTTTTTGAGGCTGTGGCTTGGCTTGTACCTCTTTGCACTAAGTGGTAACTTCTAGCTGGGTATGGTGGGGTCTGCTCTACCTGGAGACCTGTCCCCACATTCCAAACCCACCTGGCTCAGGTCCTGTGAGCACTGTCACTCCTGTCACTGTCACACGAGGAGTCAGGAGTCCTGGTGCTGGGTAAGACAAGCTGTGTGAGCCAAACTAAGGGGGACGTGCAAACACTTTGTCTGCAAGCAAAGCTGCCCTTCAGGAGGGTCTCCCACCCCACACGGGACCTGGCCTGTAAAACCATCCTCAGGGCTTCCATGACCTGTTGAAAAAGAATCAACGTAGTGTTTTTATTCCTGGGAGCCCAGCCAAGCACCTGCAAGGTAAAGCTGTCCCTCACCTCTGGACGCAGCCCTTGGCCTCTGCCTGACCCCCAAGACATCCTGCATGACCAAAAACTGATGTAAAGAGGGGGTGTTATCATATTTTCCAAGGTTTGCCTTGAGCAGTGGAAAATACTGCCCAGCTGTGGCAGAGAGCAGGCACACAGCTGAACTGATGCTCTTGTAGAGAGCTTAGGTTTTGAAAAATCAAGGAAGAGAGGGAGGAAGAAAGGGTCTTCCAGGGATTTTCTGTTGGTACAGCAAAGAGAGAAAAGAAACAAAGGAACAGAAAAGGCAGGACAGCAGGAAAACCCTTCCTTGAATGCAATCCATTAAGCTTTGGACAAAAACCTTCTTCTGTCAGAGGGCAGGAAATATGTGCCCCAGAGCGAGCCCAAAAGTCAGCCCAGATAAACCCTCAGGCCTCTGCAGCAGTGCCCTCTCAGTGATCCATGTGTGCACAGAGTCTCTCCATGGAGATCTGACATTTCCATGCTCATCCCAAAATGCCAGAGTCCCTCGGCAGCTGGTTTGCAGGGCGGTGGTGCCAGAAGGATGTTGGCCATGCTGGGATCTTGCCCCAGAGGGGACATGCCAAGGTGCTTTGGCTGGAGGATGGATCCTGTCACAGCTTCAGGTGCCATCCCACGATGGTGACACCCCAGAGGAGATGCAGGGAGCCCAGTTCAGCCTTGGGACAGCTCTTGGTCCGGAGGGAAGGAGAAGAGGCTGCAAGCTCTAAAATGGCACTCTTTCAGCCTCCCACACCCCCAGCACTGCCCCAACCCTGGGGCAGGTGCCAGGTCTAGCTGGGACATTGCCCACCACTGACACAGCTCCTAAAAGCAGCAGGGAGCGAGGAGGATGTCCCGGCTGGGTCGCTGGTGGTGGCAGGAGGAGGTGGCGAGGCCGGTGCAGCGGTGAGGGGCACGGCTGCCCCGCTCCCCGCACCGTCCAGCCCCCAGCACAGGGCGTCAGTAGAAGGAGTACTGGTTCTCCACGGCCCGGGTCCGGCTCCGGGCACTGTCAGCCTCATGGTAGTCCTCGGCACTGGCGGCAGGGGGCTCCGGCCGGCGCTCGGCGCTGTCGCTGCGGCTCCGGGGGCCCAGGGCACCCTCCAGGCGGTGGTAGGGTGCGGGGACCGGGACACTGGGGGCCACGGCCACCCCCTCAGAGGGTGGCGGGACCGGCGGGCCCGCGGGGGCTGTGCTGCAGAAGTAGTGTGGAGGTGGCAGGTCGACCCGGCAGCCCGGTGGCTGTGACACGAGGGGTGGTGGAGGGCCGGTGTCTGCAAGGGAAACAGGAGCTTGACCCCTCCAGTGCTGCCTGGGAGCTCGGCCCCCTCCCTGTCCCTCGCTGGTACCTTCCCACAGCCCCTCTCCATCCTGGACCCTGTTCTTCTCCAACCCTCCTGCGCGCTCTCTTCCAGCGTAGCAGGGCACTCTGAGCCTTGCAGACCCCTCTGCTCCTCTCCTGCCCGAGCCAGGGGACCGACACTCGCAGCCAGGGACAGGGGGTCACACTGACACAGCCCTGCTGCTGCGTGGTCCTCAGTGCCCACCTTCAGTGGGTAACACCCACCTTGTTGCACCTCCAGAGCCACGCACATCAACAGGGCACTGTTTTAGGGAGGGAATCCCATGGAGCTGTCCCTTTTAGGTCCACGCAAGATCCCAGCCCAGCCCAACCCTCCAGGTGCAGCCTCGCCCAGCCCCGGCACCTACCGGGCTGCGGGCTCTGGGCCAGCACGTAGCTGCGGAGGGTGATGTCGGCCGCGCCGCCCGACTCCAGCGGGATGGGGTGCGTGTGGAAGTGGCGCAGCATGTCAAAGATGGTCTGGAACCAGAGGTGCTGCACGTGGCACTGCCCACTCTCGTTCAGCGACAGCCGCAGGTGCTGCAAGTGCAGGGGGTGAGCTGGGGGTCGTGAGGGTGAGACCCACCCTTGCAATTGGCAGGAGACACCTCCATCGGCCAAGGGAGGTTTGCTCCGAGCATAGGATTGTTATGTTTACCCTGCTGCAGGGTGTTTCCTATAAAACCCCACTTGCTGCAGCCCCAGGAGAAGTTTGGCCCCTCCTAGGGACACAGAGAAGGGTGCCGGGCTACAACCAGGGGGGCTGAAGCTCCAGTCTCAGGGTTACAGAAAGCCTGGGAAAGCCTCTAGGCCACCTGAACTACTTTTTGCAAGGTGACAAGAACAGGCAATCTCTTTGCTAGAAAAGAGACCCAGCAGAAACTCACTTGTGGTTGGTTTTTCATAGTGCATCTGTGTACTTCAGGACACAGAACGGACAAGGAGAGGGCAAGGGAAGGTGTGCCAGGCTACACTGACCCCCATGGGGTATTTAACCTTATGCTTGCATGTCAGGCACTGATCCAGTTGGGGAAGTGTAGAAGGGGCTGGGCAGGATGCAGAGGGCTCATGGGGGACAAGGGCAGGTGGTCCTGAGGGATACCCTGCCGGCGGGCAGCTCCCTGCAGAACTGCTGTGTTTGGGGTCACCCAGAGAGCAAGAAGGAACCCGAGGTGCTGGGCAGGGCTGGCACTAACACTGATGGAGAAGCAGAGGACACGGGGAAGCAGAGGACACCCACCTTGGCTTTCCCCTGGAAGTTGAAGGTCAGCACGTACTCCCCCGGCCGCGTCTCGCTCTGCCGGATGACGAACAACCCGTGACTGCGAGCACCCCCGAAGAGCACCAGCTGGGCTGCCTTGATCCGAGACAGAGTCCCGTGGAACCAGGGGAAGTCAGACAGGTTGATCTCGGCCTCGGCCTCGCTGTCCTCCCCTGCCCGCAGGGACAGCAGGTTTTTAGGGAGCACCCGGACATCACCCCCTCTCCTCCCGCACCCTCCTCCTCCCCCTCCGTGCACCCTCCAGAGTGAGATGCCGGGGCTGCATCCCAGTACCTGTGAGATGCCCACCAGCGCTGGGGGAGGATTCCAGCGTCTGCAGGAAGCTTTCCAGTGGGACATGGGTGAGGAGCTCCCCCAGGGAGTCCCTGCCCCGGCCATGGGGCACAGGGACAGCGGTGGCCGTGGCAGAGTTGTGAGCACTGGGCAGGGCACATCTGTCTGGTGGCCTGGGTACCTCTGGAAGGGAAATTGCAGAGGGATGAGCTCGTGGCTCAGCATCACCCACCATCACTGGGCAAAGGTGAGGGCTGTCCTGCTCTGAAGACAACTGTGTTTGATACTCCTGCATCCTAGAGACACCTGAGGGGTAGGTTACGGCTCTGAGGGACTCCCAGACTTTCCCAGATGTAGTTTCTTACCATCATTCAGGAACTCGCAGCTGGAGGAGGTTGTCCTGCCCGGCAGACAGGCTCCCTGTGCACAGGACACCAGCTCAATGTCGTCCCCACTGTCCCTGGAGGAGAGCACAGACAGAGACACACACATGTGGCACCTCTACTCACTGGCATGGAATGGGGACTCAGCCAAACAAAATTCCAGTGTGATCCGAGAGCACATCCTGATGCTCCTGAATTCCTCCCAAGGGGTTGCCACGGCACCAAGGGCACTGACAGGCAAAGCAGCCACTGAACATGACTTTTTGGAGGTGAGAAACCAGCGTGGGAGGGATTAAACCCTTGAAAGCCCACACTGCACAGGTCATACCATTGGTTCCAGCTGCAGAATTTTTGCTGTAGCCTTGTGGGTTTGGAAGGAAAGCTGTTACCTTGAATCCGAGCACTTCGCTTTGCACCCACACACCCTCCCACCACCAACTTCCACTCGAGGGCGCTTTCACTTTCACCCTCTGCAACGGGAATTACCCACCCACGGGAATTACATCCCTAAAAGACATAAAACACTAAGTCAGGAGGCCTGGAGCAGGACAGCAAGTGGGCATAGAGCCAGGGAGCCACTCAGAGCATCCCTGCTGCCGACCCTCAGCACCCTTCTTGCACAAGCATCCAACTTGCTTCACATCCTATTTTTATCCCAGCCACCAGCAAGAGTCCGGAGCTGCCCACAGCACTCGGCTGCTCTTGCTTCACACGGGCCACGTGGGCACAGGCAGCGGGGAAGCGGCTGCGTCGGTGGCAACAGCTCCCTGTGAGCTGCTGAATTATTTAGTGGCCAGTAAGTGAATCAGCCACTGGGAGTCATTCAGCTGCAGCCAGTTAAAAACAAGAAGGGCGGAAGGAAACCAAAACCAACAGCGCTCTGCGGAAAAGCCGTCGCCGGGCGCTCACGCAGCGGCTCCAGCACGCAGCCCTTGGCAAAAGCATCGGGAGCCGATGGAGAATTCGCTCTTGGCACCGAGCGCGTGTGTCGGTGTATTAAACAGCTCATTATTATTTGCTCTGGAGTTCATTATTATTTGCTTTGCAGTCACGTCCAGAGGCTGGAGCGGGCTGGTGCTGGGTGCTAAGCAAACAGAAAGGGCTGGGAGGCTGCCAGGGGCAGAGCAGAGCGAGGCGCTGGCGTGGGGATGCTGGCCTGCCGTGGCCCGAGGGGAGCACGGCCGTGGTGCTCAGCTCCAGCTGGAAAACCAGCACTGAAACACGGACTGAGGAAAAAAAGGCCTTTTCCCAGCCTTGCATCAGCAGCCCAGCCTCAGCAGTGGTTCTTGAATTACAGAATCACAGAATGGTGCGGGTTGGAAGGGAATTTAAAGCTCATCCCGTTCCACCCTGCTACCACGGGAAAGGACACCTTCCACTATCCCAGGGCACTCCAAGCCCTGTCCATCCTGGCCTTGGACATTTCCAGGGATGGGAGAGCCACAGCTTCTCTGGGAAATCTGTGCCAGTGAATTATAGATTTCAGAAAACAGCAAAAGGAGCAAAGATCTGGAGTGCACCAGTGCATCCTCCCTGCAAGATGCAGCCTCCATGGTGGCCAAATGTCTCTCTCGTGCAGGAGGGGCAAAGAAAGCCTGGAGGGAGCAGGAGCCTCTCCAAGCCTCTGTACCAGGTTTGCTTGAGGTTTCCACCACTACAAGCATGGGCACCTTGTTTTTCCAAAACTGTCAAGAAGGGCAGTGCCAGGGTTTCCCTGGAGGCTGGGCCTGTCTGAGCCAGCTGAAGGGCAGCAGCACCAGGCACACAAAGCTCCCTAACACAACTTGCTGCATGTGCTGATGAAACAGCAGATGAGAAGTTTTGGCTGAGTTGTGACTCCAGTGCCAACACTGATGCCACTGAGATAGAAATACAAATAAATAATTTCAACCAGCAGAATCTTAAATATATCATGGATGCTAAGCTGGAAAAACACATGGAAAACAGCTCAAATATAGTATAAAAGCTTCAGAATGTGGGTGTTAGGAGCTTCCTGCTTTGAGACTGTGTTCCCAGGTCACCTGCCTCTGCCAGGCTGAGGGGACAAGGGGCAGAGAAGGGTGAACAGGTGGCCAGTGCTCTGCACCCCTGGCAGACACAGGCTGCTAACTCTGCCTCCAGACCTCTGCTGCTG
Source organism: Picathartes gymnocephalus (assembly GCA_013390045.1). NCBI lineage: Eukaryota > Metazoa > Chordata > Aves > Passeriformes > Picathartidae > Picathartes > Picathartes gymnocephalus. Next base: position 650,134 of record WEKY01032821.1, read on the forward strand.
TGAGTTGGGGACTTCCTGTGACAACCCAAGCAGCAAAAATTGCATCAGGGTAACAGCCCGTGCTCAGGCACCACAGCTCGGCCCCACAGAGCCCCTTCCCCAGCACTCCTTACCCAGGGTCGATGCAGTCCTGGATATCGGCCACCCACGAGTGCTTCTGCAGGGAGTCGATGGTCTCCAGGATGTACTCGGCCCCATTCTCCACCTGCAGGCCATGTGGGATGGAGTCAGCTGTGCCAGGCTGCTGACCCCCCCACCCCGAGGCAAAACACACCCCACAACCCAGCCAGACCCCCTGAACAGCACCTGCACTGAGCAGGAGAGGATCAGTGTCCCACCCCATCCCAGCACAGGAGTGCCAAGGGGTGACCCAGAGGATCAGTGTCCCACCCCATCCCAGCACAGGGGTGCCAAGGGGTGACCCAGAGGATCAGTGTCCCACCCCATCCCAGCACAGGGGTGCCAAGGGGTGACCCAGAGGATCAGTGTCCCACCCCATCCCAGCACAGGAGTGCCAAGGGGTGACCCAGAGGATCAGTGTCCCACCCCATCCCAGCACAGGGGTGCCAAGGGGTGACTCACAAAGCTGGGGCTCAGAGGAAAACCCCACCCCACCATTATCAGCAGATATATGAAAAGATTTTTTACAAGGTTTTTACAGCCTCCCCGTTAAAAACACACCTGGCTGGCAGCATCAGGGGTACACAGACAGCATCCCTCGCTCCTGGGGCACCTCTGTGTCCCCCCAAAACTGCTCTGCACAGGTATAGCAGAAGCCACACTGCTCTCTGCCCCAAAACCCTGTCAGACCCCAGGAGATTTAAACCTCTCCTCCACTATCTTTTCTGCCTTTGGGCCATGAGGCTTCTGACTTCTGATTGCAACAGAGTGGGAGAGAAACCCCTTTTCACAGGAAAAAAAAAAAAAAAAAATTAGGATGCAAAAGAGCCTCCAAACTGTCCAGCCAAAAGGAGCTGTGCCTTTCTGGGTCTGGGGAGAAGCCAGAAGCCCCATATCAGTGGACTCAGATGCCGTGGGATGCTGTGTGCCTCTGGCAGGTTTCCCTGCATCCCTCATGGAGCCTTAAACATCGTGTTCCCGAGGCAGCAGAGCAGCCCTGACTCTGGGAGGGTGTTGCATTGCCAGCTGAGACAACATCCAAGCAAATTCAGCTGATCACAAACAACTGAATCACTGTCCTGAAAATAAGCAGGGAGGGCAGGGAGCAGAGCCCTGGCTGGGGCTGAGCAGTGACCTGGATCCTGTCCCAAGCAGAGGTGGAAGAGAGTAGCAAAGATCCTCCTCCCCAGTTTGTTTAACCAGAAGAAAGGATCTTCTCTGGCTTTTGGAGGGCAAAGCATGTAGCTGACGTGGGAGATGGGGCTGCTCACTCATGCAGAGCATGACAGCAAGCAAAGCACGTGCAGGGCTTGGGTATTTTGCAAGCACCTGCTTGTGCAATGGAAAAAACTGCATGTGCTTGGTGTCTGATGGGCTCTGGGGACACGCTGGCTGCTCATTTTTAGGCAACCTGGCAGAAACTATTTCAGTGTGGCCTCCCCAAAAAAGGCAGGGGCTTTTCCACCCATTGTAACCTCCCTAAACAAGGCAGGGGCTTTTCCACCCATCGTAACCTGCCTGTTGTGTGTGAAGGTTGAGATTGGGCTCCACATCACACAGGAAGGGAAACCACAGCACCCAGCTTGCCCACCTAACCTGTACCCCAGCACTGCAAGTACTTCACCCCCTCTGCAAGTCCAGCCAGCACAGGGGTAATGGGAGAGCAGAAAGATGTCCCATGATTAATAGTGGATGTGAGAAAGGAATAGCATCCCGTGCCAACAGCTGGGAGGGGAGAGCAAAGCCTGGCTGGGAGGGCTCCATGCTGTGCTTGCTGCCTCAGCTCACTCAAATGATCGATTCTGATCAATTCCCCTGTGGCAGGGTGAGAGTCAGGACAAGGCAGGAGCAGGAGGTACCTCGTAAAGCAGGTATTTTTCAGCTGGAAGGGTTTGGAGCATTCCTGGAGGGAATTAAAGGAATGGCTGGAGCAGTCACCAAGCTGTTAGCAATGGGAGTGGAGAGAGCACGTCTGGCTTCAGAAGATGGAAAGAAGGCAAGCCCAGAGCTCTCCTCCAGCACCCAGAGAAACCTCACAGGCACCCAAGAGGCATTCCAGAGCTGAAAGGCCCCAGCAGGGATCTGTCATGCCCAAGCCCATCTGCTCATGCATGTCACAGCCCCAGGGACAGGGAGCAGCAGTGGCACATCCTTGGTGCTGGCCACGGTTTGGACACTGATGTGACACAGCTGAGGTGGGACTTATAAGGGGATCTAGAAAACATGACAAGAAGCAGTTGATGAGCCATATTCCAAGAGCAGAGATCGGTGGTTGATGGGTTATCAATGGCCAGTGGTCAAAGCTGAGGGATGTGGTCAGCAGCTCCTTCCCACCAAAGGCTCTCTGTGTGTGCTCCTCAGTGATGAGGACAAAAGAACGTGAGGATACCCGATCAATTCAGGGATGACACCACACTGCAAGCGTATTGGAGGATCAGGCAAGAATTCAAACAAATTTGTCAAAGCTGAAGTGGAAGAAAAAGCTGGAACCAGCCTCCAGCTCAAGGACAGGGTGAGCAATGGGCTCACGGCGATCGCCGCGGGCGTGCGGGCTGGGGAACCACGACTTGGGAACAGTTCTGCAAAAATCATCCCAGAGTTACACCAGCCCACAGGCTGCATGTGAGTCAGCATCATCATCGTCACGGTGTGAGAAAAGCAACTGCATCAGCTTGGGCTGGACAGAGAGGAAGAAGAAAGGAGAAGCAATCCTTCCCATCCGCTCTAGGCCACAGCCCCATGTACGCTTTGGGGCGTTCCATCTCCAGAGCCTGCAAGGAAAGCAAGGAGGACCTTGGGCTGGTCAGTCTGGAGAGCAGAAGACACCTGAGGTTGGCCTCTGAGGCACAGAAAACAACAGCTGAATGAGCCTCTGTGCCCACGGTGGACACTGACCACTGCTGAGGCTGAAGAGCAAGAAGCCCTCGGGGAAGAGAAGGTGCCAGGAGAATTGTGTGATCTTGACAAGGAGCTGGATTTGATGGAAAGAAATTTCCCCTGGGAGTGTGTGCTGGGGCCAGCTGGATTTCAAGGCTTGGGAGCTTTCACAAAGCCAGGCTCAGTTTTCCTCCTCTTTTCCTTCCATAGTCTTCCAAGCTTCCAAGCAGGTTCATTCTGCTGGGAGGCCCGGCCTCCCCGCTCTGCTTTGCCACAGACTCTTGGGCAGAAGCATCAGGGAGAGAGGTGTTTGTTTAGCAGAGGTAGAACACAGAAATGCTCAAAATCCAATGGCCCATCCCCATTCAGCCCTGATCTGCCATGACAAGCCGTTGTCTTCCAGCAGAGCACGAGGCAGCATTGAGCTAATTAATTGCATGATATGGAAAATTCTGGAGAGAGAGAGAGAGACTCACTCCCTGCTCGTGCCTCCAGACTCATATGTGGTTGATCCCCAGGGTCTCACTGGCCCCACAGAGCTGTTCCCATAGAATCACCAAGGCTGGAAAAGACCTCCAAGATCATCAAGTCCGACCTTTGACCAGATGCCACCTTGTCAACCAGACCACAGCACCAAGGGCCGTGGCACTGTGTCAATGAAACAGCCACCACAGGTCACCGATCCGGGACAGCAGCAGCCACAAAACCACAAGCAGCTGCACTAAGGAGCATTTCCCCTTGCAGGTTCTCTCTGGACACTGATTTAACCATCTCCTGGTGACACAGAGAAGCCAACCCCCACGGTGAAAGCCAAACAGCTCGATCCCAAAACACCCCGGTGTCAGCTGGAGGAGGCAGGGATCCTGTGGGGAGCATTAGTGCTGATCTCAGCTCTGAAAGCCAAGGCAACGATCCCTTTGGGGACTGAGCCTCCTGCACTGCAGGGTGCAGGTGCAGAGGGGGTTCCTGTAGGGATCCACACCCTGCTCTCACCTTTAGGACAAAGGTGTTGTCTTTGTCAGGCATCTCCAGGGGCATGGTGGTGCGCACCTCGATGATGGCCGACAGCGGGATGCTCACCTTGGGCTTGGAAGCCTGAGAAAAGGGAAAAAAAAAAACCAAAAACCAAAGAAAATAAATAAAAAGAAATCAATGAATGAAAAAAAAAGTCACTCAATTGAATCAAACTGTCCCTGGGGACAATGCAGCAGGGCTCTCAGAGGCAAGATCAGCTCAGCCTGTGTGGTTATTACAGGGGGGGAATAAACATCATTGATTTCCCTCCCATGCCTGATAACTCTGAGCTCTGTGAATTAAACCAAGAGGAGGCCCAGTGGAAGACAGGGAGGTGCTTTTAACTGCCAAACCACCCTCCTTGCTCCAGCACAGGCTGATGTGCCAGCTCTGCCAACACCACTTAATTTCTCTCCATTTTCAACCCTCTCCCAGTGGAAAGAGCTGTGCTATCTGATGGGGGATGCTTCCCATGTGGAAAGCAGCCCCGTTTCTCCAGCACAGGAGCAGCATTTCAACCCAGCAGCTACAACGCAGCAGCCTCAGCCATGCAGGGAATTTTAATTACATTAAAATAAAGAAAAATGAATTTCCCCCAGGGCCCCTGGCACCCGCCAGAACCTCGGTGGGGAGGCAAGACCTGGTGCCTCCCACTCCAAGTGTTTGCTGAGCAACAAATTCCCCAGATATTTGTTTTAATTATAACAAATCCCCACAAAGGAGCTCGCTGAGCTGCTCTCCAGGGTTGGTCCCCTCCAGGGCTGTGGGATTTGGAGCACTGCAGCTGCAGGAAGCAGAGATGAGATTTAGCCACCAAAACCTGTGCCTGGTGCCTTGGGTGCAGTGGGTGGGATGAGGCCAGCAAGGAGCTCCAGGGCTGCAAGTTACCAATAATGGGCTCAGTTCCCATTTTTATTGGGAAATAAAAATAAATAAATCCAAGACAGAACAGAAACTGCTTTTTCCCTTGCAGGGCATTTCGTTTCTGCCAGCCCTGGAGCCCCAGTGCTGCCTCCAGACACGTCCCAGCCGTGCATGGCTCTGCCCATCCCTGGGGAATTTTTCCATCTTGGTGTTTGCACAGGAGAAGGTCAGAAAGGAAGCAGCAGCTGCTTCAAAAGGAAAGGAAAGGAAACAAGGTGATAATTCACCCCTGAGCCAGAGAAGGGTCTGAGAATCACAGAATGTTTTGGGTTGGAAGGAACGTTAAGGATAATCTCATTCCAACCCCCTCCTCTCTGGGAGGGTTCTTCCCTTTAAAGGTTTAAAGATATGGCCATAGTTTTTGTAGGGTCTATGCAAAAACAAAGCTGTGGGCTGCTGAAAGCAAAAAGCAGTTTTCTTCCAGCTGTGCCAGACTGGTGCCACTTTTACATTTGCCAGATGGAAAGCAAGATGGGATGAGAGGAGAAAGCTGTAAACCAAAGTAGGGTGTGATTATAACAGAAGAGCAGACAATATTCATAAAAGTTGCCATGAAATAATTTCAAAATTGATTTTTAGAGACAAATCAAGATACACTATAAAAGGGATCCCTCTACGAGCTCTCTCTTAAATGTTTTAAGAGCAGCAGTTGTTCCATTTTAACCCAAGTTTATTTTCTCTTTGGTGCAGCTGACATGCCAGGCTTCATCAGACCCTCCATCCAAAGAATCACGGAATGGGTTGGGTTGGGAAGGAATCCTGTTTCACCCCGTGCTATGGGCAGGGACACCTTCCACTATCCCAGGCTGCTCCAAGCCCCATCCAACCTGGCCTTGGACACTCACAGGGATGGAGGAGCCACAGCTTCTCTGAGCAACCTCCGCCAGGGCCTCCCTACCCTCACTGGGAACAATTTCTTCCCAACGCCCCACTTATCCCTATTTAAAGCCATTCCACCTTGTCCTGTCACTCGATGCCTTTGTTAGATGTCCCTCTCCAGCTCTCTCATAGTGGGCACCACGGACATGGGGTTGTTTCCTTCCAGCCAGGCCCCACTCCTGGGCTAGGGGAGCCCCCAGTCCAGCCCAGAGCAATGCCCACCATCCATCCCTGTGCTGAGCTGCTCTCCAGAGAGATGCACTTGAGTTTAAACTCATGTTTTGTATTTTCTCAAAAGGTGAGAGGCACAGACCAACACCAACAGTGTGAGGTTCATTTTGGCCTGCAGGTTGGATGGGTTTCAAGCACATTTTCCCATCCATTCACACCTCAGCCACACAGCACCAGCTCTCCCTCTGGACCAGAGCTGGATTTCAGCCCAGCTCAGCAGTGGAAACAAAAAAAGCCCCAAGCAAAGCCCAACTGCCGCTTGAATTTCTCATAAAAACAACGGTGGACAAAAGCCAGGACTTACCTTTGGAGGGACATAAAACTCCAGGAGGAACCTCTCTCCTTCCACCTTCACTGCTTTCCGGAGCAGGAGGCGACACTTCTGCCACTGCGAGCTCCCCACACAGTTCGTGTCATCGGCCACCATGTAGCGCAGCGTCCCCTCCCTCTGGATGTCCACCAGCTCCACCTTGGACGAGGGCACCTTGGACAGGCGCAGTTTGTGCGTCCATTTCTCGCGAGGGTCCCCAGGCTCCTTGCCCCCGGCCGGCCACGGCTCCCTCTCGCCTCTGCGGCCGCCCAGGGCGGCCTCAGCGCCCGGCTCCGGGGAGGATTTGCGGTGCCACATCTCCTTCATACCATCCACCACGCACAGGCTCATGTTCCTCAGGGAGAAGCCTTTCTTGAACTTGGGCTTGGCAGCGGCGTGGATGGAGACGTCCTCCGAGCTGCGGGACTGGCCGTAGGAGGAGACCTTGCGGGCCTGCACCTGCTGGGCGGGGGTCAGGTACCGGCTGGCGCCCAGCGGGGCGTCCATGCTGTCCAGGGACTCCGTGGACGTCTCCTCCTTCCTCGGGGTGACCTCCCGCCCGTAGGGCACGTGGCAGTTCTGCAGCCCCACGAAGGGCACGATGTTGTACTTGGTGGGCGAGTCAGACACGAACACCCGGCTGACCTCCAGGCTGAAGATGTCCAGGAAGTTGGCGGTGAAATGGTGGGAGAAGGAGGTCTCTGCCCCGGGGGTGTCGTAGTGGGGGTTCTCCTTCAGGAACTGGCAGAACTTCTGGGCAAAGTCCACGGCGGCTGCCTGGGCGTGCAGCTTGCAGAACTCCCTCCAGTCGGGGAGCGGGGAGGAGGGCTCCTGGCACAGGGCATCGCCGTTCATGGTTGCCCCATTCCACCTGCCGGCAGGCTGGGGGACAAGGACACGGCCTGAGAGCGGGATGGACATGGACAACTCACCCTGCATCCCCCAAATGGGGACATGGACACGGACAACACACCCTGACCCCCAAAATGGGGGTCTCCCTTGCCACGATGCCAGAGCTGATCTGCAGTGCAAAGGAAAACGCTGTGGGAAAGTGTCTGTGTGTTGCTTTCTCTCCACCTCATCCACTAGGAAAGAATCTTGGCCCCAGCAGCAGCCATAAATTGTACTTATTTTACGATTATGACCATGCAAAAGCATTATTGATTTCTGATGAAACCACTGAGGAGTCCCCGAGCGGAGGAGCCCGGGGGGATTTGCCTGCAGGATTCCTCTCACTGTGTGTCTGCCTGGGCACAGCTCTCCAAAGGGGGAGGGAGCACTGGGAGTCCTGGCAGTGCCCACCCAGGGCAGCACCCTCCCCTCTGCACACACCAGCTGGTCCTTCTCTTTCTCCAGTCTCTGTATCTGCCCTGATCTTTTGCCACATCAGTTCTGGGATTTCGTCCTCCCCGCTGAGCATCAGCTAACAGATAACCCAGGACAGTCCTCAGCAGGTGGGGTACAGGGGGAAAGGGAACAGAAGCCAGAGCCAGGAGCGCACCAGCAGCTGATGGGAGCTGCAGACCAGACCTGTGAGTCCTTGGGAGAAGCACCACTTTGCCCAGCCTCCACACTGGTCCTTCTCCCAGTGGCTGTGGCACTGGCAGGGCACGTGTACAGTCCAGCTTGGTGCTCATGCTGCACTTCCCAAGTCCCTGCCTGGTTCTGGGCAGCATGAACAGCCTCCCCTGGGAGACTCCAGCAGCGACTGCCGTCTCAAAAATCACCTCCCAGTGCCAAAACTGCTCATGACCTGCTGGTGCTGGTAGGCCTTGGCTGGGGCACTGCTGAGCCCATAGCCCCAAACACACAGTCCCTGTGTCTCCTTCCCCTCACTCCAAGGGCAGCAGTTCGGCAAATCCACCTCAGCTGGCTCCAACACTGAGCCCAAGGGTGCCTGTGGCTGCCCTGCTGCAGGCAGGGACTGCGCCTGTGGGATCCAGTTCTGGAAGGGCAGGACAGTTCTCCCCGGGTTTTGCTGCTCTCCATCCACAGAGCAGCTCTTTCCCTGGATTTTGCTGCTCTCCATTCACAGAGCAGCTCTTTTGCTGGCGAGGGATTACTCCTGCTAATAAATCACGCGCCGTATCCCGCCGGCAGCTTACACGGCCGATAATTAATTACTGCTCGGATGAACGGCACAAGCCACGGGATCGGGGCGGGCACTGGGGACTGCCACAACCTGCTCCTCATCCTCCAGACCCCAACCACGTCAGTCACCAGACCCCAGGCAGGACCGAGCCCTGAAGGCTGTGGTTCAGAGCAGCAGCTGTGGCCAGGAGCTGGCTGCCATACCCCCAGCACATCCCTATGGAAATGGGTTCTCTGGGAGCACCTCCATCCCAGGAAGTGGCTTTCAGCTCCCCCAAACAGGGAGAAACACACACAGGCAGCAAGAATCCCAATAGAAACACGATACATGTGGCATTTTCCCATCTTTAAGGCCGGAATGCTGCTCAGTGCCCCAGCTGTAGCAGGGAGGCGCTGAGGACAGGGTACCCATGGACCTGCACTGGCTCCTCACATCCCACAACAGCAGCAGAGCTCCAGACCCTGCAGAAATCCCTGGCAAAGCTCTCCCCAGCATCACAGGGCTTTCCCAAAGACCTGAGCAGGGAGCCATGCCAGCTGGGAAAAAACCCATCCCTGCAGTTTAGGAGCAGAGTCTAAATTTCCCCAAGAGACACCAGCAAAGCAGGAGAAAATGCAAAGCTGTTTGTTACCCGCCCAGCAAATGAAATTCCTAATTATCCATCCATCAACAAGCAGAGGATTTAAAGACTCTGCCCTTTGAATTGAAAATTCACAACCCCAGCTCTGCCATGGCCCGGGAGCTGCCCTGGCACTGAGCCACGGGCCAGGAGTATTTGGGCTCGGGGAGAAAAGTGAGATGAAAAGGAGTCTCCTGCTGCCAATCCAAGCAGTCACAGCAAGAGCAAGGGAGAGGGAAAGGGTGCAAAGGGACAAGAGCAGAAAGGGGCCTGTGGGGGCAGAGAAAGCCCCTCGGTGATGGGTTTATTTGCATCTGCCTAGGGATTTGAGCCCCAGGGCTTTGCTTCTTTCCCTGCCATGAATTTGGGGGAAAACCACAGCTCCCCATCCCTCTCTCCAGGAGGCACTGGTGCTCAGAGCCTGCCTGACTGATACCAAGGGATGGCAAGCTAACAGACTCGGAGAGGTTAAGGGAAAAAAACAGAAGAAAGAGGAAAAAAAAAGGCACTTCAAAAAAGATAAAGCCCCAAACAAAAAGCCTCAAGGAGATCCAGGCATGGCAGCCGGGCTCAGGCTCAGAGACACGCATGCAGAGGCATCACAGCATCTCCCTTTCATCTGCACGGGGATGACAGACTTTAAAAGGCCAATTTATAAAAATGAAGCCTAGAGGAGAGACATCTGGCAGGTCTGAGGAGGCGGCGGCAGAGATTACTAACCCTGTGCCACGAATCCAACCCCCCCTGCCCAGAGCACAGCCAGGAGCCCCCCCTGCCAGAATCCAGCACAGCCTGGGAGTCACTGGGGTGGTTTAAGGGCAGCCCCTGGGACTGCAGAGCCATCCCCGCCCCTGATTCACCTGATTTCTGCAGGAAGCAGGCTCCTAATTATCTGTGTAGATTTACCTTTAATCTGGGTGCCTGCACTCCCCTCCATACCAACAGCTCTGCCCCACTTCTTGAAATAACTTATCATGCCACAGACAGCATCCCCGGGCAGAGCGGTGCAAGCGCAGACAAAAATAAGCTGAAGATCAAAATAAGCAGCAAATCTGCAAATGCTTTTTGGAAAGGGCCATCCCCTGCCAGCCCAGCTTACTGAGGGCTGCAGCACGCTCCAGGATTCAGATTCCTTTGGAAGTGCTGTCAGCAGACTCCAGAACTGGCTTCCCTGGCCTGGGTGATACAAGAAGACAGACAAATAAACATATAAAATGGGGTGGTTTGTTGTCACGAAGAAGCCATGGAGTGGCACCCACGGCATCAGGTGACAGGCTCCTAACCCACCTGCACGAGTCCCCAAACTCCTCCCAGGGCAGAGCCGTGCCTGCTGCCACAGTCATTTGGGAAACTGAGTCAAGATTGAAAAAGAGAAGATACAAATAAAGAACTTCTGGGGTTTGCCAAGTGCAAACCCAGGCTGGGATGGCAGGTGAGAGCCAGCTGCTGGCAGTGATTTGGGACACCTCTCCCACCAAGGTGTGCTGAGGCACCCCTTGCTCCAAGGCGGGGGAGGGCACATAAAATAATCTGAAAGTCAAAGCAAAGCTAACTGACCTCAAGAAGAAATGAAATTTGAACTGTCAGCAGAAGCGCAGGAGACCATAAAAAAACAACTCCCCGGTGCAGCAGGAGTCAGGGAGCAACAACAAAGCCACTGGGATTTGCTGCACCAGAGGCGTGGGGACGAACCAGCATCTAATGAGGTGTTAATAACCCGAATGCGCAACACCGGTCATGGGATGGCCAGCACAGCCTGCCCAGCGCTGGCTCCGATGGCTTTATTTAAGGAAACAACCCTAATAAAGAGATGTTTCCCTTCCGCCCAGTGCAGCACAGCCAGGCTGGGACAGAGTGATCTGAAACTCAGTGGAGCAAAGCACTGTCTGGTGGAGGCTGTGAGCGGCAAGTCGAATCCCTCCATCCCTGCCTGCATCCCTCCACCTGTGTGGGAAAACTGCCGGGGCCACGCCAGACAGCAACGGGAAAGGAAAAGCCAGGGCAGGAGGGCGTGCAGCAAAGCCCTGGCTCCTGGGGAAGGAGATCCCAGCCCAGTCCCGGCTGTCCCGGTCCTGCAAGGCTGCTCGGTTTCCAGCAAGATCGATGCCACTCAAAGCCCCAGCTGGTCATCCCGATCCCGCGGGAATGACGTGAGGAAACCCAGGCACCTGCTCCCCCAGAAAAGCGCCTGACCTAAGCGTGCCGTGCCAGAGGAGATCCCCGAGTCGCAGAGCAAGGCGATACCCCCCGGCCCCCCCGAGGTGATGCTCCTGGCACACAGGCAGCCCCCGAGGGAGCCCGGAGCCTGCCTGCACAGCGCCGAGGCACTGCCTGCCCTGGGCAGATGGAAACCAGCTAAAATCGGGAAGGGGACGGGCGTAGGGACAGCGGGGCAGAGCGGGCAGGCTCAGACTGATGGCAGCAGAGAAGCAGGGGCAGCATCCCCGCTCCTACTGTGCAAGCACAGCGGCGTGAGGGATGCGGATTTCCTCCCATTCCACAGCTGAGACCTGAAGCGTGTGACCAAGTGACCTCCTCCCTTTGTCACCTCGAGGACCCTTCCCAGCCCTCGAGACCCACCAGAGCTTTACCTGCACGCAGAGCTGAGCTGAGGAAGAGAAAACCACAGGAAACAAAAGCAGAAGTCATCTGCCTTGTGCCTTTCACATCCCCCCGGACCCCCGAGCACAGCCCTGGGGTGGGAAAAGCTGATTGTTCTCCATGCTCCTCAGTACTCCGTGTGCTATTTATACTATTGTGATCTTAAATCAGACTGGCTGTCTGAACCACATAGAAAAGGAAACATTCTTTGTTCCTCTCATTTACTGTCCATCCCACTAAAATATTAATTGAACAGCATTTTGGCCTCAAATTTTATGGTCAAATCACCTGCCTTGAACCAATCCCTCAGTAGGAGCATGCTCTGACTCGCTGCCCAGATGCACTTCAGGGTCCACCTCTCATCTGCAGCTTAGAACACATTTTTCTGGAGTGAAAAGGCTCCTTGTGCCTTTTTCTGCTGCCCAGTGAGGGGTCCCACTGACCAGCCCAGCTCTCAAAACAGATGCCCCAAAGCACTCAGCAGGGCTGAGTGGCCACGACAAGGTTTTAGGGTGCAGGTGCTGATGTGACACATCTTCAAAAGAGAAAATGGGCAAGAAATGACTCTTTTCCTCCCCTTGCATAAGGGTGTGCCCACAGCTCTGTGTCATACCCTGATTCCAGCCCCACAGCAACCAGTGCTCCTGAAAATCAGCAGATGGACCCATGAGAGGCCCCCAGTAAATCCTGAGATTTTCTCCATTTCCCATTGTTCTGACCATACCACAGGGTTGTTCCTCTCCCTCCCCTCCAAAATCCTCTGCAGTGGATGTTGTACCTCCTGTGCTGACAGCTGCTGGAAAATAAAGACAAGTTCACACATAAGATCCACTGGATCTTAGATAATCTTTTCCCTGAGTAATTCCATCCAGCTTGCAGGGAGTCACACTTCCAGCCCAGGAGTGGGGCTGGAGCATCACCCAAGCCACTCAACCTGCTGGTGTGGGACCTGGGGACACCTCAGCCATGGGGACAGGGTCCCCAGGGTGCAGTGACATAATGATCAGCAAAGCTTTGGTGCATCTGGGCATCACGAATGCAGCTTGGGGCTTGGAAGCAGTGTGCTGAGTCTGGGAATAAAGCAGAGACACCCCCTCAATGCCCCAAAGGTAAAGCTATTGAAAAAAAAAAAAAATACAAATTAAAACCCCAGAGCTTTAGGGGAAGGAGGTCAGAGGCTGCTGTCCATTCCCCCTCACTTGGATGCCACCTCACGTGCCTGTCTCCAGCCAGAGAGCTTCCCACAGAAAACTACCCAGTCCAAAGTCTATTTTTAACCACCACAATAGCAGAGCCTCCCCCGAGGAGCAGCAGAAGCCCTGTCCACAACCAAGCAATCTCACATTTCCCTCGCTAAGCCTTGATTTCCTTCCGCCCCTCAGCCCACAACAAAACCCTCCTCCTCCTCCTCTTCTTGCCTTCCCATCCCTGGAAAACTATTTGCACATCCATCCATCCATCCATCCATCCCCCTCCAGGCTGGTGTGCTGTGGGTGCAGTGTCCTGCACACCTGTTACACATTAACCACTGACCTGCTACCTGTGGGCAGACCCTTCCTGGACTCAGAAATGCCAAACAACAGATTTATCTGCTCAGCCCCCACTCCTGGATGCACCCAAAGCTCCGGGGATTTAAAGAAAAAGCCCTACAACATCAACCCAACTGCACTTCCCAAAGCAAGTGCAAACTCTTTGAAAGAGTGCAAACTCTTGCCCTGGAGATTGCTGTGCCATGTGTACCCCTGTTCTGTGGGTGTTTTTGAGAGAGAGCTGAGTGGATGCTCCACAAAGCAAATCCTGATGGATACAGCACAGGCATCACTGGGGATACCCCATGATTAGGTCAGAGAAACCCCTAAGACTGTTTTTCAATTACAGCACATAATAAACATGAGATAAAGTTACACAGTTCTGTAGGAAATTTTCTTATTATGTTTTTTTACATTGCAGATCTGATTCCCCACATGCATCACTGTCTCATACCCGCCTGCAAACAGCCTTAAACTGCTGCCTAATGGTATCTGAGCTGGGGAAATTCAATTCTACCCAGCGCCTCACCCAGAACTGCTACAATCACTGCTAATTGCTTAAGTGGTGTATTAAGCAAAATAAAAATTCCAGTGGGCTTTGACCCCCCCACCCCCAACCAGATGATGCCAAAACACCCTGTTACAGCTGCCAACCCTGGCTGGAGATCCAACCTCCAATATCCTTTTTCTCTTCACTGTGCAGAGATGCTCCTAGGCAGGCAGAGCTTTGTACCCAGCACGGCCATGACCATGCCAGAGGGATTCACAGGCTGTGTCCAATTCTGCCATCCCACTTGCCAGGGTTCTGGGGTGCCATTGCAGCCCCTCTCCTGCCAAATGCTGCCAGGATGCAGTGGAGCAGGGCAGAAACATCTTCCCAGTGGGACCATGGGGTGGATGCACACTGGGTCCCTCTCCTGTCCCCTCATCTGCGGGTGTGGATGGATGTGGGACTATAGTCAAGTCTCATCCCAAACCCAGACCCTGGACGAGAGATTCTTCAAGCCCTTCTGGTTCTCCCTTTGGCAAAAACCAGGTGTGGGATGCAGTTTTCCCTTTAGGCCTGTTCTCTCCTCCTCTCCACTGCGATGGAGCCAGCTGGGGTTCAGTTTCTGGGAGCATCTCCTTCTGCCAGCCCCTGCTTGCACAAGGAAGTGGATCCCTGAGCCAGGGACAAGTCTCCAACCCGTATCCCACCACCTCACCGGCATCCACGGGCAGGGAAAGCAGCCGAGGTCAAGTGAGGGCACTCACAGGCAGGAGGGGAAGGGTGCAGGAGCCCCGGGGCTGGAAGCACTGCCCTGGGGCATCCCAGCCAGCCTGAGTCAGCAGGGCCAGCAGATGTGCAACCAGCATCTGCTTTCTTTGCCTCTGCTGGGAAGAAGAAGAGGAGGAAGAGGAAAGGCATCAGCCAGCAATATCCTCATCTTGAAGAGATGGGTGTTCTACCTCCAAGGAGGAAGGACAAGAGGAGGTTAGACAAGACCATGCTGCCATGAAGGTGCTTGAGATGTGCTCATAGTCCAGGAGAAGAGGGACAGGCCTGATGGCCCAGGGGATCAGCCAGAAGAGGTGGCCCTGCAGTCAAGCAGCCACTGCAGCCCTGAACCAACTGAGGGACTCACATTTGAGGAAGGAGGTGATTTTAACCCCAAAGCCTTGACCAGACAGGGCCAGGGGGCCAGGGCTGACTCAGCCTCCTCGATGGCACAGGGGACTGAGCTGGGTGAGACACCAGACAGGGCAGGCAAACCTGTGCACCTCCCAAGCTGGAGCAGTGAGAATTATGAAGGTTTTTCCAGGAATATTCAGCAGAGCCCTGGGCTCCTCTGCTGTGTTACAGTGATGGTGAGACACTGGGAAATACCACTGCAGGACACAGAGGGAAGGTCCAAGGGCACTTGCCATCCCATCTGAGCAGATCTCCTGGCAGCACACACCCACCTGTCTGTACAAATGTGACCTCCCCCATTTTGGAAGAGCCTGTGTGGTTTAGGAGCATGATTCCTATTTAGAAAGGCACCCCCAGATGTCCATGGTCCTTCTCCACTCTCCCAACAAACCAAACTAAAAATCCTCACAGAGGGGAGTTCTGAGTAATCATAGAATCGTTTAGTTTGGAAAAGACATCCAGGATCACCCATTCCAACTATTCCCCCAGCACTGCCCAGGCCACCACTAAACCATGTCCCCAAGTGCCACATCTACACGTCTGTTAAATCCTCCAGGGGTGGTGACTCCACCACTGCCCTGGGCAGCCTGAGCCTTTCAGCAAAGAGATTTTTCCTAATATCCAACTAAACCTCCCCTGGCATAACTTGAGGCCATTTCCTCTTGTCTAGTCAGTTGTACCTGGCTACAATTCCTTTCAGGCAGTTGTAGGAAGTGAGGAGGTCTCCCCTGAGCCTTCTTTCCTCCAGGCTGAGCACCCCCAGCTCCTCCTTATCCCCTCAAAGGCACAGGAGCAGGGCCCGCGGGGGATTTTGGGCAGGGTGCTGGGGGGACAGAGTCATTTTACCTCCTTTCCCGTTGCAGTTCACAAGATCCCCGAAGCACCGGCAGCGTGGCTCTCGCAGGTCAAATGCATAACTTCAACCGATCGATTTCCACACTGGAAGGAAGTACCAGACCGACTCGGAGGGAGGGACCTGGAAGGCAAAGGTTTAGCCTGTCAAGCCCCGGAGCCAGAGCAACCTCCCCAGGCACATCCCACCTCTCCCAAGCCACAGTCCTGCTGGGCTCCAGCCCGACTTCAGCAAAACCAGAAATAAGCAGAAGGGCCAGGCAGAAAGTCCCCCAAGCCTCCCAAGGGCCTTCCCGTGGAGCTGCCCAGGCTCGGCAGAGCAGGGCTGGAGGAAGCTCGGGAGCCGCAGCTGCCCCACGGGTGTCCCCGGGGCCCCGCGGGGACGGCAGGCACCGGCTGCC
>WEKY01032821.1:666863-698264 GCA_013390045.1 Picathartes gymnocephalus
CCCCCGCACCGCCCCCGCCGCCTTAAAGGGCCCCGCCTGGCCCCGCCGCCCCCGGCGCTCCGCGGCGGGGGCCCCCGGGGACATGGAGCCGTCCCCGCCCGCCACGGGCTGCCGCTTGGGCCGTGTCTGAGAGGGCGCCCCAAACAACAGGGGCACCTCGAGTGCTCCTATGGCTCCCTAACCCTCGGACGGGCTCCCCAGCCCCCCCGGGGGAACTGCGTATCCTTGGGCAGCACCCTGGATTTTCAAGGTGCCAGTTCTTCAGGCCCTCAAGATCCACAAATGCTGGCAGGGCACGGCCGTGCTCTGAGGAGGGGCTGCAGCCTTTCCTCACCCCATCTATCACCCAACATTTGTCCCTGCACTGCCCAGGAGAGGGGATGGGGGTGATCCCCCCCAGCCCACATAGCACAAAGCAGGGTGGTGTGACTGGAGTGGCTCCAGAGAGAGGTTTGGGGTCTGGACCCAGTGCCCGCCTTTGTCATCCTACTGATGGATTTTGGGGCCCATCTCAGAGCACTTTCCTTGCCAGGGGATTCAGGACAGGGTGAACCCCAGGACAGGGAGGGTCAGGATGGACCAAACCCCAGGACAGGGGAACTGAAGCCCAGAGAGGTTTAAGGGATGGAGTTGGGGTCACACTGCCTCTGGGACCCTGCACAGCTCCCCCAACCTCCCTATGGCGTGTCCACGGGCAGATAAGGATGAGTCACCATAAAAAAAAAAAAAAAGAAAAAGGGTAAAAAAAAGGATTTGCAGGAGGAACAAATCCTTTTTACTTCTGTGAAGCACCTGTAGGATTAAGACAATGCTGGTTATGTAAGAGGTGGAGAAGGGTGGGTTTTATCATTATTTTTACTTATTTATTATGCTTCCTCACCATCCCATTACCCTGATGGGTGTATTCTGGGGAGATTTGGGGAGAGGCTGGTTTGGGAGAGAAGAAGGAGGAAGGTTTGTTGTAGGGCTGGTGGAAAGTGTTGCACTGTTTGGTTTTTCTTCCCCCAAAGCAGCATCTTCCTAAACCTCTTTTTCTTTTTTTTTTTCTTTTTGGTGTGTTTTTGGCAGCAGTGTGAAACATGGGCCAAGGTGGACACTGCAAAAGCACTGCTGAGGAGGCACAGCTGAGACAGGGCCTCTTGATTTTTCTCCATTGTGGCTGGGTTTGTGATGATTTTGGGCAGATGCTGTCCCTCCTGCTTCTGGCTGGTCACATTTTCAAGGCCAGGTTGTGCAGAGCTTGGAGCAACCTGGTCTGACAGAAGGTGTCCCTGGCCATGGCAGGGGTTGGAATGAGATGATCTTTAAGGTTCCTTCCAACCCAAACCATTGAATGTTTCTGGGATTCTATGATTCCCTTCCCAGGGGCATTCTGGGGATGAATGGATGCTCACAGAGAGGCTGCATCCCACTGCTCGGGGCAGGTGACCCTGAGCCACCCACCTCCCACAGCAGCTGACAATATGTTTCCACTCCCGCCCTTCCCCTGCCTCTCCTCCAAAAAGCCTCTCTCCCATTCATATCCATTTTTAAAGAAAACACACAATCAATAGTCTCTCAGGCTGGAATTTCATTAAGGTTTTCATTGCACTCGCTATCGATTGGCAGCAGGGCCGGGAGCTGCACGGAGCAGGTCCAGCAGCCCCGGCTGATGCTGTGCCCTGCCTGTGCCATGGGACCACCCAGACCACCCTAAAAGCCATGCAGAGGCTGTGGCTGCTCCCCCACAGGCAGCAGAAAGCCCGTCATCCCAGCTTTTACTAACTCCTAGATTTAACTAACATCACTAAGAGCAAAACCAGGAGCCCAGGGAAGGGCTGGGATGCTGGGCTTTCTTTCATGAACCAGGACAAATGCTTTGGTACATAACAGGCTCTCTCCTGCCTTCCCTCCACGGGATGCTGCTTGTTTCAGGATGTGAAACCAGGCTGGAATGCCTGGCCTTGCTTCCATCAAACACGGGGGCTGCGAGTAAAAAACACCCCAGGGCTCTGAGTGTGGACAGGCACGGTTTGCTCCGCTGCTGGTTGGTCACTTGGAAAATCAAGTGAAAAATCCCAACCTCTAAAAGGGCTCGTGCGCTAATTTTAGGTCTGGGCCTTGACCAGAGAGATTTACAATAATTGCCAGGGTGAAAGTTTAACTTCTCCCGCGACTTTTCTCAGCAATCCCCAAGGAACCACGTTCTGCTGCGCAAAGAGCACCCCCAGGCCAGCTCCCCAAATTGCCTTTTTAAGGCTTTATTTTTAAACCCAAGCCACAGGCTGCCTTCAATGGGACAAAAATCCTTCACAAGTCCCAGTCTGCAGTCAGTGGGAGCTCCTGTGAGCTTTGGCTCAAATCCTTGTCCCCATTTTTTGGCCCTGCTCATCCCTGTGCCAACCCCACAGATGCAGAGCAGAGCCCCCACGGACACCCCTGTTCCCAGTCACCCCTAAACCCTTTTAACAGGACCCACGGCAGCAGCAAAGCAGAACATGTTGCTTGTAGAACCACGGCCTTTCTGCTATGCTAAATGATTTAAAACTGGTGGTGAATAAACCTAATATCTGCTCGCTCCTGCCAATTCTCATTACTCCGGGACTCCCTTGGAGCGATTAGCTGCCTAAAAAAAAAAAAAAAAAATCGCTGGAAGGAATCAAGCGAGTGGCTCAGCCAGCACTGGGGAGGGCTGCTGGCAGCATCCCGGCTGGAGTGTGACGTGCCCTTGAAATCCTGTGTCCGGAGGCATCCGGCATCCGAGCGGTGCCAGCTCCAGCTGCCCGCGCCTCCCGGCAGAGCTGGGGAGCCCCAGCTCCATCCTCGCCACGTCCCGGGGCAGGCGGCGGTGAGCGGGGACCACGGTGGCTGATTTTCTTGCAAAACCCTCGTGCCGTGGGTTTGTGACGCCACAAAACCGTGCTGGGGAGGGGAGGTAAAAGGGTTTGTCCAGCATCCCGGGAAAAACCTGGAAAGAGAAGTTAGGAGCCCGCTGTGCCGGGGCGGCCGTGCCGTGAGGCCATTCCGTGGCGCAGGCACGGCAAAGCCGGGTGCGTGTGTGAGCTGTCAGCCGGGCAGACAGGCCCCAGGCATCTCCCGAGCTGTCACAGCTGCAAATTGTCCAGGAGCAGTCTCTAATGGGATGTAAGGGGAGGATTTAGTGGAGGAAGATGTCACACGGATGAAAGGAGAAAGGAGAGGAAACCAGGAGATATAGCGGTTTGGGTTTTTATTTATTTGTGCAGGAGAAATTGTTCTAAAATGTCCTTTGGTGAGAAGGCAAACAGGCAGTGACAGCCTGGCCACAGGGCTGGAGGAGCCTTCACAGATGGGAAGACCTTGATGTGCAAATTCCCTTCTCCTCCTTACCCTGCAACTCAGGATTTACCTTTGAGAGGGAACAAAGCCCTTTCCTTTCAACAAAAAACCTGTGTTTAATATTTCCCCTGTGACCTGAGCTTTTTCTTCCCCAGAGTGTCTGTGCAGCCCTGGTTGAGTGATGCTCTCCCAGGATGGGAGATGGACAAGCCCAACCACAGACCAGAACAAAGCCAGACCAGCTGAAATTCCCTGGGGGAGGATGTACAAACAGAAGGGGATACAGAAACAGGACCAAAACCCATCCTCATCTTTCTGTGGGATAACAAATGGAGTTTGGGTGGAGATGGAGAGCACCAGCTGAGTGCAGGAGCTGTGCTGCAGAGTGGTCAGCCAGCTCTCAGCATCAACAGTTCACCCCACATCCTTTTTGTGAGCACACAGCCTGTCCCTCACCACATCACGGCTCTTCTGTGCTTCAAACACCTGTTCAGGGTTGTGCTCAGTGGCCTCTCAGTGTCTGACTCAGATGGGAGGGAGTAATGCTTGGGGCTGATGAGTGGGGAGGGAGTGCAATCTCACTGCCGGGTGGAAAAAGGGTTCAGGGCTTGATGCTTCTGCATCCCCGATGGTGCTGGGAGAAGAGTTAGGAGCAAAAAGCGGGTGTTCAGCTCTGTGTCAGCAGACACAATTCAACATTTCCCATCTTACAGTGGTTTGTTCTGCCTGATCTTGATGTCTCCAAGAAGGACAAGGCTCTCCTGCTGCATCCTGCTGGGATGGAGCTCACTGGGCCCACACCAGTGCACGGACCTGCACCAGTAGGATCCATTTGTGCTCTCTCCGTGTCTCCTGGGATTATGTTTGAAGGGAGACGGGCACATCCCTACTTTCTTGACTGACCCCGTGTTGTCCTGTAATTCTGTATTATTTAAGTATGGTTTTTTTTCCTGCTACAAAATCACAGAAAAAGCTGAACTGGGAGGGACCCACAAAGATCAGGAGTCCAGCTCCTGACCTTGCACAGGACCATCCCCAAGAGTCCCATCCCTGTACCTGGGAAAGGACTGTCCAACACCTCTGAGGACACCTCCTTCCCTCCCTTGGGCCACCACGGGGGAAACCACCAGAGCCTGGCGCTGGTGCTGCCCTTCTTCCTCCTGCTGATGCAAACGCAAGGCGATGCTGCTGTGCCTGCGCTGCAGCCCCCTCTCGGCACCTGCTGGCAGAGCTCCGCTGGGGAGCTCCCCGAGCGTGCAGGGCTGTGAGCAGGGGCAGAGCCCCGTGTCGGGGCGGGCACTCACACCAGTCCTTGTGCTGGGGGAACGTGAACTGCGGCTGCAGAACTGAAACTTTAGCAAAAAAACCCCAACCAACCCCAAAACCACAGTGTGTTCGCTGCTGTGTCCTCTCACCCCAGGGCTCTGTTCCCCATGGCTGTGCTGGCCCGGCTGGGGTGACCAGGTCCGTGTCTCTCCCAGGAGGACTGGCACCTTCTGCACCTTCTCTTCCAAGCCACCTCCTGTTTCTGCAGGCTGAGGTCAGGGGTTATCAGCTGCTTGCGGGTTGTCTCTTAAATATCCCTCTTCTTTGTGCTGCTCTGCTCCGCTGGGGCTGTGCCTGAGAAATGGTGTCAGAGGTTTTGTTCTGCCTGTGCAGAGACCACGGAGGAAAAGGCTTCAAAAGGCTCCCCACACCCCCTCCGTGGCTGTGCTGCCCTGGGCAGGGGGGTTTCCAGGAGCATCACCCTTCTGTCACCTCCTGCAGCTGCATCTGCTTGGTGGCCTCTGCCTGGGGACAGGCTGGGACTCCTGCTTGCCAGTCCTGACCCACAGCCAGGATGATGGAGCTGAGGGCCACATCCCTGAGTTTGTCCCAGGTCAGATCCTTCTGCCTTTTCCCCTCTCTCTTCCCGGGTATCACACAGCTGTGGACTCCCTCGACGCTGCTGCTCCAGGGTCCCATTATCCCAGATGTTATAAATGGACTTGGGGGTTGGCTTTTGTAGTTCTGTTAATTGTTCTTTAATTGTTCTATTAATGGTTTAACGGTTAACAAGTTCGAAGGTGCTGTGGCTATGTTTAATTGGCTGACAGTTATTTTGCATGGCTGGGGCATTTGGGGGTTGGGTGGTTTGAATTTATCAGCTAGCTCTGTCTATAGGCCTGGAGGTGATTGACAAGGGTCCCTCTAGAAGAAGGGCGTCACCAAGGGTTTGATTGAAGGAAAACGGTGGAAATGTCTAGAAGAGCGATGACATCATGAATTTACCTAAGGCCATTAATCCAGGACCCAGACTGGACCACGGACTAACCAACCACTCGAGGCCTTAACATCTCTCCACCCTGAAGGACTTGTAACCCAGATGATGAGCTGAGGATCCCCAACCAGGATGTCCCATGGGGAAGGGCTCTCGGGAGGAGGGTGGGGCTCCCAGAGGGTATAAAATGTAACTCCCCTGGAGGGTGGAGGTCTCTTTGACCACATCCACCATGGCAAGACCCTCAGCGTGGGTTCTCCTCCCCAGGCCTATGCCAAACAGCAATAGGGAACCTTAATTGCTCCGATCTTTGTTTTGCTCAATAAATCCGTCCAGCGGATTATTGGCTCGACTCGTTTACTTCACCAGAGGTCCCTCTGCAGCCTCCAGCCAGCAGGAGCCAAACCCCTGGAGATTTCAGACACAGAAAAAGGGCTTTCACCTTTCCCACTTGCAAACACTCCAGCAACAGCAACTCCTTGCACCTGGAAACCTTGGGGAAAACTGTGCTGCACCCAGCAAAGGGCTGATCTTTGCTGTGTGGGATCCTCTCTCCAGCATTTCCTGCTGTGCTGGTCCAAGTGGCTTTTTCATTGCAATTTTCCAGGGTTTTGCTTCTCCTACAGGCTGGAAAATGCCCTTCTGGCAACCTTAGTTTTGAAGCAGCCCCACGCTGCTGGGTCAGGCTGGCCGTGGTGTTCCTGCAGTGCCCAGCTCCCCTGCAGCAGCTCTGAATGCTCCCTTGCACGTGTGCTCAATGAAAAAAAAAAAAAAGGCATTAAATATTAAAAGAAAAACCATCGTTGCCTGGACTCAGAGAAGCTCTTAAAAATGTTAGCAGCTCCAAAATCCCAACCCTCCCTTGGCTTTGAAAGCTTCTTCCATCTTTTCAGCAGTGTGTTGGGAGCTGGGCAAGGTGTGTGGGAGGAAGCAGGGCTGGTGGGCAAAGTGCCCCCAAAGAAGTTCCCAAAATGAAGCCACGTGGCCCAAAGCACCAGCCAGGGAAATTCCACAGCTCTGTGAACCTACAGCAGGTGGTGTGTGGAGGGGAAACGGGAAAAAGCCCTGGAAAATCCCACTTCTGTGCCAGTGTCAGTGAGGTCAGATTGTGTCACCCCGGAGGAAGGGGACACCACGCAGGGACAGGGCAGGTCCCATCCTACTCCCAGGCACTCGGCATCTGCAGCATCTGCTTGTGGGGAAGGTGTGAGAGTCCCCTCCATCAGTGGAGCCCCTGAGGGGTTTTATCCCCGCAGGGGAATGGCAATGCCTTGCCTGCTCCCACCCCAAACCCAAACCCACTCCCTGGGTTGGTGGGATGCTCCATGGGATCAGGCTGCAGAGGGGAGGGTTTGCAGAACAAAACCAGTTTTTTGAGGCAAGGAGCCCTTTCCTGGCTGGGCAGAGGCGCAAGAGGGGGTTGCACTGCAGATTCCCTCTCCCCAGAAGTGAAGGCTTTAGGGAACATCAGTGGGATCATTCATGCGGGTCCAGCCCAGAGCCCTCCTCCGTGCTAAACATCTTCACCAAGCCTCTAAAACCGCCAAGAGGCTATTAAAAAAGAATCACTATTCCCTACAGAGCTCGTTCTTTCCCCCAGAGACTCTTGGGGGGCCCTTCCCTGATCCTGCTGCAGCTGGAAGCTGCAGGATAACCTTCCCGAGCCTCACCTGAGCATCCCTCCTCGGGCAGGCGCAGCTCCGGCAGGCTCAGCCTGGACCAGCGCGGTGAGAAGAGGTTTCCATAGCGACCGGCACCTGAAAGGCCTCAGCTCCTGGGTGTTCAGGGCAAGGATTTGGGGGCGGGGTGTGCCGAGGGTGTACCCCAGAGCTGGATTGCTGCCGGGGTGCTGCACGAACCCGGGACAGCTCCGCACCTCATGAACCCCACCTGGCATCGCCTTCCTCGTCCTCCCGGGGGGTTCCCAGCGGAAAGCTCAGCTCCCGGAGAAGCCCCGGTGCTGCCAGCCTGGCCCTGCCTGCCCCGGGGAGCTGGGGATTGTGGCCAAACCCCCGCGGGTTCCCCTCCGCCCCCTCCACGGCTTTTTTTGGCTGCCGATGGGGATGGTAATTGTGGGCAAGGAGAGAGTCCCGGGAGCTGCTTCCAGGGCTGTGGTGCTGCCGGGGGGCACTGGGGTGCCTCAACACCCTCCCAGCGTCTCCCCGTTGGGAAACGAAGGGCAGGGGGTTGGGGTGATCCCCTGGCATTGGCTGCTGTCCCCACTGGCATCCCTTGGAGAGGGTCCTTGCCCACGGCCCCTTCAGCATTCCCAGGGCCAGCACGGCATTTCCACCCTGTGCGCCTCACCCGGGTTCCCCTGCCGCAATGGGAACAGGCTTTTGGGGCGGGGGGAGCGAGGGGAAGGTCCCTCCCTTCCCCTGGGAGCCGGAAAAGCCTGCGCTGGCCATCTCCAGGGAGACTCTGTAAACAAGGAGCAGGGAGGGAGCGAGCGGGGCTCTCCATATGCTGCAGCAGCTCTCGGCCCCGGCCTGCCGTCAGATGTCTCTCGCAACAGGAAGCAATAAAACACTTATTACCAGCACGGAGGAGCCTCCTTCGCCTGCTGGAGAGTGGGATTTTGCCCGGAATCCCACTTAGGGGTCCCTATTAACAGGGCTGGGGGGCTCACATGTTATCAGAGCTCGTGGCAGAGGTGCCCAGCTCTGCTGCAGCAGGGGATGGTGCCAGCCCATCACTGGGATAACCCCGCTGTGCTTCCCACACGTCCCCTCTCCCACGGGACCAGCTGTCCCAACATCAGGAAGATGGCCAAGGGACTTCCCAGCTGTTCTTTTTAAAACAGCCCATCCAAACCCAGCAGTTCTGTCTGCTCCATGTGTTAGGGAGGAAAGCAGAGGGATGGTGGTTTCGTGCATTGCAGTTGTGCTCACCCTTGGATGGTAATTCCTGCTGCCTGGCTGGAATTCTTGGCTGAACTGGAGCACGTCTTCAAGACAGATGTTCAGCTGTGATTTAAAGGCATCCAGTGGCGGAGATGCAGCACCACCATTTCCCTGCCTGCTTATAGTGGATAATTAGAGCCACATTTGCAAAAACAAGTACCTGTGGCTGGCCTGGCCAGGTTCCTACCCGCAGATATCCAAATCCCTTATGTATTACCTCCTTTTTCCCCACAGGGGCTGCGTCCGTGCCTTTGTAGAGACACCCAAAGCGCTCATACCTCATCCCCCTTTTCCCTGCGTGGGCTGTGCCCATGTGCTGACCCTTGCCCACCACAGGCACTGGGTACACCCTGAACTTGAAATAACCTGGGCTGTCGGCGCGTTGCTGCCGGCGCTGGCTGTGCCCGTGTTTGTGTTTGCAGCTCCTTTCCTGGGGGCCCGAGGCTCGCTGGCATCCTGCGCGCCGGGCTCTGGCTCCGCCGCCTCCAGCCACGCTCGGAGCCATCGATCTCCCTTTCCCATCTGCCTGAGTGACAGCGTGACAGTGGCTCCGGAGCCCCCGCTGCCAGCAGGGACGAGGCGCCCGGACGGAAACCTTTAGGAAACAGTATTATTGGGGTTTTTTTTTTTTATAGCACCGCAATAATTGCTGCTGCAGTTTGCTCCTCCCGCAGCTGCCAGGGCATTCGGCATCCTGAATCCAAGGGGCTGGGGCCGGACCAGCCCCCTCAGCCCTGCCCGATGGGCTGCAGCCCCAGATCACAACAGATTGGCCACATCCTGGCAGTGATTCCTCTCTTGTCTCCTTTGCCCACGGCAAAAACTGAACTTGTGACCCAGATGTGAACAGCCTGTTATCTTGTTAGCCAGCCCAGCTTCCCCAGGAGCCTCTTATTAGCAGATAAACCCCCCGAAATTCAGCCTGGGTCTCTGAGATGGGCTGGGAGATTTGCAGGTTAAACAGATATAAGAAGCACAGGTTTGCCCATAATTATTTTTCCTGAGTATCTGTCGATACTAATTAAAACTGTTTCCCATAATTAAATTTAAAACAGCAAGGGAGAGCAAGGGGTCGCTGAAATCCTTTTCTTTTGAATCATTCAGGGATAAAAGGCGTTTTCAAATCAAATTAGTGAAAAAGCCAATTCGCATTTTCTCCCCCTGCCTCCAAGAAAGGGACAGACTGTGGGGTTCTTTGGGGCTGCCCCCTGAGCCTGGCTGAAAATGGGGTTTAGGGGGGTGCCAGGGCTCAGGGCTGTGGGTCTGTAGGTGGCTGTAAGGAGAATTCAGTGTGTCCCCAAAACCCAGCACAGCCAGTGACACCCCAGTGCTGGATCAGGCAGGGCATGAGGAATTGGCTGTGCCCTAAATCCCACACGTGCCAGGACGACAAGGACAGTGCTGCTCCTGCTCCCCTCCAGGCAAACCCTGCACTGGGTGAGCTGGTTTGGAGCTCTTGCCCAAACCTGGGGCTCCTGCTTGCTTTAATTGATGCACGGCTTCTTTTTTTTCTGGAGGAAAGGTTTGGACACAGCACTGCCAGCACTTCCAAGCTCGGCTGGGGGTGCCAGGAGCCATCTCCCTGTGCCTGACCACTCCAGGACACCCCTCACGTGCAGGGCATCTCCCGAGGTTTCGTTTTGTCCTCAGCAGGAACATGTCACTGTCCCGGCACACTCCGCTCTGCCCGGAATCACCGGCATCCCCTGGAGCCCAGCACCTCCAGCACAACGCTGGGAAGCAGCTCTGAAAACTTGGCTGAGGCTCCGGGCAGTGACCCGAGAGCCCTCCCCGGCTCAGGCTTTCCCTGGACACAGGGTTTGGCAGCCAGAGCTGGACTCTAGGGAGTGGCTGCCGGGGACTCCCGGACATCCCCGGGCTGCTGCAAGGTCACCAGGGCTGGGATGAGCCAGCCGAGGTGAGCTGCACAGGCAGGGCCGTGCCATGGCAGTGGGAGCTGCTGGAAGCTGCAAGACCATGAGATCAGAAGAGAAAACAACAGCCCACATCTCATGCCTGCCCTCCCCGGGAGGGATTTTGGGACAAATCATTGAGCCTGTCATTTTTGTTTTGGATGGAAGGAGGTGACAGCTCTGCCTGAGAGACAAAATTCAGCAGCTCCAGGGGACTGGCAAGACCCAGGTATCCCAGGGGGCTGGAAAACCTCTGGCACAGAGGCTCCTCGTGGTGGGGGGAAACAGCTCCTGGCCCTCCCCAGACCATCTTGCACTGCTGGGCTTGGCCAAAGGAAGCTCTGCCTAAAACCCAGAGCGGCCCAGCTCTGCCAGGCTGGGGCTATTGGGGTCCCCCAGGGCTGGAAAAGCAAGGAAAAAGGAGGCTGAGGAAGAGAGGGATCGTGAGCAGCTCACCAAAATTACCCAGGCAAATTTACACCGTTCAGCTGGAGCACCTTCGCCAGCAGAGGCGTGGGGATATCCAGAATATCTCAGGGTTTGGAGCTGCCTGGGCTCAATTCCCATGGTCCTTCCTTCCCCAGAGCCTTTCTCAGGCCCATGGGATGCTGGTGTTCGTGGCAGCTGGGACGCTGGCTCCGGCACATGGGGACAGAGGTCCTGCCCTCCCCGGCGCTGTGAGACATCACTGCCTTTGGCTGCTGTAATGGGTTTCTAAAATTAGCTGCACACTCTGCCCTTGGACTCGAGCAGGACATTTCTCAGTTGTTTAATATCAAAAGCCCAAAAAAATAAAAAAGGAAGCAGAGCACAAAAGCCACCCAGTCAATGCATGGCTAAGTTTATTTTAACACTTGTCCAACAGAACTCGACATCTATTTTAAGTCATTTATGAGGAGCACAAGTGTGAATAGCTGCAGAAGTTTTGCAATTCCAAGACGCCACATACAGCTGCTAAAAAAAGCTAATTTAACCTTCCCAACAAAGCCTCAAAAAGCAGCCCACCCTTCCACCCAGATCGTGTTTCCCAGCTACTGATTTCAGGCAGCCAAAGCTCATTTCCCCCAGGTCTGAGGTTGATTAGTTTATGAAGAGAGGCCCAGCCATGGTAGCATCACCCCCTTGCTGCATCCTGGGGTGCTTCCCTTCTGTTTGGGCTCGCTTTTCCCTGTGCTGAGCAGGACAGGTGCAGGTTGGTCCCTCGGGGTTTATCCCTCCCTTCAATTTATGAGTATTTTACATTTTGCCGCCGGCCACGGCTCCTATAAATAAACCCTGGCTGCCCGTGGCAGATGTGAGGCCTTTCCCTGCCTGCATGCTCTGTTAGAGGCCCTGGCTTCCCAGCAACGGGAATGGGAATGGGAATGGATGTGAGTCCGCCATGAAATATTAATTGGGAGCAACGCTATTCTCCTGTCTATGAAGGGGAATTTTAATTGAGGGCCACGTTAACAAGCTAATATCTTCCCTCACCATGTGGTCACAGCAGGAAGGGGGGGTTGCTGGGACCTGCTCTTTTTAATTGGAGCATCTCCTGTCACCTCTGTCTCCCCAAATCAACCCGAATTAGCAGCCCAGTGTTCATCACCCAGCAAACCCAATCACCAGCAACTGCTTCATTTCACTTGTGGTTTCCTAAGAGGCAGAAACATCTCAGCGAGGAGAGTCTGGAGCATCCCTGTGAGGTCAGGCCTGACCAGCAGCACCTCCCTTCATGCCCTTTAAGTCCTAACTATCCCTAACTGTTCCCAAACTGAGGGCTCCAGTTCAAGAAGGGCATCTGCCAGTGCCCAGCAGGACGGGCAGGAGACCCCCAGAGCTGGAGTGAAATAGCAATTCTCAAATAGCACAACACCTGAAAATACAAGTTCAGGAGGTTGCTTTTCCTCCCCATTTCTGGCTAGATTTAGCTCACCCAGTGTTGCACTGGACTTCAAACAGGATGGGAGAGAGATCTGGGAGGAGGGGTACCTCTGATCTTGCATTTTCCACGTGTTTTGGTAAAGACTGAGCTCTCTGGGACATCAGCAGAGTACAGGAACTGCTGCAGCCCTTGCAGGGCTGGAAAATGATTCTCTCTTAGCTGAGGCTTTTGATTTCAAGGGTGGGAGTGGGGGGGGATCACTGCCTTCATCCTACAAAGCAGAAAGCAAAGCTGCAGTGGAGCAGCCGGCAGGAGCTGAGGGGCAGCTCCTGCTGCGGGGCCGGAGGGAGCTGTCCAGCCGTGTCCAGCTGTCACTGCCACATGTCAGCCACGTCCCCGTTCTTGTGGAACTCGTGCAGGTGGTCAGCGTACCTGGGGAGAGGGCAGAGCCACGTTAGCCTGCAGCAAGCTCCAAGGTGCTCTGGCAGCCGAGCAGGAGCCGCTCCAGTTCCAAGGGGCCATTCCACGAGGATAAAGCACCGTGCTGTGCTGCAGCCTCGGGCAGCAGGGAACTGGAGTCATGGCACGGGTCTGAGCCAGGATCACACCTGCCTTTATCAGGATTCCTCCTGGGCTAGGACTGCCCGCAGGAAAGGGTTTGGAAAACACCCAACCGAACACAAGTGGTGGCCCCGTTCTGTGAACTTGTTCTCCCTCCACCCTCATTGGGTTTAAAGCCCAATTAACTGGCCTTGTTTCCAGCACTGAGGTGCCCCAAAAATCTGCTGTAACCACCAAGCCTTGCCCATCAAACAAGCCCCAGGCTGGCCCAGTCCTCACTCACTTCTTAGCACAGAAGGCGGCGCAGTCCCGTCCCAGGCTCTCGCTCCAGGCGGTTTTGTAGAGCACCTGCAAGGGAAGGAATGGGCTCAGCTCTGCTCCCTCCTCCCTCCCAGCCCCTCCTCACTGCAGTCTGTGCCACTGCTGTGCCAGCCCGGCCCTGCCATCCCATCCTGGAGAGGGACAAAGGGGAATGACTTCAAACTGATGGAGAGCAGGTTTAGATTTGGTCTCAGGGAGAAATTCTTCCCTGTGAGGGTGGGGAGGCCCTGGCACAGGTTGCACAGAGCAGCCACGGCTCCCACATCCCTGGAAGTGTCCAGGGTCAGGCTGGATGTGGCTTGGAGCAGCCTGGGATAGTGGAAGGTGTCCCTGCCCATGGCAGGGGTGGCACTGGGTGATATTTAAGGTCCCTTCCCACCCCCACTGTGATTCTGTGATCACCAGCGTGTTGCAGGGGTTGCCCTCAGGATGGTCAGGATGACCTTTCCCAGTGGGTTATTTTTACTGGGACAGTGCTGCTGTGGCTCTGGTGGTTTGGTGGAAGGCTCAGGGCTGCACATGGACGGAGATGTATTTTTGGAACTGGCTTAAGGAAGGTCACTGCTTGGCTTGACTCCTTTTTACCTCCATGGCTCCGTGTTTCCACCGCAGAGCTGAGGCCTGAGGAGGCACTGCTGGGGTTTGGGAAGAGGGAGAAGCCCTCCCATCCCCGACTGATTGGTTCAGGCCTTGGGGATTTGTAAGCTGTTATCACCAGGGGATCAGTCTGGCCACACAAACACCCACCAGCAGGCTCCAAATCAGGGTTAATTGAAGTCTCCCAGGATCAGTGGCAGAGATGTCACTCCCACTGTGGGGATGGAGGATGGAGGAGCAGGGGCTTCCTCCAGTCCCCTGTGGCACACACAGTTTGTGCCCAGCTCAGGCAGTGCTGGGTGCTGGATTTCAGGCTCTTTTGTGTCTAGATGATATAAGATCATTCCAGCCATGTAATATTTATGAATTTTCCTTTTTTTTTTTTTTTTTTTTTTTGGTTAGGTTTTTANTTTAGGTTAGAGCTTTAAAGTTTAATGATGTTTAACTTTTTATTTCCTTTGCTCCTTTCCTCACCAAAATAACTTTGAGAGCAGGACAGAAATATTGTTCTGATTTGGCTTTCATCTCGTTTCCTCGTTTAATTATTGATGATTTGTTTGGCTTTTTTTTCTCCCTGAAATGACAAATAAACTCTCAGAAAGTGTGCCAGGATACGAGAGGAGTTTGCAACATGACAAACTGCCAGGAGATCAGGAAATTCGGGCTGGCTGAAGCCTCCATTCCTACCAAACCTCTGCTTCTCTACTTTCAACCCTAGTGTAGAGTTGGGGAAACTTGAAAACTAGAGAAAAACAGAGCCACAGGGCATGTCAGGAGCATGGGGAGAGCAGGAGCTCCTCCCTGGAGAGGCAGCAAATGAACTCCACTGAGCAGGAGGTGAAGGATGCACCCAGGAATAGGAAAGGGGAATTGCACATGGTGTAGAACCAGGTAGTGTGGGCTCAGGGGGCTGCATTTTATTCCTAAAATCACTTATGGTATTGGATTAATGATAATTAACCAAAATTTTGCTCCCCACTAAGCAGAGGGAACACGCTAAACTCTGTGTGAGCTCCTGGCACGGCGGCAGCACGGTCCCACGGCTGTTCCCAGGAACAACATGAACTCACAGACAGCTTCCAGCTCCTGCCCTTGGGCAAGGCTGTGCCCACCCAGGGTGGGATTTCCACCCTGTGAAACCGAAGGGATATTCCTTGGCACGTCCGTGTCCCACGCTCCGGGCCCTGCCGTGCCTCCAGAGCCGCTGACACGGCAGGTGCAACACTCTGGCTTGGCACAACATCTTGAAACGGCCCAAATTCCCCCTGGAGGGGATGACAGCGGATGTTTTATCTCAGAGCCCACCCCCTGTGCCCCACACACTCACCAGGAAGACGAGGCAGTGCAGGAACAGGGTGTAAAAGAAGGCCACGGTCCGAGCGGTCTTGTTGGACAGGATGAGCCGCCCCTGCAGAAGAGCAGAATGGAAAATCCCATTTTAATGTGGGTCACTGCAAACCAGCTCTCCTCAAACAGGCCTGGAGAGATCCTGGCCAGGACTGGGAGCCTGTTCCTGCCAGACCCTACACAAACATGCAGTGAGGTGGTGTTTGCCACCCGCCTGTGCCCACCTCCAAGCAGCTCCTTCAAAGTGGCTGCACAAGTACCTACGCTCTCAGCCCAAATCTGCCCAAATCGAGGTGGATTCAGGGCTGCCAGGTGTGGGCTTTTCCCCACTGAAAACTCTTCTGGGGGTTTATCTGAGTTGCTTTAGCCCAGCTCTCTCCCTGCTCCTGCTGTGCCAGCCCTGCCTCAGTGCCTGCTCCGCAGAGAAACCCTGGCAGTAATTAAGCCTTGCACATTTTTAATTCATGAGCTCAAACAACTTTGTGATTTGCAGCGTCCCCTCGTCGCCTCCTGGGCAGGGCACTGGAGCCAAGGCTGTGCTGGTGTTCCCAGAAGCTGCTCCTGGTGTTCCCAGAGCCGGGCCCTGGTGTCCCCTTGCTCTGGCTCTGCCAGGGCTGTCCTGAAGGGTTTGCTCTCCATCCCTGCATATCCTGTGCCAGCCCACAGGGCTCTCCAAGCTCACCGAGGGCTGCAAACCTGTGGGGTCAGGATGAAGCACACTCCACCCCTCTTTTTGGAGAGGCTGCTAAACCACAGCCAGACCCTGGTGGTGCCTGAGCCCTTTTGGCACATCACACCGAGATCCCAGTGGGCAAACCATCCCTTCAAGAGCATGAAAATCAGGAGCAGCAGAGGAGTGGCTTGCAAAGGATGGGTCCTGCCTTCCTTCACAGCCACTCTTTATTCCTGCTCTAACCCAGGGACTCATTATGGACATAAGCACATTCCCTAAACACCACGCAGGCTTTCCAAAGCTGGCATTAAAACCCACAGATCTCCCACCAAACCCATTCCGGGCTGAAATCGTCTTTGCTATTCACAGCCACAGCGGAGGCTGCTGTAACAAACAAGATTATGTTCTTAAATATTCCCAAGGAATAACTCCCCTAAGTCAGTTTTTTTGTGAATGCCTTTCATTAATTCTCCGTGGTGCTGGCATGCCACACAATCCATATTCATGTTGGCATTTGCTTGGTTTTCATGCAAATGACAACTCTGCCTTTATTACAGGATACCTCTGTGTTCTGGGGCTGCTGCAGCCCCACAGTCCCACGTTCACCTCCCTTGTGCTGGAGAGCTGGGGGTTAACTCAGCCAAAACCCTGTCCTGAGCCTGCTGCTAATGCCACAAATGCCAGTATAAGTCAGATTTCCTCAATAACCACATTTTTAGCTCACAAGTTATACCCGAAGAGATGGCAGCCCAAGCTTGCAGTGGCAGCAGTCGCCCCCTGCCCTCCCTGGCTCAGGCAAAGACCCTCTGCTGCTGCAGACAATACAGCTTCCCCAGGATTTTCCCTGATGCTTTTTTGGAAGGAAGAGCCAGAGCAGGAAGGATCAGGGCTTGGGGAGGGGTTTTTATGGAGGATGCAGTGAGAAGGCACCGTGTGCCTGAGGATGCTGTGCTGTGTGGGGCACAGATCTTCCCTGGAGTGTCGGACCCTGCACAGCTCCTCACGCTCCTTCTCCCCAGATGTGTGGGGTGCTGGGGCTCTCTGGGGGGGTCTCCTATGCAGGAGGCTTTGCCCCCGGCTGGGGGTGCAGCCCTGAGCCCCCCACCATGTTACAAACCAGAGGAGAGGTGCTTGGAATCATAGAATAGAATCAGAATTGTGTAGCTTGGACAAGACCTCAAAAATCCTTGAGTCCAACCATTCCCACAGCACTGCCCAGGCCACCACTAACCCGTGCCCCCAAGTGCCACCCCTACATGTCCTTTAAATACCTCTGGGGATGGTGGTGCCACCACTGCCTTGGGCAGCAAGGGAGAAAAGGAATTGCTCCCAACCCAAATTCCAGCATGACTCCAGTGTGCTCGGCACCCCTGCCCGGGGCAGCAGGGATGGGACCTTCCCACTGCCCAAGGGCCCCATTCCCCTGCAGGCACTGGGCCAAAAACCTCTCAGCTCTCAGCAGTGCGGGCAGAGCAGCCACTCACCATGCTCAGCGTGGCTTTATCCCAGGGACTGAGGCTCAGGTACTTCCTCTGGCGTTCCTGCAAGGAAACCATACCAGACTTTGAGGCTCGAAGGTCTAATTGGGGTTTGCAAAACATGGGAGGAGCTGTGTGCCCCAGGGTGCTCCCATATTCCCCCCACCCCCAGCCATCATCTGGGCACAGTGACTTTTATTTATTTTTTTATTTTTGAAGGCAAAAGGCATTCGAGTGTATTTCATTCTGTCAGAGGTCCCTGGATTTCATCTGGGCAGGATGCCACAGCAGACAGAGGGGCTGATGCAGAGGGAGGGTGCTGGGGGGGCCTTTCCTACCTTCCTGCTGAAGGAGGAGAAGGGGTCCAGGCGCTCCTCGTACTGGGAGGAGTAGCGCTGCTCTGTGTCATCCCTGCTGCTGCCCTGTGGGAGCAAAGGCAGGGTGAGAGCCAGCAGGGACACCCAGCACAAACACAGAACCCCAGCTGCCCCATTTGGAAGAAATGACCCCCAAAGGATGGAGCAGCACAGCGCAGAGCTGACCCACAGGGCCGATGGCATCTGTCCCCTTCAGAAAGGAGAAGCCCAACAGGAGCTGTTGAGCAAAGTTCTTTCTTCATTAAATTGTGGAATGGTTTGGGTTGGAAACATCAGGGGACTCTTCTATAAGGATTCCCTGTTTCTCCTGTGTCTCGCTACTTTTGGCCCTTTCCATGAAGTAATTGTCACCTGTGTCATCCTCACAGAGCTCACCTGGGCTACAGCAAATCCCACCCTGAGCTCCTTTGCTGCTGGGCCAGGTAGGAGGGAGACAGAGGTTTAGGAGGAGGAAATCATTCTTCAAACATAGAGCTGTTATAAGCTGGGCAAAGGGCAAGGAAAAGGAAGAAAACTCCCTGAAAGAAGTGGAAGATTTTTGGGTGTGTTCAGACAGGCTGGGTTTTATACTTCTCCTGGGACGGTGAGCCCCGAGGATGCTCGTGCAGCCTCCCTGCTCCTCCTTCCTCCACTCCACCTCTGCAGGAGCTGCAGATTCCTCATCATTCCTGCCCAAATCCAGCCTGGAAACAGCACAGGCTGCCACCAGCGCTGGGCACGGCCTGCTGCCAGCTCTGCCTGCTGGTTCCGGTGCTGATCCAGCCCCGTGGCAGCCCGGTGCGACCTCGGCACCGCTGACCCTCCCCGGGGGCTCTCTGCACCTCTTCCTACGTGCACAGGGTTGCCCTGCCCAGCCCCGTGGTCGCTTGTTACACCTCTGTGTAAACCTTTAGTAACCCTGCCCTTACACACTGCAACCCGACCCTCGGGTCACCGCAGTGAGACCGGAGCCCGATTTAGGGCGAGGAATCGGCCGCAGCCCGGCCCGCTGGAGCGATCTTTGGTGAGTATTTTTAACGTGTCACATGCCCCATTTAGGGGGTGAATTATGCAATCCCCTGCGCTGCTGCCGCGGAGGGTTTTGCTCTTTAGCTCATGGCAATGGCATTCAGGGGTTGCCTTGTGGAGCAGGATAAACATGGATATGATATTCCGCAGGAGAAACGGGGAAAAAATGTCAGAGGGGACGACCTGGTGGCATCATGGAGACATAAAGGAAAGAACCAAATAAGGTCCCTCGCAGCTGTAGGAGTTTCCCACCCCCAAATGCTATTAAAATATCCCTCAACAAAACAGACTCGGTCCAGGCAGTGCAGAAAGGCAGCAGCCAGGAGAAAGGACGGCAGGGAATGGGTGTCCCCTCTGTGAGTGGCACTTTGGCATTTTTAAGGAAAGCCCGAGGTCAGGAGAGCCTGGCTCTGACCAGGGAAGTGCTTGCAGTGGAAAGCTCCCAGGCAGCAGCCTGAGCCTCCTGCAAATGCCCAGGGATGAACCTCCTGAGGGACGCAGCAGGAGCAGAGCAGGTTGCAGCAGTCTGGTCCCCCTCCCCAGCCTTCTCCTGGCATTACTGGGATGATTTTGGGCTGCTTTCTTCTCTTTTGCCTGTCTTCTGGCTGCTCAGGGAGCAGCTCTCTCTGCTGGATATGAGAAGTTCAGGAATGAGCACAGGTGGGACAGGATGAATTCTTTTCCAGGCTCTACTGCAGGGAGTTATTGCAGGAGGTCCCAACTGAAGCTCTGGCTGCCTGGTCAGGCAGAATAGCCAAGATTTGCCTGCTGGAGCACCGCGTTGCCAGCAGTGAGCATCAGAGGGGGGTGTGGCATCTCTGTTAGGGAAGAGATTTGGGCTTCCGCCTTTGAAGGTGTCAGAGACCCCTCGGCACAGCTCTGAACTGCCTTCCTGGCAGGGAGCTTGGGTCTGGGCTCCTCTGAACAGAGCACTGCCCCCTTTCCCACCCCAATTAGCCCCAACTCTCATGCAAGCTGCACGTCGGGAATGCGCAGCTTCTGTGTCCGGGGCCATCCACGTGAGCCCCGCCCGAGGATGGACAGACAGATGGACAGATGGACACTCACCCGGCCAGGGTAGCTCTGCAGGAACTTGATCTTCTCATAGAGCTTGATGTTGTCAGCTCTCAGGTTGTCCAGCTCACTCTGCAGGGCGTGCACCGTGTGCTGCAGCATCCGGTTCTCCTGCACGGGGGCAGGGCGAGGGTGGGATACAGCCAGGGGAATTTGGTGCATCCAGACAGGAATTAAATCCTCAGGAATTAAACTCTCAGCAATTAAACCCCCCTGGCTTTGAATTCAAGTTGCTCCCTAATTAAAGCTGTCCCAGGCGTGGCAGAACGGGGCTCCCAGTGCGAACCATTAAGAATCCACATCCCTCAGTGGCCAAAGAAGGGCTGGGGCAGCCAAGGTGGCCGTGGGGGGACATTGGGATCAGATGTGGCTCCCACAGGAGGTGCAGGCACAACCTGAGAGCTTTGAGAAGGTTATTTTGAGCTCTGCTTCAATTTGTTACCCAAAAATGCATTCTCTACATGCTTTTCCCAAGGCACCCCCAAACACTGTGCCAGGAGGCCAAGCACAGGGACACAGGGATTTGTTTGGACCTGTCCTTGAGCTGGAGCAGCACGGGGGGGCTGGGGCAGGCTTTGGTCCTGCTCACAGCAGGATGGATTTTCCTTTTGCTTGCAGTGGTTGGTACAGAATTCCCTGCAGCTCAGCAGAGCAGCCAGCCCAGGCTGGGGCCCTGCAGCCCCCCCAGCCCCTCCCCAGCACACTCACCCCCTCCAGCTCCTGGTTCTTGGCTCGGAAGCGTTCCCTCTGGCTGGAGATGATGGAGAGGAGCGAGTCCACCTGCCCCTCAGGGAATGAGGTGCCAGGGGATGGAGGGTGACCTGTGGACGAGGTTTGGCATGAGAGATGACCTGGTAGATGCCCACCATCCACCCCAGGGGCTTGCTCAAGGTCCTCCCACTCTGGGACTTTGGGGGCACCCAAATCAACCCCTGTGCACGGTTATTACAACCTGGACTACTATTTATGTTCTTTTTTTCCCTTTTTGAGGACTCATCCTGGAAGTGGACAGGAAAACCAATTGCATTATTTGGTGCAACCCATGGCTGCCTTTCCCTGACCCCAACCCTGCCCATCTTTGCCAGACTCTCTCCTCTGGCTTCTGCAGCAGTTGCAGCATTAAAATAAAGCCCCTGAGCCACAAGCAGCCTCTCCATCCACGCTCCTCCCTCTCCTACCCTGACCCCTCATCCACCACCAGCTTGCTATGCCCAGCAGCCCATTTTTTGGGTGTCCCACATGGGTTGCCCCCCATGCTGGGGCTCCGTGGGTGCCTGGGGGCTGTGGCCATCCTTCCCTGCTCTTCCTTCCTGGCAGTGGCATCCACAGCCAAGGAGAAATGTGTCCCCAGGGCCATGACTCAACCAGCTGCACAGAGCAGTTATTCATAGAGCAGGATGGGTGGCTGCAGGTTGTTTAGTTTGGTGGGACTGTTGCTGTGATATTGTTTATCTTGTGTTTTCAAAACCTTTCTAAACAAACAAGCAAAAAAAGAAAAAAAGGAAATGTTTCGTTGGTAGGTTTTTTTTTTGTTGAGTTTTTTTGGTTTCTTATTTTTTCTTTTCCCAGAGGAGCAAAGAGTTGTTTTTTGTTTTTTTTTTTTTTGATTCATTTTCTCCTGCAGACCTCAGCACAGGGGCTGATGTACAGGAAATGTTTCACTGGCTGGCTCTGGAGGGGTTTGGTGTGGAAGAGCAGGAGGCAGAGCACAGAGCCCAGGCTGTTTGGTTCAGCCTGGGTTCACCAGCCCAGCACAGAGCCTGCTGCACCCCTCAGGAGGAGCCAGAGGATGGGCAAACCATGCCCAGCACGGGAAACTGTCCCAGTGAGGGACACACTGAGCAGGTGCTGGCTCAGGAGCATCCTCACGCTGCCATCCCTGGAGAAGTGACCACCCTGCCCCTGGCTGGGGTGTCCCAGTCCAGCCTGGCTCCCTCCTCTCACCATAAAACTGTGCCGTGGCCTCCTTGATGGGCTCCGGGATCTTCTCCAGGCCGGGGGCGGCCGCACCCTGGGCAGCACAAGCAGAAAGGGATGAAACATTTCCCACCCAGCCAAAGCTGCCCGGGCAAAGCAACCCCTCCTGGATCCTGCTGCGGCCTCATCCCTGCTGGACAGGCACCCTGCAAGGATCAGGACTGACCCAGCTGGTGTTCAACCTCACGTGCCAGCCTTTGCCCAGGAAGGGGAAAGGCCTGGATGGCTCCTGGATGCCACTGGTGCCACCCCCTCCCACGCCAGCACCTCCCCATGGCACGGGCACGATGTAAAATCTCTGCTGGGTGAAACACCAGAAGGAAAGAAAAGGAAAAACTTAAAAATAAGCTAAAACAAGAGGAGGTGAAGACTCCCCCAGGCCTGGGGCCATGTGCAGGGGCTACCTCAGCATCCGGGCGATGCACGGCAGACAGCGCTTGGATGGTGCTGAGGTCGTGCTCCAGCTTGGCCACGAGCTCCTTCTGGCCAGCCAGGGTGGACACGGCCTCTGTCAGCTGGATCTGCAGCTCGGCACAGCGCACTGCAAAACAGAGCCAGGGCTGTCACCCGGGGGGCCGAACCCCAGGCTCTGCCAAGGGGGCACCAAAGAGCTGGGAAACCCCCCCTGCAGCACCAGAGACAACGCAGAGCAGCAACCCTGGTCTCTCCTTATGCCTGGAAACAGCAGGAGGGACCACACCAGCAATCCCTGCTGAGCACCAGGGGCCCAGCCCTCCTTGGTGATGGCCCGGGGTGGGCACAGTCCCCGGGAAGGAGCAGTGCCACGTCCCAGTGCCAGAGGCAATGGGAGCAGGCAGCTGCCTGCACTAGCACAGCGCCTTCAGAGGCATCAGCCAGGTATTTTTGGTGCCCCAGGGGTATCTGGCAGCATCCAGGCACCATCCCCATCTGGCTGGGCAGAGCGGGGGCACCTGGAGAGGGATAAGGGGAGCTGAGCCCATGAAGTGATCCCCAGGTCTGGTCTGCACAGGAAATGGGATGGAAGAGGCTCCCCTGGCTGTGAGGACTGGGAGAGGCACTCACAGGGCAGATGGTGGCGTGGGGGCTTGGAGCAGGGTGGGGGGATCCCCAGGAGGGGCTCAGGTGGGGCTGCTCCTGCCCCAGGCACGGGGCCAGGCGGTGCAGCCCCCGGCATTCCTGCTCAGCCAGCTTTCTACAAAGGATCCCTCTTTCCAGCTGCCCCCCAGAGTAAAATCCACACCCCAAACCACAACAGGCACTGCTGGAATGCTCCAGGAGCAAAACAAAAACCTCTCGTTCCCCTCACACAACCCCAGCCCAGATGTGGAGCCACGGAGAGCTGCAGCTACAGCGGGAGGCGCGGGACCAGCACCGCAGGGCGAGCTCCGTGCTCCATTGGCAAATGCATCCCAAAGCTGTCCTGCAGCAGAAATCGACTTGTTTCACCTTTCTCCCTTGCTGCCACCAGTGTCTGGGCCTCTCCCTGCCTGGAAAACCTGCTCAGCTCCAGGTTCAGAGCTGGTATTTGGCACCACCAGCACCTCTACCGTGGGGATGCAGGATCCGTCCCTCTGTGGCTGGATTTCCAGATGGGTGAAACCTCAGGTCCCAGCTGTTCCAGTCCCTCCCTGATAATTCCTGTTGTAATTATTCCCCTAAATTCCAGACAGCTGGAAGGCAAAAGAATTCCTCATTGATCAACAGCTGGGGAGCAGCCCTGCTAGGGGGGCAGTGAGGGCGTCCCTGGGGCTCCCACCCCCCCTGAGCCTGCAGACAAGGCATGCAACGTCTGCACAGCTCAGTTCCAGCTCTCCCAGTCCTGCCAGGCTGGGAAATGCTCCACACACCCTGAAACCAGCTGTGGAGGGAGGTCCTTGCACAGGGAGTGATGCCCTGGCCACAGGGTTGCACTAAGAGCAGCAGTGATGGAGGCTCAGAGGGATGCCCAAAGTGACACTGCTTTTTCCAGGAATCAGGGTCTTTGCTGGTGCAAATTCCCCCCCTTTTTTTGTAGATGTGGCACTTGTGGACATGGTTAGTGGTGGGCTTGGCAGTGATGGGGTAATGATGATCTTAAAGGTCTTTTTCAACCTAAACAATAAGAAAGACAATTACTGTGTTCATATA
This sequence comes from Picathartes gymnocephalus, assembly GCA_013390045.1. Classification (NCBI taxonomy): domain Eukaryota; kingdom Metazoa; phylum Chordata; class Aves; order Passeriformes; family Picathartidae; genus Picathartes; species Picathartes gymnocephalus. The sequence goes on from WEKY01032821.1 coordinate 690,623, forward strand.
ACAGAATCACAGAGTGGTTTGGGTTGGGAATGAGCTTCCCATTCCACCCCCTGCTATGGGCAGGAACACCTTCCACTGTCCCAGGCTGCTCCAAGCCCCATCCAGCCTGGCCTTGGGCACTGCCAGGGTTGGGGCAGCCACAGCTTCTCTGGGCACCCTGTGCCAGGGCCTCCCCATCCTCACAGGGAAGAATTTCTTCCTAGTTTCCAGTCTAAACTTAGCTTGGATAAATTTCTTTCAGTTTAAAGCCATTCCCGTTCCCATGTTCTTCAGAAGGACCAAGCCTCACTACTGGGAAAGAGAGGTGACACATGCTTTGAACACAACACATGGATTTACTTTTTTCCCCTTCTGCATATTTACATTTTTGACCCCCCAATAAAAGACTCAGGATGGAGCAGGAGTAGTTGTGCTAAAGGCACATCCCACTGGAGGTCAGTATTTCTCCAGGAATGGGGAATCGCTGCCTGCTCCAAAACATGGGTGGCCTGATGCAAAATATTTGCACCAACAAGATTTGGAAAGAAGAAAACCTCTTCCCTGTGGTTAATTATTCAATTGGCTGGCTTTTAAAATTGCATTAAAATGTAATTGGGAAGCTATTGCTGGCCAAACAGGGACTGGGGGGCCCAATTCTGCACAAGGCACTGCTGAGCATCCTGTCCAAGGTTCACCACTCTGGGAAGTTACCTGGGGCAGGACGTGTTCCCTGGCCTCCCACCTGCCCAAAACTCCTCTGCAGAGCTGAGCTTTGGAGCCTGCAGGAGACCCAGGCCCAGGATTTCAGTTCCTGCACCTCTCTTTTAAATGATCCCTTCGGCTTCTGAGTTACATGGACTGAGTTTCTCAGTTTAAGAGAAAAAAGGGTCACCAAAGAAACAGAGCTCTCAGTTTGAAAGGAATCTGCATCCTTCCTTCCCTTCGGTTTCACTCGGCCGTGGCCGGTCCCCTACAAACCGTCCATGAAAGCAGAAAAGGCTGGAACCTGTCTGACACTGAAAGCAACCAAACACACGGAGCTTCCCTCTCATCTCCCCGTCAGTGTCACTCCTCACAGTTGGTTTTTGGTGGGTTTTTTTCTTTTTTTTAATCATAACTTTCTATTTTCACAGGGGCCGTGGCCACCCGTGAGCTCGTCACTTCTGTGCCAGTGACTGTTCACCTGCAGCAGCAGGAGCACGGCTCTGCCAGGCAGGCAGGGCAGCTCCGGCACTGAGATCCAGCAAAAGGGAACCTGCCTTTGTCCTCCCCGAGCTGCTGAGCTGGAGAGCCCTCGCTCTGACCCCTCAGATGTGCAAACACCTCAAAGGCTGGGGAGAGGAGAGCTGCTGCAGAAGGTAATGGGACAGAGAAGGGGAAGTCCTGGGAAAAGTGGGTTTTAAACCATGTATCTTTAGCCACAAACTCTGCCAGCTCTGGCTTTTAAAAAGCCAGGCCTGACATTGCCATGGCCCTATGAAGGAAAGAGCAGAAGTGCAGGGACTGGGCAGCCCCACACTGGCAGAAGGCACCTGGCCTGGCTGGTGCCACCCTGGCACAGACAGGGCTGCTTTCCCCCTGTCTGATACACAGCAAATGAGAAGCTGAGACTGGACTATTCCCATCCCTGGAAGTGCTCAAGGCCAGGCTGGACAGGGCTCTGAGCAAGCTGGTCTAGTGGAAGTTGTCCCTATGGCAGAGCGGGATATTAAAGGTTCCCTTCCAACCCAAACCATTTAATAATTCTATGATATCTTGCCAAATGCTGAATGAATACTCAGGAAGAGCCTCTGCTCAAAGAAAATGCTCTAAAGAAACGTCTCTTCTGGGAATTCTGTGTGCCCAAGGGGCACAGCCACGGATGACACTGCCATGGGATGAATGTTTCTGGAAATAACACAAGGATCCGTATGGACAGGCCACGTAGTGGGGCACAAAGGTGCCTCACACAGAGAAGAAACAAAACCCAAATTGAGAATAAAAGATTTACATGAGTCTCACACTTCTTTTCGTTGTGAACAGCCCTGTCAGTCTCTTGCCATTCCAAAGCTGCAGGTTAAATCCTTGAAGTGATTATTGAGGAAAAGAGTCCTGGAGCCCCAGTCCCCAGGCTGGTGGGGAGCAGAGCCTGGCAGATGCTCAGGGGGCTCATCGGGAGAGCCCCCGAGACCACGAGCCCAGAGCTGCCACGGAGCAACAGCAGCTCTGACTCCTGTAACAAGCCCCAGCAACTGGGCTCCCTTGGCAAATCATCCAAAATAAACAGCATCTGTTTTCACAGATGGAGAAAATTAAGCCATACTAGCAACTTAGTTTGAAGTTATAAGGCCAGACATAAATAAATGAGGGGCAATCTTTCCATAAGATGGTGGCTTGATTACTGAGGATACAGACAGATGAATAAATCACCTTGGGGTGAGATAGGCTGTAACTTGCTGCACCTCCACGGGACTGGGGTAACTGCTCATGTGGATCCTCAGAGCCCGGAGGAAATGAGAGGTGAGTGCTGTAGCTGAAGGGATGGGGTAGGAGCACACACACGGGCAGTTATTGCAAATTAGCTGATGCTTTGCAAGTTCACACCCTGATTTGCCTCGTGGAACTTTTTAATCTCCCTCCATTACTGTCTGGCCTTCCTGAATTTACATTAACTGTGAAAAAAAAGAAAAAGAAAACAAGCTGAGAAGTGATGTGGCAAGCTGGGAGCTCTCTTTGAAAAGTCAACTGAAGTGCACTGAAAGCCACTACTTCAAAGGTTTGAAGTCTGTTTTATTGACTGGAAGGAAGATGATGGTAAGATAAGTAAACCTTGGAGTGCCTTGGCACGAAGGCTCAAAGCTGGAGACTCACTCAACACAAACGGGGGTGTCTGAGAGTGCCAGGGTGAGGAGCAGAAGCCAAAGGAAGAAGCAGGAAAGTGGGTCTGCCGTGGACCCTTTGATTTTTCCAGCTCTTTCACCTTTCCCCATATCAGGCCATTCCAGATCATGACTGGACAGTTACTTCCAATTTGAAATCATTGCTCTTCCCCACGAAGAAAAAGGTGCCAGAACTTCTTGGCATCGTTCTCCAGGAGCCTTTTCAAGCCAACAAAGTCTTACCTCTGGCTCTGCCTGATGCCACAGCTCCCAAGGTTTACACATAAACTCAGGCCCAGTTTTAGGCTCTTGGAACAGTTGGCATTTAGCTTTTAAGGAAGTCTGGAAAAGGCTGTTATTGCCCAAAGTCCTGCTCCCCTTCCAGGAGAATGAACAGGAGATGACTCAACCCTGACCCTGTACTTTGTAGCTGAAGGGATGAGGAGCACACGGCCCAAATGCTGCAGATTCAGCCCTGGCTGCACAAGATGATTTTCTCTGCCCTCTTTTTTGCTCTGTGAAGATGCCAAGGCAGAAAGATGTGAGCCAAGAGCCTTCCTGCAACAGGAAGGTTGTCAAAGGCCTTTCACCATCGTACAGCTTGATGGTTCCAGTGCTGTCTTGACCTTTTCATGGTGAGGGACAACATTTCTGCCTGGCCCAGGGTGTGTGGGAGTCACTCAATCTGCCTCAACTTCAAGCAAAGCCTTTTTCCTGGGGCCACCACTGCTGGGAGCTGTCAGTAGGCTCAGAAACAGGACAAGGAGGCAGGAAATGATTGAACATTTCTTTCTACAAGTCACCAGAGCCCTGTCTGTGGGCTCTGAGGTGCAAATCTGCTCAGAAGTAAAGGCTGAAGAGCAGGTTGTAATACAAAAGCCCAGCTGAGCCATCTGCTGAGGTGCATCTCACCTCCCAGGAGGCAATGAAAAATCCCTGTCACTCAAAGGGTCTCTGCTCTGCCAAAAATCCCCCCAGAGTGAATAAAGGTACTGAAGATCAAGTGCTATACAGATTCCACCAACACTACAGAAACACACAAGGATTGGTGTTTTGGGACATTTTAAAGCAACTTTTGTCGAAATCTCCAGGGAGGGAGGAAAGGTCAGTCAGCTCCAAGAGCTCCTGAGTAGCCAGAATGCCTGGATTCTTAGTCTGGGAATCATCTCAGCCTGCAACGCTGCTTCTGGGCTGTCCTGGTCTATCTGTACTTGCCACGAGGGCATTCTCTGATCAGACCTTCTGCAGGCCTTCTGGAAGGGCAGAAAAAGCAAGGAGAGGATGAATGATGACATCTCTAAAAGCCATCTGTAAGTTCTAGCACAATCTCCCTGCTCTCTAGGCACAGATACCAGGCCTGGAAAAGCTCCAGGAGTGCAGAGACGAGGCTTCTCTGCAGATACAGCTTTGCAAGAGCAGACATCAAGAACATCAGTGAGGTCCTTCAGGGAGGACAGAGCAGATGAGCAGCACGAGACAGGAAGGGCTGGGACTGGCACCAGTGAAGGCAGCAAGAACAGCCCTGCTCAGTTTTACTTCCATGTGCTGCCAAAGAGATGAGAGAAAACAGGGACAAGTACAGGGCAGATCATGTCCAACACCCTGAGAACAACATCTGAGACTTCTCTGCCCAAGTGACAAGGGAAGCACAAGGAAAAGCCCATGCTGTGCTCATTCCAACATCAGCATCCTTCTCTGAGTCCCTGCTGCCCTTCCCTCAGGGCCAGCTTGGAAAATGGCCTTAGGGAGGAGAGGAGTCACCAAACTGCAGCAAGACAGGACAAGGGGGGATGGTTTTCAACTCAAAGAGGGCTGATTCAGATGAGATCTAAGGAAGAAGGGTTTTTTACGATGAGAGTGAGGAGGCCCTGGCACAGGGTGCCCAGAGAAGCTGTGGCTGCCCCTGGATCCCTGGAATTGCTCCAGGCCAGGTTGGACAGAGCTTGGAGCAACCTGGGACAGTGGAAGGTGTCTTTTAAAGGTTCCTTCCAAACCATTCCATGACTCTCTGGGTGCTCCCTCCCAGCTCTCTGGGTTTCTCTGCCAGTTGCTGCCAGAGGAGGTGCAGGAGAGATTTCTTCTCCCCCCCACCTTTCTTTTCTCCCTTTTTTTTCACATTTTGAAGGCCTGCTGAGAAGGGAAGGTTTGAAGGATTTCTCCTTCCCCTTCCTCCTGGCTCAACCACTCCAAAATAAACAGCCCTCAGCAAAGAAACCCAGTAGTGCTTAATAAACTCACCCTGTAAGGAGAGAGATTTCATACAAGAAAGGATTATTTCCAAGGGTACTCAGATAATTACATGGGTAACTTGGAAGAGTTCAAGAAAACAGTTTGAATTTTCTTATCACTTTCCCATAGCTTGGAGCAAAAAGAAAATAAAATGCTCTGCTGTAATCAAATCATGTTTTCTGAAGCCCTCTGTTGGCAAGTACACAATTCCTTCACCACTTCCATTAAGACAGAAATACTGAAGAGAAAATGACAGCACTTCCAAATGGAAAGAAGGGCTGCTCAAAAGCACCGTGTCAGCCACTCACAGTTTCTTACCTGGTGGGAACGTGATGCCATGTGAAAAAAACATCCCTTTTCCCACTGAAAGTCAAACTGGCTCTCACTGATGGTGGAGCAGGAGCATGGCCAGGCACTGAGGTGTGAACTTACTCCTGCACCCAAGGATGCCACAAACAAGGACTTTTCTCCTCAATCCAGCAAATCCCTGTAACATGTCCTGTGCAAACTTCACCCATCCAGCCCCAGCAGCAGCTCTGTCCCAGCAGGAACTCACAGCTCTGTCCCAGTTCAGACCAGTAAAGGTTTATGGGAATACACAGCTTACACTTCTTCCAAAAAAAGAGAATTTTGACATCCTTTTGAAGGGCTGCCCCAATAAAATTACAGTTGAAGATCCAACTATCTCCACTGAAGGCCATAAAAACCTGGTCCTGACCTCTCAGATGCTTCCTTGTGGTTTGGGTTGCCTTCCTAACTTCCCAAAATTAACTTTTTGAGATTCAGGCTTGAGAGAATAGCCTGGCTTTATCCCAGGTGCAAAATTCTGAGCTACTGTGAACCTTCTCCAGGTCTGTGCTTTAAGACACTCTTTGCTTTACAACCACATATGGCATTTTAGGGGTTTTGTGCCAAGACCACCTGAAGAAAAGTGCTGATTACAAACACACAAATTAACCTAGCTGAAGCATAGCATTTTAAAAGCGTAGCTGTTTAGCATCAAGTTAAAAAAAATTAGGGTCAAATCATACACAACAATGCCATTTATAGGAATCAACAGTTGGACCAGTCATTAAAGAGAAGGGGAAAAAACCAGTGTTAAACCATGAACCTTTCCATCCTGTGGAACAACCTGTCACAGACGCTTCAAAAGCAGAAAATGCACATTTATCATGAAATGAAGGCATTCAGTAGCATTTTTAACACACTTTGAGGAGAATTGCCCCAAGCCTGCAGAACTAAAGATGGCAAAGCCACGCACTGGACACCAATATGGAGCTGGATGAAGTGCCACCCTCACTGGGGTGGGCAATCCCAGCTGACTCCCTGCTCTCCAGGACTGCAAATACCCAGCCTGGCCCTCTGAAACTCCTGTTCCACAGGGAACTCCTAGGAGGAGGCACACAGCAACCAGGCAGGAGAAATGTGTCAGGGATGTACTGCAGGAGATGATGGAAATCAAGGCAGGTCCCCCCAAAATAACCTTCAATTCACAAAAAATCAGACACGAGCATGCCAGGGAAACAGAGCACCCAGGTAAGCACAGACACACACACACATCCTCTACCTGACACCCAGAGCATCCAGAAAACCACGATTTATTCTACTGCTTTAAAAAATATAATCCCACTGATGGATAACAGCATCTGCTCCTTACCAAACTCCAAACTCCTCATTCTGTTAATACTGCGAATATTTATAGGAACATCCCATAAGGCACTAAATGATGAACTTATTTTCCTATAAAGGATCTGTAAAAATAAACAGTGAACCAAATGTCTGGGAAAATTCTTTGACATTTTCATTTCTGAATCTAAAGCATTTCCGACCTCAGATACCTGACTTTTTTTCCTTTTTTTTTTTTAAAATTAGGTGACATGTTGCTGTGGTGCTCAAAACAATCTCCCTTGGCAGTCTCAGACCCCAAATATGTATTTTCTGTCTATGGAGCTGGGTGCCCACCTCCCACTGACTGCAGCAGGGATGGCCACACTTGCATTTCACTGAACATTTTGGACATCTAACAGTTCAATATTTAAGGTATTGGAAACACACACACACTCCCCAAAGCAACTGATACACAAAAAGTAAACTTTCCTCCCCTGGCCAAACACAAATCCCACCAAACCATCCCTGTGATCCCTCTGGACATCACCAAACCAGAAGCACAATGTAAATGTTTGCTGCTTGGACTCAGGTCTCACCTCAATAAAAGACAGCCCACACGGAATTGTGTTTGTATAAAAGATATTTACTTCAATTATCACACCTAGGGTGCTAGTGAATAATAATAATAATACATCGTGTGAGTTTCATACAGTGATATTGCTTCTCCATATCATATAGGGACCGTTGTACAGTGCTGAGAACAAACATTTTATGGCTAAACCAAACAAAGACAGAAACAATGCCGTCTGCTGACGAGGGAGCGCTGCCCTGCACTGCCAGCCAGATAAACTCTTACTTTTTATGTTTAAACAAATACCAAGAAATAAAATGTTACAAAAGATGAGTCACAGCAACACAATGTGGGCTTCTCAAAGCTACTTGTACAAAAAAAAAAAAAGACACTTTTT
>WEKY01032821.1:707101-739840 GCA_013390045.1 Picathartes gymnocephalus
AAAACCCAAAAAACAAAAAAAAAAAAAAAATTATATATATATATATTTATATATATATATATATTCCGAAATCATCTATTGTTAGTTTTAAAGATATGGCAATAAAGGAGTCTAAATTAGCAAACTTGTAGAAGCCATAACTGATAAAACAGCTTATTGAAAAAAGGTGGCAGTAATGCACTCTATGTGTGCACAAGTACGTAAGAAAATACACAGACGTATAAAATTGCACACACACACCCACGCACACACATCCTTCCACGCACCTCTATGCTCACGCATATACATATAGACAACAGGAGGAGTTAGAGACAAGTTAGAATTGGATTTGTACTTTGATCAGCCCTAACCTGTGCATAAAATAATGGAGAAAGGCTGTATTTCTGCAGGGCAGAACGGGCTGGACTGGGATTCGAGAGCACGAAGGTTTTGGTTTCGAGCTTGGGCTGCTTCCACCCCGGTAAGAGCCCGTCTGGTCATTGCCATGTACTCTTTATCCACGCAAAAAAGGAGCTTCCCACAACTAAAATGTATTTAAAATCAGTGCCTGTGGTGGGAAGAGAGTCAGTAAATGGCCACCAACAGCAGGAAAAGGGCTGGGTCTGCGGCAGCTCCAGTCCCTCTTAGTGGTGTGTGACAGCAGTTGGACACGTGAACTGCATTCCCATGGATTCCAGGTAAGCTGAATGTTTGGGATACGGGCTAGGCCCCGAAGGAGCAGGCTGAAATGTTACTGGCCAACGTTTTTGGAGCGATCCATCTCTGCTGAAAGGAAATCCTGTACACTACGAACCGAGTGAAATGATCAAGTACATGCTGCTTCTAAGTTGTCTCCTAAACCTCCCAGATATGAGGTCTGATCAGCGTGCTCTGTGGTTAGAGGTTAAAAAGCAGATTATAAAATACCTAGGTTCAGATTTTTTTTTTTTTTGTCCTGATTTGGCCTAAAATGGAGTGTATTAAACAAATTCTGGGCTGCAAAAGACCAGAATCAGTTAAAGCTATGAAACAATGTGCACTACGTGTCAATATTCTATTTCACTTACAAGAAAACACTAAGTCAGCTACCACAAATTAAGATATTTTCCTGATGTGACTTTTTTTTTTTTGTTTTGTTAAAAAATATGTGGAGTAAATGTGTTTTTTTTTTTAATTCAAAGTTTCAAACAACAAGATTCTTTTCTTTTCTTGAAAATATGTAGGAATCCAAACTAGTGTGTTTAGAGTCGGTTGACTGTGCAATCTCTTAGTGGCAACTGAACAGCTACAAAAAACTTTCTTTTTTTTTCTTTTTCTTGAAAAATCTCCCCTTTTTTCCTGGTTTAAGAAGATAATAGTGTATTATCGCTCTGTAGCCATTAGATGGCAGATAAAAAGCCCCCTTTTAATATGTGGGTTTGATTTTTTTTTTAAGATTTTTGTTTTAGTTTTTTTTTTTTTCCTGTTTTGCATTTTTTTAAAGCCCCACACCAAAGAGGAGGGCACAAGGCAAAGCTGTATGAGTTATTCCAGAAATTGTGGAAATCACTTAGGGCAATAATAAAAACACTTCAGGGTACAAAAAAGCTTGACTACACATTTCAGTTTTCTTCCTCGAAAACACAAACATAAACTGGGCTTAACGCTCCTTTTTTTGATTTCTATATGCACCTTGGCCTATGGCGTTTTTGCCCTGTGGCCCGCAGGGCGGTTAAGTGCGAACACAATAAAACCAGTAGAGGTCCAGTTTGACTTCCCAGCTCTCCCGAGTTGGGCCAGTTTAATCTCAAAACTCCCACTCGACGGCCTCTTCCCGACTCGCGGCCTTCTCCAAGCGGTGGATGATGTTGTTCAAGTTGGCCGCTTTCTTTTTCCTCAGGGAGCTGTCTCGTGTGTTCCTGGAGCTCGCCGCCTCCGAGAAGCCGAACAAGCTCTGGAGAGAGTTGGCTTTCTGCGAGCCTGCGGCCGGCATCGAGCTCGTACTTGGCACACTGGAGATTTTCTCTGAACTTTCTTTTGACTTGTAGGAGCTCTCCCCTGTAAGGACTGAGGTGGAGGCAGCTGAGGTAGAGGCATCCCCTTCCGTGGCAGAGTTTGGCAGTGTCTCCAGAGCGTCTCCCGGGCGCTGCGGTGCCGGCGGGGAGCTCTGGCGCGGCGCTCTGAGCCGGCCCTCGTCATCGGTGTCCTCCAGGCTCTCCGGCTCCGCTCTCTCCGAAGGCCTGGCGCCTCGCAGTGCCTCTTCCCCCGCCTCGAAAGCCGGCTCGGCGGGCCCTCCCTGAGACTTGGCGGCCGCACTGCTCAACTCGTCCGCCTCCGGGCCACTCGGCTTCCCGTCGGGAGGGCCCTCCGCGTCCACGCCGTCGCAGCTGTCCCCCTCGGAGCTGTGGGCCGCCCTGCTGCTTCTGGCCGAAGGGGAGTCGCTCGACCCGGCCTGGCTCTGGCTCCCGGCTTGGATCTCCTCGATGAACAGCTCCCGGCGGATGCGGGACCTACGAGACAGGGGAGAGGGATGTGAGTCTGCCAGGGCTGCAAGGAGATGCCCACCTCCACTAAAAATGCCCTTTTCACACCACTAAGGATGCCCTTTTGTGGAATCATTAAGGCTGGAAAAGACTGCTGAGATCATCGAGTCCAATTTCCAACCAAGTACACCAAATCCTATCACCAAGTGTTGCACTGACTCGTTGTTTTGAACGCTTCCAGGGGTGGTGACTCCACCGCTTCCCTGCTGAGAAATCTGTATTTTTAACAAAAAGTATGAACACAGTTCTAGGAGATCCAGAATAAAGTGGATTGTAAACACAAAACAATTCAGATTTCTACTAGAAATGAGCCAGTCTGCCTAAACAAAAAAACCCCAACAAACCAAAAAACCCACAAAAAACCAGAAAAAAAGCTGGAGAAGCCCCTTGGTGTTCTCCTGGACAGTGAGGAGATATGAAGATTTCAGGTTGTGCTGAAAGCACTGTGAGGAAGCCCAGCCTGTGACAGGCTGCCAGTCTTTGAGCTAGTCTGACTTTTGCCTCATTTTTTATTTAAAAAATCAATTTCAGAACATTAATACTGACAAGCCAAGCAATGCCCTTCATAGGAATGACTGCACTCCATGTGTGGGTAGAACTGCCTGGTGTGCAAGGATACCCCAAACACACCGCCTCTGCCATTTAACTCGGGCCTTCCTCCCTCTTCCTTCTCTGTTTAGGAGTTCCCAAATCCTCACAAGTACAGAATAGTTTATGGAAAAACCTTAGGGTCTGGACTAACCCGTTCTCTGTCCTGCTCCATCCATGGGAGAAGTGATGAACACCATTTAAGTCCTAATTTATAACCAAGAGGGAGCCTCAATGATCCAGGGTCAGGGATGGGACCACAGGCCTGTTCACCAAAACTCAGTATCTTTCAGAAGAAAAAAACTCCTGGTTTCAGCCACGGGGAACTGCCAAGGGGCCTACAACCACAAGTGAAATGCTGTCCCAGAACTGATGGCTCTAAGGATTTTCTATTTTTCCTTAACTGTGCCATGGAAGACAGCACACAATGGAAAAACATTCAGCTAAATGGAGAACACCACCTGAATACTGCTTTTGAAGCTAATGATCTTATTGACTTACTTGAAATGCAACAGAGTATTTCAGCAGTGCTCGCTGACTCCACACTTTTGAAGGATTTAGGGGGTCTGTAATTTTCCCTAGGAGAATATTATTCACCTAACGGAAGACCACAGGTGCTAACATTAATTTTCTATTACCATTAACTGCACGCATTCTGCAACATTGATTATCAGGCTCTATTTATGCCTCAAATCTCCCTGCACGGACATTGATCCAGAACACGGTGCTTCTGTAACATTCCCCAGGTCAGGAGACGAGGCTGGTAAGAACTCTGTGCCTGCCTGGCATTTAAAATACCTCAGCTCTAGCAGGTACTGAACGATGAGATCCTCGCTGAGAACCTGACCACAGCCCTACAAACACCAAACCCATGTCTGTGGAAATCCCTGGAATTCACACCCAATACATTGCTTCTGGAATCTGGTCTGGCTTCTGATTAACACAGTAATTAAATTCTTATGGTAAAGAAGAACTGGTGACAGCAGCTAGAGAATTCCAGAGAGCATTCCTCTTGGGGAAGGTGTTGGCCTTGACATCCACACACCCTGTTGGCTTTCACCACTGGAACTCAAAACATCAGAGATCTCCTGGGTGTTTGCTGCAGCTCCCTGGACCTGCCTTCACACAACATCAAAACCAGCACAACATAGAGTTCATTGAAAAATACACTCAGAATTTAGGGTCCAAGAGTGCTGGATTACAATTCCACAAAGTCTGGTTTCATTCCTGATGTGCCTGTAGTATCATCTCTGTGGCCTTACTGAGCTTATGTGCCCGTTTCCACAGGTGAAGTGGGATAGAAATTCCTACCTCCTGCTATTTTGTACCATTCTTAAGACATCAGAGCCTCAAACTCTGATGTTCCTGTATGTGCTTCACTAGTGCAAAGCAAGGGATATTTATTGTCTATTCTGAGAGCTCTGTGACTGCTATGAATGCAAAGTCATAGACTTGGAGAAGTTTGCAGACATGTCAAAATCCTTTATACTGATTTATATTCTGAAGTGAATTATTCCTTTGCCTGCTGAGGATATTTTTTTCAGCGTTTCTTTTAGCTGCAGGAAATAAATGCTAATGCTGACTTCCCATCTGGTGCATATAAAGGTAGATCCTGATGTAGCAACCACCCTTGGAAAGCGAGATTTGGGCTGAATACAAAAGGAAAAGCATCACTGCAACAGGATTCCCACGAGACAGCAAGACAAACGTGTCCAAATCTGAGCCCTCACTTATCTGAAGCTACTTTAGGAAAAATTAGTGTTAAAGCACAAGCAGATGGTCTGAGATGTGGAACTGCTTCTGTATAAAAACTCTTCAGTTTGGAAAAGAAATGGCTGAGGGAGAGTATAAAAGAGATAAATAACGTTAAGTGTGGTCTGGAGAAGACTGAAAGAAAGACCACCCATTTCTTAGAACATACGAGCTGCAGAACAGTCAGACCCTTCTCCCCCCACAGAACATGGAACCTGATCGTCTTCTGCAACATCCTACAAACGATTCAAGAGAAAATCATGCATGACAGCTAACAAAGTTATTGTCAAGGGGAAAAAAAACAGGTTTGTGTTTTGATTTTTCAGTGCTCAGAGCACACAGGGCTCCAAACAAGCTTGAAACAGCTTTTGAAAGGCCTGGAGTCCCAGCAGCACATCTGGGAGCAGGCCCAGATCACTCAGCGCTCAGCCTTGTGCTGCCCCCAGCCCACAGGCTTTGATTTTGTGTCCAGCTGTCAGCACCTCCTCCCCAGGAAGGTGGGGCTGGCGGTGCCGCCCGCCCAGGCAGGGATCCTGTGATGACGAGGGAGGTGACACCTGCCACCAGCGCTCCTCTGCCCGAGTGGGAACAGCACATTTCACTGTCAGGCCAAAGGGAACATATTTTCATAGGCATCCCTCCAACTTGTGTATAATTGCCTGGAAGTGGGAACTGGGAGAGGCCTGCATTTCGAGAACTCTGAGTGGTGGAAAGAGGCTGCATCTGTACTGAATTCAAGGCAGTGAAATTCAGTGTGATCATTCGTTTTTTAAAAATTTTGTATTGTTTACTATAAACATTATTAAACTATTGTGCACAATATTTTTGAGATAGCTCATTAAACTCTGCTGCTTTTGCTTCAGCAACTTCCCTGGTAAAAGCTGAGAAGGGCCAAAGTGAAAAACTACCCTTTAAATGTTAGCAGTTTTTAAAAACAAACAAGTTTAGCAATCTGGACTAATTAGGAACATTACTGGCTCTGAGTGAAGGAGCAGAATAGTATTAAATCTCGTAGCTTAACTGTACCTGTTCAATATTCATTAGCACAAATTTCTTGGAGAAAAGTCTGCTGCATTAATTAAGATTCCCAATCCCAAGCACAGTTGATAATATGTTTATTCAAATCTTTATCTTATGTGCTATTCCAGCCTTGTCTCTTTTTATCGTTGTCTCTAGGCCCAAACCTACTTCAGGGGTTCAAACATGGAAAAGGTTCCTCCTCAAATGAGAAAGGAACTGAACAGACCAACATTTAATTTCAGTGGGACTCAATGATTTAATCATAACAATGAAATAAATCATAGAATTTTGGAATGGTTTGGGTTGGAAGGGACCTAAAAGCTCACCTTTTCCACCCCCTGCCATGGGCAGGGACACCTTCCACTGGCCCAGGTTGCTCCAAGCCCTGCCCAGCCTGGCCTTGGGCACTGCCAGGGATCCAGGGGCAGCCACAGCTTCTCTGGGCAACCTGAGCCAGGGCCTCCCCACCCTCACAGGGAACAATTTATTCCCAATATCCCATCTATCCCTGCCCTCTGGCTGTTTAAAGCCATTCCCCCTTGTCTTGGCACTCCAGGCCCTTGTAAGAAGTTCCTCTCTGTGGCCACATCTGACTTCAGGGTTACTGGTTCTCTGTCCTTCAGGACTTCACAAAGCTTCCCAGGAACACAGCACAAACACTGTGCCTATTTTCAGAGCTCAGTGTCTCAAGGCCTAAAAGAAAATCCTCTTTTTGTTCTGATGCAGGAAAATGACACAATGAAAGCGGGGCAATTCTGATGGCATCCAGTAAAGGACATTTCCAAGTAGCCCCCACCCAGTGACAACACCCACCACACACCTGCCACGTGTCTGTGCATGTGCACATGTGAGTCAGACAGAGCAGCCTGGCTTGCTGCACTGGGTTTATAAATATTCATCAGTGGACATCTCCACATCCACACCCACCCCAAAAGCCAGACTTTCTGTTTAAAAGCACTACTTACATCAATGTGTGAATATTGCTGCTCCTCAAGGATGACTTAAAATTAGTCTGGAGCATTAGCACTGTTTTAGTGAGAACCTCTCTGCTGTCAAAGCTGCTTGTTTTGCACAACCACCAGACCCATTCTGCTGGGGCAGAGCAGCACCTGCCAAGGCCAAGCCAACAGATCCCTCAGGAGCAGGGCTCCCGGAGGTCACACACCTGTAATTGTGGAACCAGTTGATCACGGTGCTGGTTTTCAAGTTGAGCTGCGTGGCGAGTTCCTCAATGGTTTTTGGTGATGGGTATGGCTTTTGCTGGTAGGCTCGTTTGAGAGCTTCTTTCTCCTCTGGTGCCAGCACCACCCGGGGCTTCTTGAGCTGGTGCTGGGGCTGGGGGCTGGCGCCCTGGCTGTAGTCGATGCCAGCGGATGAGGACTCACAGGACTGGCTGTCGCTGACGGAGCTGTGCCGCCGTTTCATGTAGGCTGGAAGAGAAGCACAGTGGATCAGCCCCGGCTGAATACAAATGCAGGATCAATGGATGCACGAGCTGCTGGATAAACACGGAGACAGCGGGTGGGAGATGCAGGGATGGGCTGCTGGGAGGGACGGGAAGGATGGGGCACCACCACAGACCAGATGCGGGGAGGATGCAAGAGGCAGAAAGAGAAGAAAAGAGGGTGAATCAGCTGGAAACCTGCCAGAGTTTTCTGCCTTTACAATGAGCGTGGGGCACGAATGACAGGGTTCAGTTCACATGACTCGTTTCAGATTCACTCCTTCAAGAGCAGTGAACTCCCACGTAAAGCTCTGATCGGGACAGCTGTGCTTCATCTTGAATGAAAGGGGTCTGGTGGCTAAAACACTTCAGGTGTACACGGAGGTCTCTCTGTCACTAAGGAAAATACCACTGTGGAAGTGGAGCTGCAGCTTTCCCAGCCTTCCCAGGCCATCTCCAACACACGATGGCGCCTGGAGCCCAGAGATCCCAGGGATGGGCTGAACAACCCAACAGGCGCTTGCTGCCTTTCCCTACAGCTCTCTGCTGTGGCAGTGACAGGTTATGGAAGAAAACCAGCCCCCAGCACCCTCCTTCCCTACACAAAGCTCCTTCCAAAACAGAGACACTTTTAAGAAAGCTCTCCCTGCGCTGATGGGCTCGGTGAGGCTGATGGCACGAGCCTGTGATCCTGCCACTGACCTTCCTCCCCAGCTGGGAGTGAATTATCCTGGCAAATTCTGCAAGGAAGGAGTCCCAGCAAAGGCTGTCACTGACTTGATTGATTTATACTGGGCATGGAGAGGTGGGATTTACTGCACCTGGCAGTATCATGCACAAGCATTGGTAATGGAGGGGCTGAAAACAGCAAATATAGATGAATCTTGTCAATAAAATATTTAATGGCCTGTTAAATACCTTCTAGATATTTAAGAGTTTATGTATTCAAGAGCTGCAATTTGATAACCTCAGCTATTAAGTTCCAGATTACACCAGCCTGACATCAATCCAGGAGGCACTAAATCTCCAGGAGCCAGGAGCTCTGCTCAGAGCCACTCACACTGGTCAGCAACCAAATTCTTCAAAAATTCAATTTTTCTCTCCCCACAGCTCTGCTTTCAGGCTGAGGCTGCACAAAGAATAAAAATTCAGTGCAATCAAATAAGTTACAGTGTTCAAACCCCAGCCACCGTCTCCTGGCAGGGTTCCCTCCAGGACTGGCTGAGTTTTCTGGCTCCAGTGGGTTCCAGCACCCTGCCCTCTCCATGGTGCCTCCAGTGGGACCTTTGGAACTGTGGCTTTACTATCATGGAAGTGAATTCTGAACACACTCTGTAACCTTTGGGGGTATCTGCATGGCCCACATTTTGTTCTTCCTGAATATGACAGATTACCTGTGGATTGCCTGCTGTGTAAGATCACTGATATGGAACACAACATGAGTGGCTCGTGATCCATCACTCTGATGTGATACAGTCCTGCACACATTTGAAAGGACCATAAAAAACGAAGTGTTTTTTCAAAAAATAAATTTCCTTTAAAAGTCTCCCTATTTAAGTTGTTCCAACCAGATGTAAAACTGCAAAAAATCTGCATTATTTCAAGGTGACCCATTGGCCTTATTTTTGCAGCCTTCAAGGAACTGTTACAACCTTCAACCATGGAATTAATCATTCCAGCAAGATAATCTCATATTTCTATAGGGTGTTCAATCTCAAAACTTCTTCCTGGGTGTTATTTCCAACTTGCATTGACATGCAAACTACAGACAAGGCTCCCTTGTTTCCTTGCACAGCAGAACCAATCCATCACCTCAGAAACTGGCAGCAGCTTCAGGGAGGGCACGAGACAGAACAGAACCTGGCATGGGAGACATGAAAGGTGCTCAGACCACTTCTAACTGGAGTTTCTGGAATTTGGTCAAGTGACTGAGTCAGCACGAGACACCCAGGACCAGGATGGGCTGGATCTCCCTTTGTCTGCTCTCCAAAGGATGGGATTTCTGACAGGGCAGAGCTCCTGTCTTTAACAGCAAAGGAGAGCCCAGAGCTGTGAGAGCTTGGGAAAAATGTCATTCATTGCTCTGCTCCTGTAACCTCACACTGGGATCAAAAAAAAGGTGCACTGGCTGAGCTGGGTTGCTCTCGTGTGAATGGAACAAATTATATAAAAGCACATATTTCATTAAAATACAAATAAAGAGGAGGATGTCCCACCGTTCTGTCAGAGCAATTGTTTTCTTGAGGATAATCTATTATCAGGACAAATTTCCATTGGGCCAAAAGCAGAACATGGACTCAGACTTCAGGCTTTAATGCTGGTCTCTGGAAACTTAGATGACATTTTTAAAAGCTTTTCCATTTTAATTTTTATTTTTAAACATATGTGCTGCGTGTAGACAACATAAGGAGATCATTCAGCACATTTGCAGTGACAGCAAGGCTCAAACTGGAATCCAAGTCACAAACACACTATTTTTGGAGAAGTTTGATTTTTGTCTGTGACCAGTCTCCACTTCTCAGGAGACATATGAAGAAAAAGGAAACGCAGCTGTAATCTGGGCAAAGGTCTGGATCTGGGTCTGAGGCTCACTGAGTTACACCTCTCCCCCCAGCATCCACGTGTCCCTCGGGGAGGACTCCCCAGCATGTGCCCAGCTACAGATGCCACAGCACCATTGCACAGCTGCCCACTGAGATAAAACAGAACCCCTTTTAATATCATTTTTATCTTATGTGGTATTGAACAAGATTATTAAAAAGTGAAATAATGGGGAAATAAAGGGAATTCAATTTTCTCCTGACAGCAGTGCTGTTCTGTGAGGAGTGTGATGCTCCAGCAGCCCAACACCCTGGAGGTTATGAGAGGAATGAACTCTTCCAAGGCAGGAAAGGTGTGCAGAATGTCTCAGCCTGGTGAGCATGAACCCCCAGCTCCCTCCAAAGAGGTTGGTTAATGTACACTGCAAATTTTCAGAACCTCTTAAAAGGGACATTTATAGCACAAACTGCAGACTGGTGGAACAGCAAAAAAAAAAAAAAAAAAGATACGCAGCTCACCTTTATCATAATTATTAATTTACTCCCTTAATAAAATGTGGCAGAGAAATAATTGATAATAATGTTTCAGTGGAAGCAGACCCACTCTCATTGTTCTTTAACTGACATTAGCTGAAGGGAAAGTTAAATTCTTAATGTGGCTCTGGAGCAATTTAAAAGGTTAAATCACAGGATCCTTACCTGCATGAAAGGATTCTGCAGAAAATACAGGGTTGAATTCACTTTAGACTGCTCTGCTCTGAGGACAGCACTTGCACAGTTCAGGAGCTCAGTGCAGAGTCTCAATGATTTATGGCCTTATCTCTATTCAGGTGCCATCTACAGACCATATGTATTGCTCACTATTTGATAAGAATCCAGTTTAGAAAATAGTTTTGAAAGGATATTGTCAGTCCTACTTTTAAATTATTTTTATTTTATTTTGCTGCATTATGGGCAATATTCTCTGTGAGGCTATAAAAATCCAGCTAGTTGACAATTTTATTCCTGCCATGTTTCTAATACAGCAAAAACCCCTCACGATTCCCTCTGGTTTACAGTTGTAAGTGGGAAACCCAAGTGGATTTTACTCCCCATGGAAGATCATACACAATTTGTGCTAAGATACTGCACTGCTTTATATTATACTGGTTACTGTGACAAGGGTTTGAATTTCTTCTTAAAAGCCTGCAAGACTATAATTTTCCCAGAAGTTCCCTCACTGCAATTTTAAATATAATCACCAAGTTCTTGATCAAATGTGTAAATGCTTTCAGAACATCAGTCAACAGCAGAGCTTTCAGAGTACACGATTAATGATGTCTGTGCTAATATCATTAAGGGGTAGCTCCAGAGATGTATATATCATTAATTAGTTAACTGCTGATAATGGCAGCCCACAAGTCTCTCTTGTAAAATCACACGAACATACTAAAAACTGGGTTTTGAATAACCACTGGGTTTTAGTGATGAATTTCAAATGGAGAGTAGGATAAATTTGCAGGATGTACTCCCTACTAAGATACCCAGTAAGAATTCAGACCACTCACAGGTCCATCCCCATGACCCTGTTCTATGTGAGCATAACACTCAAATTTTATTTTTATTGTGTCTTAACACAATCACCTTCCCCCTCCCTATAAAGGCTACAGATATAAATATTCTGCAATACCCTTTTATAAAGGCTGCATTTTTCTCTCCTCCCAGCAACCATCAGTGCAGGACTGGCAAGGAGCTCTCCCAGGAATCAATGCACAGTTCTTCCAGCCCAACATCTGTGACCAGCTGCAGCACTATTAACTAATAACCCAAAGCCAGCTCCCAAACTCACATTTCTCATTTGGTAAGGCAACTTATCAGTGATACACCAGGGCCTCAGTAATTAATCTATAGAAGAAAACAGCAATGATTCCCCAGCAGCTGGTGACTATTTAGGGTTTGGGGCTGGCTTTTCATTGTGTGTTTGTTTTCTTTTTATTTTGAGATGTATCTGCTTGAGCAAGCATCAAATAAAAGCTCCAAAAAAGCTGCCATGAAGTCCTTTTGCATAACCTTCATAAGAGTGGATCAATGGTGCCTCTCCACTATTTCTGGAGGGTTATAAAAGCCAGGCTGATGCTGGGAAGAGCGGAAGGCGTGAGTCAGCGCTCTGCTCCCGGTTACCTTTTTTCTCCATGCGCTTCATATCCATCAGCTTCTCCACGTTGTTGGGATCGTTGAGCCACAGCTGCATGCGGACAAAGGGTTCCCTCCCCTTCAGACTCAGCTTGTGCCAGGGCTTGGGGCGAGCCAGCAGGTCTGAGACAGAGCCTTGTGTCAGCCCTAGGATTGTCTCCCCGAACAAACGCTGACCTAATGCGAAATTGAGAACCGCATGAATTCGCTCAGCCGAGACACTCAGGGAAAAGAATACGAGATCATTCCTCAATTATTCTTACTTCAGAACTGCTTCAAAACCCAGAAGAAACATTTAGGAGAATAAATGCTCTGCCCCCCACTAGAAGTGTAAATATTGAGCTTTAGTTTAATCCTCAGGATCTGCCTGGGATAAAGGGGGGAGTTTGACATATTTGGGGAGCGGGACCTTACAGTGAAACAGTGTGCAAAAAGTAAAATTAGGAGAAGAAAAATAAACTGAACTTCTAGCTAAGAAGGCAACTACTGAGAGCAGCGAGGCTACTTAGCTCTTATGCAGGAGGGCACTGCCACAGCTTTGTTTCAACAGGGCAATCCAAACATTTCTAGCAATCAGTGAACCAAGAGCAATGCAACCTCCCCCTTCAGAAATGGCCATATAAATATCCTCATAGAACTATGTATGGAATTTCTGTGCTGTACTATCTGTGGGGGGTCTAATTGTGTCTTACCCACTAGAGATAATCAGCATTTGCAATACAATTTTTTTTTTTACAATCTCTATAGTATTTCTAGTTAAGAATACTTAAATTTTAGTTCTCTTACAAAATGCTGTCTTCTGGCAGGGCAAAACCTGCAAATGCTTTACAGTGCACAGTGTTCATATGTGCATTGCTGACAATGATTTTATATGAGAAAGGTCTAACTTATCAAGGACTGGGGAAAATGCCTGTGCAGCTCCAACCCAAGCACACAGCTGGTTTGCTAACCCCCTTCACTTCAGTGTTCTTCCTCAGCTGAACTGCCTTGATACCAACAGATCCTAGTACAGGAGAGATCCTGAAGTAATCTGAGTCATCAGGATTTAAGATACAAGTGCTGCTATCATGGAATTTCGAGGTAACCTGAAGATCTTTCCATAACCCCCAAATCTGGGCCTCAGGGTCTTGTGTCTGACCTGCAGCTTTTGAGTGCCCTCACTCACACACAACAGAACATTCTCCCTTCATGCCAAGCACTTGCAGCCAGTGGTAACCAACAGATCCCTAAGGGACAGTGGGGAGGGGTGGGGGTTTTTGGCCCCACAGCCCTGCAGGACAAGCCCACACCTGCAAAAGCACCACCAGCTCTTGCCTTCCCAGCCTTCCCTGATCCTGACACAAACAGCTCATGGAAAATATCTGCTCTATAGACCCATCCCCTGCACTTAACTCCAAGATTCCCCTCTTCCTTCTCTTTAAAAACATCCCAAGACTTTTGCCCTGGTGGGGGTTTTTTTGCCTGTATGGGGAGAGGAGGCAATGTGGGACCAGTCAGAAGCTGCAGAACATCCCACACAGGTGTATGGGGCAGGTGGGTCTGCAATGCTTTCAGAGGAAGAAGCTGAGATAACAAGAGGCAGAGAGGGGAAAGAAGGAGAGGACTTAACATGACAGTCTGCTAATAATCTCTAAAACTAACCCTGAAAACAGTTCTTACAGACTGAACAGAAACCTGCATTCAGAATTCAGTTAAGTTCCTGAGTAATATGTGATTTTCCACTGCCCTCAATATCAGGAAAATCAGACAAAAGAGGTAATTCAGGGGCAATTTTATCAGTTTTATCTTTATGTTTTTATCACGTGTATTGCTGGGGTAACCTGCTCCCTGTTTGTATTTAAAAACATCAGCAAGGCCTCATCCATTTCCCTGTAAACCTGCCAGCTACTAGCAAGATAACACAGCTACTTTAAAAATCTGTTATTGTGTTGCCATATGAACAGGAATATGGGCACAGACTTGCAAAAGGGTTGGGAATGAGCAGTGCTGGCAGTGCTGCTGAAGGAAATGAACCTCAAACTACAGCCTAAAAATTAAAAATGCAAACGTGGAAGGAGGTAACATCATGTTCTCTAGGTGTTAAGAACAAAGCTAAAGATGTTTGTGTTGTTTATTTTATGTCAGGATATGGCAGGACAGGATAAAACACCTGAAAGGCTCCCAAACTAAGGGGGAAAGTGTCAGAAATCATCCTCGGGAGGTAGCAGGTTTACCACACTCCATCAGAGCATTATTAATAACAGGAATATTTTTAAGCACAGGTTTGCTAAACCTCCTCCCCATCCTTCATGCCCATTCCCACTCATGTAGATCTTAATGGACAACACTGTGTTGGTTTCATGGATAGTCTTGACCCTTCCTACAAAACGCCCAATATCCCCAATCCTCAAACAGCTGAGTGCATCTGTTTCCCTCTGTGAGTTCCATGTAGCCCAGCAGGGAATCACTGAGGATACTCTGACATTTGGGGCTCAGAACATCAGCAGCATCTCAGTGTGAACACTGCCAGCATCGTCTGCTGGAGCCACAGAACCATCGGAGAATGGTTTGGGTTGGAAGGGATCTTAAGGATCACCCAGTTCCAACTCCCAGTGAAAGGAACACCTTCCACTATCCCAGGCTGCTCCAAGCCTTGTCCAGCCCAGCCTGGACACTTCCAGGGATTCAGGGGCAGCCACAGCCTCTCTGGGCAACCTGTGCTGGGACCTCCCCACCCTCACAGGGAAGAATTCCTTCCTAATATCCCATCGGAACCTACTCTGTGTCACTTTGAAGCCATTCCCCCGACTGGTGACGGGAGGAGAGACCCGCCCAGCTCGGTCTGAATTGTTTTGTACAACCATGGTCTTTACTGGCTGGTGACACTGGGACACCTCAGCCACCACCAGTTGCCTCTGACAGGTTCATAAGGCCCAGTGGCCTAAACCAGAGAAACCTGTGCACCAGAAAACCTGGTGCACTAGCACACTGAGGGCACAAAAGGAGACATTGAAACTGGTTCCACACCTAATGCAGAGTTTGGGGCACATTTCCTGGCTCTTCTGCTGCTTTTTAGGCTTGTCAGCCACACTGTAGGAAAACAAAAATCATGGGAAATAAAAAAGACTAAGTAAAAATGGCATCAAAGCAAATGTAAACAAAAATACTTTTTTTTCAAACCTCTCTGGAACACCAGAGCAGGTACAGCACTCAATAGCATTTTGCCCAAAAACCAGGGGCTTGGATCTGCAAACCTTTACCATGATTTGGGGCTTCATCTCTACATTCTCCACTGAACAAGCAACCACCATCTGCCCAGGCCAAATGCACGGGCAAGGAATCCTGCTGGGCTCAGTGGAACACAATCTCATTCAGGGTACGTCAATGATCAGGGCCATTTCCCTTTTTTCCACCCAAATTATGTTAAATAAGAACTTGGGACCTCCCCCATCCCAGTATTCTTCCCCCTCAAAAAATTTCAGGACAAAAACATGTTATTCTGTGTCTAGATGAAAAACAGCTTCCTCACACACTAAAATAGAGGAGTTTTTACTTTTTTACAGTCATCATGTTCTGATGATATGGATAAAATTCTTCTCACATAAATAACATCATCAGTCTAAATCTAAACCTTTGATCCTGTTTGTAGTGAAGGAAGAGAAACTGGTACTTGTGGAGAGCACCAGACATTGCTTTGAACACCTTATGCAGGATGAATCCCTTGCTAAGACCCAGGAGCAGGAGCAGGTAACACTGGACAGCCCTACTGCCCTCCTGTCAGAGCCCTCAAAGGATCCCATAAACACTTCCCAAAGCCTTGTGAGGGAAGTGAGGGTTAAAGACATGAAGAACCAGTGATTTAGAGGCATAGTGATAGTATTAATGTGGATTTCTCATACTCACATCAAGTCATTCCCTGTGACTATTCCAAATAACAGTCATGACACTGAATTCAACAGCCAAAAACCCATCTGTGGGCAAAAGCAGCCTCAGCTTTGCACATCTCTAAGCAGAATAACTGAGTGGCCCTGTACACTTAATCTCAGGCTCATCTAAACCTCAGCTGAGTCTGAATTTCCCCTCCCAGCTCTGCAGGGACATTGTGCCCTGCTTGTGATGCACCTCCCTCTCCAACCATGCTGGGCTCCTCTAGTTCACCCAAAATGGGCCTGGAATCTCTAAGTGTGGAGGAAACAGCCTTTTCCAAGGGGAGATCTCATTGGCTCTGGGGTTCTGGGGGTCCTGACAGCCTGCTGGACTCTGTTTTGGGAGCTGGGAGCAGGACCTGGCTGCTGAGCCAGGAGCAGAGCTTAGGAAGAGCAAGGGTGTGATGACATTTGAAGTAGAGTGTGACAATCTGAAAGGAGTTTTCTACCAGTTTAAAAAGGTATCTTTTCAGCAAATGAAAGCTTAGGCCAGAGTCAAACCCAGGCATTCTCATAATACATCTTTACAATAAAAGCATGAACACTTACACATGATTTTGGCCAAGAAATGAAAATAAGGAGATTTACCAAGATTGTTGTCCGTGAGCACTTCCTTGACCCTCTTGGTGATGCCATAGGTGTCCAGCTCAGGGGACATGGCCACCAGCTCTTGGATGCTGAGTGCTGAGTGGCCTGAGAGTGGCAGAGGGGTCGTGGATTGGGATTCAGACGCTGCTGGCTCACTGGATTCCTGGGATTTGCCATCCTTACTCGTCTCTATGGCGGGACAGGGCTGCTGTACCAACTCAGTCAGGCTTTTCACTGATTCACTGGAACTCATGGGAGATTCAGGAGCAGGACTGCAACTGGCAGAAGTCTTTGGAGTACTTTCTGTAATTTAAAAAAAGAGAAAAAAGTCCCCACTTTAGCATAATTGTAATGTTTTGATTGCAGGATATTTAACTTTCCTCCTCATTTATATTCTACCTACTTAAAGAAATGGCTAAGTATGCAAAATGCTACTTGCTATGACTTGGGTACTAAAAAGCCTCTTTTTAAAAACAAGAATTATTTTCTAATTTTATCTTGAGTCATCTCTGATTTCTTATAAAGACAAGATGTACAAATACAAATAAAAATCATGAAGAGCTGTAGTGCAATAGTCTGTAAGTTTGCACGCAATTTCCTTGGTCAGGAAATCTCAGTTTTGCTTGCCACAACATTTTTATATAACGATGGTTTTAAAGCTACCATTCTAGACTGGTTGAAACCTTCTTCTGTGACTTGTAAGAAACTCACTCAGCCACTATTCTGTTCTGTCAATGAGGGATTTTCTACAACTGATACAACTCTCTATCTTGAGAGTGTTACTGATTTCATTTTGTTTCTTATCACATGCATCACATTCTTGCAATTCTCTTTGTCCAAAATTAACAAGATTAAAATACAGTTTGTAATTATGTTGTATTAATTAAAGTGTTTGAGAATCCAACATAAAGATAACAGTGGATCCGGAGACACCCAAATCTGTTACTGTGACACTCAGTTTAAAAGAAAGCTTTCCTAATCTGTTAATTTGCCAACAACAATGGGTTCTGTACAAAATGTTGTTTTCCCCCAATAAATTTACCTCTCACAGAACGTACTGACTGAGGTTATTCAGAGATTCCAGACATCTGAGGGTACAGGCTGAACCTTTTTTAAAGCAACAACACTTAGGCAACGTGGCTTACAAGAATTCAGGAGATAAGGAACACAGGCAATTTCTCCATCCAGTTTTTCCCATTTCTGTGGGGCTGCTTCTTCCTCCTTGCTGTCTCCCACCCATTACTTGCCAGGGTTAGTGACATGGGTACCAGCCTCACACACCTGTGGGTTTGGCTCCAGCTCCCTGGAGGAAGCTGACAGAGCTCTCAGCTGCACAGGGAGGAGGCCAGACCCCATCCAAACCCCATCCCTCCAACAGAGCCCAAAGCTTTCTGAGCCCTGTGGTGCCACCACAGAGGGTTCTCAGGTCCCATCAGGCAATGGCTCCCAGCAAACCCCACTAGCTTCTGAGTTTGTTATCCAGAATATTGTCAAACCATTCCAGAGCAGCCTGTGTAGTGTGGAAACACATCCCAAGTGTTAAGGGGAAATATTAGCAAAGGAAAAGTCAGGCCCAAATGGAGCAGAGTGCAGGGGATAATGGTGTTGTTCAGAGTACTTTGAGCTTTCCTATGCTGCATTCAAGAGCTTCCCTGACACACTCACTTGAAATTGTTCTCTCCAACCTAAAAATCTTTTTCCTTAGTGCTTTCTGAGAGATGCAAAAGAGGCAGATGTAAAGGAAAGTGAGGTGCACGTAAATCTTTAAGCTAAAGGGGATCCTACAAATGTTATTTCTCTTCTCTACTCACCCTGGGTCATCATACAACCCTGAAGAGAAACCCTGAGAAATGTTATTTCTGTATCAGGAGCAGCAAAGGAATCGTACTGTAAATTTGCCCTGATTCACCCATGCGAGGGACCAATTTGGCAGATCATCCATCTTGTTCACTGTACACTGTCAGGGATGGCATGAATTCCCTACATGATAAACAGATTTCTTCTCAGGTCTGTGTCCTTTAACCCACAGCAAGGTCAAAATTATGGCTGCCTAGCTAATAAACTGCACGGCACTCGTGCAACTTCCCTCTAATTTTGTCCCTTGTGCCAGCTTATACAAATCTTACTGAATAACTAGAGCAGCTGCAAATTTCCTATACAATTCCTCATCCGTGCACAGCGAGCCACACGCGCACACGGAGCACAGGGGGGAAAAAAAAAAAAAAGACAAAATAAAAAAACCAAATCCAAAACCAAACCCAGCCCAACCACACAGGACTAACCAAAAGCATTTCCTAATGCCTCCTTCTCCCTCTCCTTTCCCTGCCAGCCTAATTATGAACACAACAAAGGTAATCTGTGTTATCATCTATCACTGAGATGCTCTCTGTTGCT
Organism: Picathartes gymnocephalus; assembly: GCA_013390045.1. Lineage (NCBI taxonomy): Eukaryota > Metazoa > Chordata > Aves > Passeriformes > Picathartidae > Picathartes > Picathartes gymnocephalus. The sequence continues at coordinate 726,006 of WEKY01032821.1, forward strand.
CACATATTAGCTTATTTATTTTTTATACCACTTACCAAGAGCTTACTTGAATTTCATTTTTAAGACCAATCTGCTGCTCATTTACTCCAAAAGGTGGGATTATCTGAATCTAATTTTGGAAGGCAGTACAGATGACAAACTGCTTTTTTTCCCCACCAAAAGGCAAGTGTACAGCGATTTCAGGCAAGGCATTATGTACACGTACTACAAATAACTCAAAATATGTTCCCCATTCATTTTTAGCATTTTTCCCTTCTGGAAAAATGTTTTCAAGATCACATAAATATTTGAGGAAAAGATCCATTATTTGGTAAAGTAAATTCAATAATCAAATAATGCAAACATTTCCCATTAATCTACTTAAAAAATTAAATAGACATTTAGAGTACAAGTGACTGCTGACAGAACAAAGGGGAAAATTGACTGTATTCAGTATTCCAGATTTAACTGTCAATCCACAGCCATTTCACATGTTTTATGAAATAATTTGTCTGCATTCATTTCTCTCAAGTTCCTCACAAGACAAAGACACAAATTCAGGATATCTGAAAAATATACATTAAGATTTCCAAAGCAGCAATTGAACATTTCCAATGAAAACAATACATGGAAAGCTTATTTCTTTAAAACCTGCTCTGTTTTCTTAACCCCAGACTGCTCTGAAGAATAACAGTAACTTAAGAGCAATCCAGTTTTTAAAAGTGATATTCACTGAATGTTTTCATAGTTGTGTTTAAGGAGAAAGGGACCATTTTGTCAATATAAATATGAAACTGCATTACAGAACAACCTGCAAACTCCATGGCTACCATCTAGTGATGAAATTACTTCAATAAATTCCAGGTAAACCTTGCTATACCAAAAAAGGGTGTTGCAGTTTGCTTTCCAACAGCCTGCATCCAATTTAAGATGTGAAGTAGAAGTCCCAAAGCTTCAAAACTAAAGCTGAAGAAGAGCTGAAGAGACCAAGAGCGCCACCAGTGACAAGGTCATTGCAGAACCTCAGAAATTTTTAAGTTTCAGGTAGCCAAAGACATCAGTGGTGCCCTGAGCTTTAAGGAGGCTGGGGGAAATAGGGTGTCCCCAAAAGGACTTTATGGGAAGATGGTGACCATTAGACCCTGCAAGTGATGAAAACACAGCTTAACATGACAATTTTAAATGATAAAAACCCCATGTAACTTCTGCACAATTACAGGTTGGTGTTGGCAAATGCCATTAAAGATGCAAAGACAGTATAAATGCACTTAAATCATCCAAATTTTTGAAGATGTAAGTAAAACTGAGTCATGAACAGGCAAAGGTTCTACCAGCACTTTTTACATTACTAATTCAAAATATAGTCTGGGCTATAGGGAAGTTAAGCCCTCCCAAGCAATTTTAAGGAGCACATTCAAATATGCAGCATGGAAAACAATAATCAAAAATGCACATCAAGCACTACAAGTGATGTCTGCAGAAATGGGCCAGCAAGTTGAAATGTTTGGCAAGTGGAATTGAGCCCCATTCATGGCCAAAACATGAAGAGAACCAAACAGCAACCCTGGCTATTGCACAGCTGCTCCCACAGCTGGGAGAGAGCAGTGCCCCTGCAGTGAGGGGGAGCTTCCAGGCTTTGGAGGCAAATGTGTCTCCAGAAAGACAAACAGACCCGATTCAGTCTGCCAGCACAGAGATCCCTGCCTGGGAACACATGAGCACATGGGACTTACTCTTAAAGTCAGGAAATTCTTCCCTTCTGTTTTTTCCCACAATACTAGAGAGGGATGCACAATCTAAAATGAAGATGTACAAATGAGTGCAAACAAAATCAACGCTACACAAATACCTTTAGTTTTTCTTTTAAAATACCATTTTCTCAATATAAAATTGCTGCTTGAACGACCATCTTACTGCAACAAAACCCTAAACCGTCATCACAGCCTGCCCTTTACCCTCCCCACCTCTTGGTAGCAAATTGGTAAGAAACTACACTAACTTTGCAAACAATTCAGCAAATAGGTCTGGGGTCTGAGTATTTTACAAACTTGGCTGAGAACCGTAACAAACTAGCCCTAGCTTAATTACACAAACAAATTAAACAAATATTTTGTGGTCTTGCATTCCTTGGCACAGTGGATGAATCCAAACGCTGCTCTGATCCCGTCCATCCCCTACACCTTTCCCATAGCATCTGCCATGACAGTGTTTTGGAAAGTGTGAGAAGGTCTGAAAACAGAGTTCTGGTCTCAGTTCATTGATTCCAGGTGGTTTTCCTGAACTCCAGATTCTCTTACTCTTCCCCAAGACTTCCCACTCCATGTTGGGGTCAGGCCCCAGTACTGGATCCTGGGACCTCAGTTGCTTGACTATCCCACTGGTGGCCTGCAAATCACCTGAAAACACTTTCCCCAACACAGTCTCAGCCTGACACGTCCCTCTGCAAGGCCTGCTCATGTTCTGCCATGTGGTCACACGTGGCAGAGTCCCTGCAGTGTGCCAGGAATCCCAGGCTGTGCAGGGCTCCTCTCCCACAGCTCTCCCGAGCACCACCAGGGCTGCAGGAACTCAGCAGACAGGGACATTTGCAACTGCAGGGCACTGCTCAGGAAGGACCATTTCTGTGATGTCCAGGAACTCTTCTGAAGGCCACAGGATGCATCCAACAGGCCCCTCCGTGCTGATGCACAGCTCAGATCCACAGCACTCTTCAGCTGGAGGCTCCTGAAGCTCAGGACATCTCGGATGCGAAGACCTGCAGGTGCCACCTGCTGCAAGCTCCCCAGAAAATCTGAGACATCAACAGGACCTGACACCAGTGCCGGGTGCATCCCCTCCAAGGAGGCATTCAGATGACGGAGCAGTGTTGAGACACAGATAAGGTTTCACCAGTCCCAGAGGCATCACGTCTGCCAGCACGGATTCCTCCACTGCAACTTCTCCTGTGCATTTTCAGAGCTGCAGGTTTGCTGCTTATGCTCAGACCTTGCCTCACCTCTGACAGCAAACTGACTTTGCATGCACTTGTAAATCCAAAGTTCAAAGATTTGAACAAGAGCATCTGAATCTGTGAGCACAAACCACAAACCCAGCGCTCCCAGCCCCTCCTCCCAGCACACCTGTCCATCCATAGAGACACCCTGCACTCCTGGAGCTGCTGGCAGAATAACCTGTCCAACCCTTACTGCTAACACAAGCTTAGCTAATAAACTGCAAAAGGACTCATGGGGAACTAGGTACAGAACATGGTGAAGTTGAGGAAGACCATGCAAAACACAGAAGGTATTCCAGGGGCCTCTAAAAGGATTATGAAGAATATTATATTCTAAAGACAGCAGGCAGACAACAGCTGCCTTAAGTTTCAGAGTGAAGTGGATTGAAAAAATGGATCCACTATAATTTCCAGAGACAAATCTCTGTAGTTTATCTGATCCACTATTTAAATTTCAATACGCAGTCCTCTATCTGCAGTAATAATAACCTAAATTCCATTTAGTGTTCATTTGAGCAGTCAGGATAAAGTCATTTCTTATTATCTCCCCACTGTGTAAAAAACAGCTTGAAGGTAGGAAGTCAGCAAGCATTTTCACCAAAAAGTAATTATTGCAAGTGACATTTTTACTGCTGGCATGCCATAAGGCGAACTGCGCATTTGGAAGGACAAGTTGCTAAAACAAAATGACAGGGTACTCTGTGACATTCCGATGAGAACCCAAACACGATTTCACTGCTTTGATGCACCACTTTTCCCACTGTCCAAAGCTCGGGCTGCAGGTTTGTCCCAACCCAGTCCAAGTTGCTTCCCGAGGAAGTGGGGGAATGGGCACATCCCACGGGAGCCGGGAGCATCCCGGGCTCTGCTCGCTCCCAAATCAGCACATCAGTGGGGAAGATGAAAGCAGACAAACGTGGACAGGAGATTTCTCAGCAACCTCTTAAAAGAGCATTTGCTACTTCAGGGCTGCATTTACCTCCTCGTGCAGATGAGTTAATGGACAACAACAGGCCTGGCAGGCTGCCGGAGATCAAAGTGTCTCACACTGGGACTGGATTCGTTGCTGTTTTCCCCGATGATGATGCTGCCCATTCTATCCAATTCATAGACCAAAACCTGGTGAATGCTGCCCTGAGAATCAGGGCCTGATCACACACAGATGATCAACATTCCCAGGACAACCCTGGTATTTCATTTCCCAGGGTGTGAAAACTTCAGAGAGAGATTTCTTCCCTCCAGCCTTCTAGCTGATTTTACCTTTAGCCATGGCTGCCTTTGCAGGCTTTTATCAGAATCACAGAATGATTTGGGTTGGAGGGACATTAAATCTCATCTGGTTCCACCCCCTGCCATGGGCAGGGACACTGTACTGGTCCACACACCTTCCACTATTCCAGGTTGTTCCAAGCCCCATCCAACCTGGTCTTGGACACTTCCAGGGATGAGAAGAAATTAGCATTCTAAAGTTAATCCCTTAAAGCACCGTAATAGCAACTCTCCTCACTAACAGTGGGTGCAGCACAAGCCTGAACTACGTAATAAAGCTGAGCAGCACTTGTGGGAGAGCACTGCAACACATCCCTCTTCTGACTAATTAAAGAAAATACGCGTGAAAGCGCCTTCTCCCAGGTAGTGCTTTTGGTGGATTTACTCTGAGTGAGTGAACCTTGCCTAGTCACAATTTGCAAATTAATGTGGCTCATGAAAATATGATCCTCCCTACAGTTATAAACTCCCCCAGTTCTACGTAGGGAGTGCACAAAGCTCCCTGCAGTTTGCATCTGTAACGATGTCAGATACGTAGGTGGGTGCAGTTAGAGTTGTAGGCACTCGCTGGAGTTACCACCACTCTGACTGTGGAGAATTTGTTTGTTTGTTTGCTTCACAAATACTGTAACTTTGGGGAAAATGTTATTTTGGGTCTTGGCTCAGAGGGAAATTTTATGTGGATGGGGGAGGGATCAAAGGAAAAACCCCTTTAGGAAAGTGTGCAGATGTATGTGTGTCTGCACGGAAAGGGGAGGAATCAGCTTTGGTTAACTCTGCAATTACTGGGGCAATATAAAAACAAAGGTTCCCACTCTGCATGAGTATGTTAAGTGTCAGGAGCACATACAACTGAATAATTAGGCAGATGTTAGAATTACCTGAAAAAAAACTGCTTTTGAGTATTGCTGAAAGATTACACAGTATTGCTGCAATTTAAGTTGTATTTTAAATAACTGTATTAGCTTGGCACCTCTATTAAAAAATGTGTTTTCAGCTGCTCTGGAAAGCAGAAGGAGCTGGAGAAACCAGATGAAGTTGAGAAAAGAGCACGTAAGACGGGAGCTGGTGATAGACTCATGAGGAGAGATTTACAGCTGGATGTTTAAAAGTACTTGGAGAAGTTGGGCAACCAATTCTCCCTTGAACAAAGCTGCAGCCACAAATGCTTCTGAGTCTTAGAAATCCCACTGTTGTGCCCAAAGCTACACCAAGACCTATTTTAAGGCTACATCAAACTTCCACCAAGTTAGGGGGACTGGGGAGTACAGATTGCTTCAAAGGATGTCTGGAATCTTGTGCAGGAAGATACAACTGGAGTCAATCAGTTCAAGTGGAATTTGCCCTGAGATCTGACTTTGGAGCAGACACACCAAGCCCTGACACAACCACACCCCAGGAGAAAACCCTCAGAGAAGAATTATTAAGGGACATTTTTGCACTGGCCTGGAGGGAAAACGAGGCCCCTGTAACCCTAAGCACTACTTTACAATAAAACGCAGAAAAAAAAAGAGAAGTGGAAACTTAAAAAATTTTTAGCTGGATTTAGACACACAGTTGAAAACATTAGAGCAATGGCCAGGTCAGGCCAACAGCCCCAAATTATCCTGTGATTCTATGATTCCTGAGCCAAAAGTGGGATCTTGGCATTGAAAAGTGAATGATAATTTTTTTGGTTTTACAGATCACCCTTAAACAATTAAAAAACCCTTTCTACAAATACACCATATTCTAAATTAGGTGATTAATGGCAGAATCATAGCTGCTTTAAAAGACATTGCTCTACTCTGCCAACCTTTACTTAATATTCAGATTTTTCCATGTTTCTGTAACTTAGCTAGAAATCAATATTTAGAAATATCTGCTGGAAAATATTTTCAATAACCTTATTATTAAACCAGCTTCTGTGCAGAAGCTTTATTAAGGATTTTCTGAATGCTAAAACAAATATGTCATGGAAGCAATCAATCAAGATGCCACAACCCCACAGTGTTATACTTTTAGCATAATCAGGACAAATGTGTGCACAATACCTTTTGGAAAACAGAGTGTGAGCCTCCACGAGGAGGTTCTGCTGCAGTTTATGGTCTTTGTTGACTTGCTGACCTTGTGATTTGATGTGTTAAACTATGTTGCTTGAACGTGGCACTGATTTTATGACTGTTTGTTGTCCTCCTGTGTCAGGAGCCTGAGTGTGAAGGTATTTCCACACCTTCCTTTGAGATTTGAGCCTCGTGTCTGCTCAGGATGCATATGTGCCCTGTGCACTGCATTTAGAGAGATCTCTCCCACTAAACAATGTGGACATTCCCTCGCCACGGGCAATGTCCACGCGGGGTGGATCCCAAGCTAATGACTGCCCTCCTTCCTTCCTTCCCAACAGAGAAGTCCCATCTCCCACCCTGAGCACAGGGAGAAACAGAATGACCCTGAGCAGGGCTGCACTAAAGACCCTCCTTTTTGGAGGAGTGCTGGGGAAAAGTGCTGAAACAAAATGACATTTACATTGTACGCAACAATATTATAAAAGCTATTAAGGTACATTATTTTACACATCCTCGTAATCTCTCCATACTGCTTTACTTAATTTGTGATAAAATTGTTGAGAAAGGGTACTTAATGTAGGACAGTCAGTAAAAGTAATTTATCATCTTCCCGCTTCGGTGCTCACGTTATCAGCGAACTCATTTTCTGCATTCATCATGCAATCAGCCTATTATTTGCATATTAATCAGGCAGTGGACCATGAAAGAGCCGCATCCCAGCCAAATGCTGCACTATCTCAGGAGGAACACTCAGTAATTATCATACATCAGTGTTATGATGTGGTAATTGATTATAACATCTTTCTGTTGCCCCTGGGGAGTCCCACTGCTAACCCAGCTTCAGGCATTCTGTGCAGATTTTTCTCTGAAAATTAGAGAAACCATTGCTGTCCTTTTATTAATGTTTTTACCTTTACAATAGACAGCTCTCTGAGCATTTCCAAGGTACTTCTGCCTTTTTTTTTTTTTTTAATGAAACCTTCATTAGGGAAAACACCTGTCTTAGATCAAAAAAAGTAAAAAAAAAAATAACCAACCACCCAAATCAGACCCCTCCAGAAAACCCAGTTGGGCTCATTCATGTTTGTCCTCTCTCTTTCAAGGTCTGGTGGCTGTTTAGGTGCTGGTGTTGCTTATATAATGCCTTTTCCCATCACACACAACAAAATGCTGCAACTTCAATAGACAGTAATTGCAAAGTTCGCATAAAGGCAGTTAAGTAGCTTAATTTAGGTGCCAAATGAGAGACTAATTTTGGTCCTCTCGTAAAGGACAAATGCAACATCTGCCAGTTCAAACTTGCACTATTTTTAGGACCCAAGTCCCAGAGGGGTAAACCAGAGAAACAAACACTAACCACAGCTGTGGTTACACCGTGGTGAATCTCACACCTCCTTCGTGTGGGAACCCATCCCAGCACCATCCCAGGATCCCTCGGAAGGCAGCAAGGAAAGGGGAGATGGCTCTGGAGATGAGACCAGAATATATACTTTGACAGGGATAAATACTGGACATGTACTGTCAGGCCTATTTTACATTTCTCGTTGAAATTGTATTTTCTCCTTTTATTGGCTTTTTAATTAACTATCTTTCTCTTTTCACTTTTATTTAAATTTGATCTCAAATCCACTTCGCTCTGTTTTCAAGGCAAGTTGCACTTCTCATCAGATTTAAAATAATCTGGATTCTTTCATTTGCTATTTCTCTGGAAGGCTGTTGGCAAGTTAAAAAAACCCTCCAACACGCATCAAATAAGGTGAGACAAATTCATAAGTTTCTCTCACACCCTAATGTAAAGGACAGGCTGGAAGGTAACCTAGAAGACATTAATTTTCTGCTAATATTCTGTTTTTTCTTCTTGGGAATGATTTGCTATCCAGCAATATGTAACTCTATAATCAGAAGAGGCTGTTTATTTCCCTGTTTCAGAGCTGCTGGCTGGGGAGGATTTTCATCCCCATTATAAGATGGAATTAACAACCTGTACATTTGGTGCTCACACACCTTTTTCGCAGTATTTTGGGAGGAAAATAGCCCATTATCTGTTCTTTGAACTGAAAGCAAGGTAATTTTCATCCAGTGGAGGAGCATTTGGTAATTTGCTGAGCAGCAGTTGGGCTGTTGCCCAGGGAGAGCGGAGGGTACCGTGGCCATCTCCATCCCACCAGTGGCCACAGGGCTGGACCTGCAGCCCCCTCCTTTTCCCACCAGCAGCCAGAAGACCAACGTGAGCTTCTGCCAGCTGCCAGAGCCTTCTATCCCCAACAGAAAATCATCTGCTCCCTTTGGAGAAGAGCCTTTCCAGGCTCTTGAGCAGCTGCCAGCCCACAGGGGACAGATCCTGGCCGTCACCCCGGCTCCTGACCCTGCCCGGAGCTGCTCGGCCTCCCCGTGCTCGACAGCCACGGCCTCCCTCGTGTGTCTGTGCTGCTCCAGTTATTTGGGAATTTGCCTTTCCAATCTATCAGCTTCTGGTTTTCCACGCAGCCCCTCCGAGGTTTGCAGTTGGCAGCGGGGAGGGGCTGTGGGCCCTCACCCCAGGGGAGGCCGCGCGTCTCCGAATGCGCAGGCAGAGGGCAAGGAAAATGCTGGTAATTAATGAAATGAAGTAATAAATAATGAAATGAACAACAGTGGGATTTACAGAGCTCAGCTACTCAGTGGCCATGGTTTCTCTCCCTAACTACACCCTCTTCGTAGCAACTCTCATGCCAAGTGCTACACTGTGAACTACCTGAGAAGCCTGAGGCAATAATGGTCAGGAAAGTTTCTTTTTTTCACACAGCTTAAAAAAATATTTTCATTTATTAATTCTGGTCTTTGAAAATGAAGACTTTAGGGACAGGCATTGCTGTGCCTGGCTCAGTGCTGCTGCAGAGCCACACTTGAGCTCCTTGCTTGGGGACGTCACACTAAGGGGGAGTGAGTGTCAAGGACCCACGTTCCCAAATTACCCACAGAAATAAAACAGAGCTGCAACTCGACCTGGTAACTTCTCCAAAATGAATGCTAGGAGTCCGTTACTGCACTTTGGAGTGAATTAAATTTGCCTTCAGAATCCAGCACAGGTCTCCTCTTTGCTGTATTAACATGAACACTGAGTCACAAGGAGCATCTGCAGAGAAAACAGTGCTCACTCTCTGAGTCTGTATTCTGCTTTAGCCCTTCTGTAACAGCAAAGCCATGACCACAGTGAGGACAGAGTCATCTTCTGCAAGTTTACTCACTGGGTGGTTCCATGGACAGAGAAGAATTCAACCAGGAGAGGAATTTCTCCACTTGCAAAGCATCACTGAAGGAAAAGGAGCAGGGCCGTGGAAGGCAGCCTGGGCAGGACAGGCCTTGGCAGGAAGCAGGAATGCCCAGCTGATGGCCAGGAATCAGAGCCAGTGTTATGTTCACAACCAACTTGAGGCACTGACTTCATGCTGCACTCCCAGGTCACAGTGAGGTGCCTTGACAGCGATTTTCGCAGTTTTATAGATACCAGAAAGGCTGCCAGGGAGGTTTTCATGGTCCAAACGTCAGGGAAATGGCACAGAAGATGATCACACACGTTACAGACAGACTACAACAGCTGCCCTTATGAGAAGCCAACTGATATCCTATGGTTTGAAATCAAGACAGCCATGGACAACTGCTCCTGAGCCCAATCCCAAGCCCCACAGAAGGAATGCTGAAATTTCACCAGGATGTGCCAGGGTGCTCCAGGGATAAGCATGAAGGCAACTCTTTGGCTGATGTAGTTGTTCAGCTCTGAACTTTAAAACCACATTTGCACCTAGAACAAAAGGCCACAACTTTCCCAAGTCCAAGACTCAATAATTGGTCATCAAACACAAAACATCTCTGTGAGGAATTCCTGCAGTCGGCTGTCTGAGCCATGTGATCTCCCTTCTCTTCCATTTCACAGACTACATTAACCACAAACATTTCATGTCATACATTTTTATTAACCTGGAATGCCAGCAAATGACTGCAAAACCATCTATCTCATTTTTTTTGATTCAACAATAAAAACCAGCTCCAGTTTGGGAAGGTCTGTAAGCATCACTGCATAAAATCACTTTGGTGATGTCACAGTGTAAGGATTCAGCTCTCCCTGTGCTAATCCCAGCTGTACTCTGGAGCACCATTGGACAGCTCTGCCCACCCAAAACAAACCAGAACAGTGCAAGAAAAGATTATGAAACATGGGGAGATGTGGCTAAGAGCTTCTCCTTGCCCACCACAAGGCTACTGAGCTCTTCCCATAAGAGCATCAGGGTGGTATTCCCAAATATGGGCTACCAGCCTGAAACACCTCTGTTTCTCCCAGAGTAGCCAATGTGACAGAATTCTCCTGGTATCAGGAAAATGGGGAGATCCACTCAGCACACAGTTAACTACCTGCCCAGTCAGCAGCCTCTGTACTGGAAAACGTTACAGGAATCTGTATTATATAAATAAAAATACAATGGATACCTGGCTTTGCCATCACTCCCCGATCTCTGTTAATATCATAACAACACTAAACCATCCTGAGGTTTTTCCGATTTGCATTCCCATGGGATGATAAGAAGTAATCTCCCTGTTGTTACAAATGCATTATTTTGAAAAGAAAGCTTTTATGCATATTTTAGTTGATCTAAATACAGTAGATCTTGGGTTTTTAAATCACCAGATAATATGCAATTATCTCAAGCTAGATTCTGATTTTGAAACAAGCTCTAATTAGCTCCCCATTTTATGCTGCTATAATCCTTTCTTCAACTCCCATGAGTGTTACTATTGCTAAGCACCATGAGGTTAGCAATGATGGATGATACCCAGAAAGGAAGACAAACAAAAGGGAAATTCAAAATCCCCTGAGATCACCCGCAGCTGTATCGGCAAATGAAGATTTCCACATTAGGTCATAAGACGACCCTTACAGAAACACACACCGAAAAGGCACGTCTTCTTCCCACTATTTGCAAGCCTTTAATGTAGTATATAGAGAGTATATGTCCTTCACAGAGGATAAAGACAAAAGTGAATGTAAAAATTCAGCTTTCCCGCGAGCAGCCACGGAATCAACAGCACCAAAAAGGAAACTCTGTCTCAATCTCCTATAGATACGCAGCACAAACCCCCAAAATAAAACCAACTAATAAAAGCTGTGCAGAGTACAAGTATTTAGAAAAATATCCAAGCCTTCTCCTGGCACATGGCAACTGTTCAAACCCACCCTGGCTCCCATCAGCAGTAATGCAACTAAATAAGGGCCAAATTCATCATGAAAAAATGCTGAAGCAGTTGGGTGACACTAATTCAACTTTTTTTTCCATGTGATCTGGTCTGTGCTTTTGACACATAAATCATTAAAAAGGCAGATTTACCCAAGGGCATTAGAGCATTTAGGTGGAAAGAAATACACAGAAAAAATGTTAGAAAAGGCACAGCAATACTATTTTTGACCACCTAGGGTACAGACACCCTTTTTGTGTAAAACATGTTCCCTGAAACTTGCACAAAATCACTAAGCCTTGAGGAAAGCTCACAGGCAGAAAATACAGGTATATACCTGGATGTCATTTTGGTATAGGCTGTTTTTTATAAAATTCATAAATACAACTTCCAAAGAAGAAAACCAAGTTTGGCTTCTCTTTGCTATCTCAACATATATATAAATATATAAAAGATATATATTTATCCATTCATTATATGAAGCACTGATAGGCCCATCTGTCCACACATGAAAATGGAAAATTACTGGACAAAAGGTGAGATTTTCATGAATGAGGTGTTAATCAAAACCTTATGATCTAGAAGTGTAACTAACTGGGTCAGAAATCCAGAAAATCTTGCTAGTTTGATAGAATAGAGCCAAACAGTAACAAAAATACTCCCAGCTAATAAAAGTTTGAGTCGTTACTATGCATGTTGACACTCTGTACACTGAAGACCTTCTTGGCAAAGCACTCAGGAGCCACTGAGTGTATTAGTTTAATTTCACTTCTTTCCCTTCATGCATTCAACAAGTTCCAAGCCAATTATATTACATGGAAGAGGCTCCAGACCTTTCCTCATTTCAAAATTGTTCTGATTAATTTCTGTTTTAAAATTACAAGTATGCAACCTTCTCTGCCTTGATTTTCCTGGGAAATGTCTCAGAAGACCAGAAAATTGGAGCTGTCTCTCTCTTTTTTTTCTCTCCCTGCCCTGGAGTGATGGATCTTTCACAAATGCATAATTATTATTACCTTTTCCAAACTGTTTGCTGCATTTTTAATTACAGAACAGCTGCTAATAAAAGGAAATTAGCAAATTGCCCTTCCTCATTCAAATAACTTGGTTTTTGCTCTTTTGTTCTGCCTGGTGTCACAACCTTCCTTATTCCTTCACACACAGAAAGGTACCAAGAAAAGAACATTTTGTACAACAATTCTATTTTTAATCCTCTGAGAGGAGGTGGGAAAGGGCATGAGCCCATTTTCTCATTTGTAAGTTGGCTTTAAGGAATGAAGGAGGACAATCATCAATAACATGATTTTATTAGCTGATAGGAACGTGTCACCTCACAAAACATTAGCTCAAGGGCAAGAACTGACAAACGACACTGGGAGTGTGGGAGGGAACAAAATATCCCGGCAGCAAAACTGAACTTCCTGAAGGAAATCACTTTCAGCTCCCAGCAGTCCCCCCGGGAATCCAGAAGGTGGTCGGATTTTAATATTATGGGCTTGTCTTTCCATCTCTTATAATTAGAGCTAGTCATAAATATGAAGATTAGCAATAACAATGCAGCATCTCCCAGCTCCTCTGATTTCGAATTCCCCTTAAAATGGCTACAATTAATTACTCATATTTTCCACACCGTCTCAGGCATTTGTAACTGTGACAGTCTTGCACGGCATTGATGCCACAAAAAAAGTACTCAATGGCATGTTTTTAACGAACCATCACAGGAAATTTCCATGTTCCCTAAATGCTTGGCTATAAGTAACAATAGCCCTATGATTGCAAATCATTTTCTCCCATTTTGGTTTTGTTTTCATAGCTTGTTTTTACTGGGGGCTTTTTTTTTTTTCTTTCTTTCTTTTATCTATTTATTTTCAACTGTTCTCCTTAAGAAAAACGTGGACTGAATATCATCACGGATTTTCTTCTAGTAAAATCTTTTAGAATGCAAAATAGTTTCCCCAGTAGAGAGAAAAAAGCACTTTGCTTGGGATATTTAGAGTAAAGCCAGCGAGCTGCAGAAAAAAGGGAGTGTTTCAGAACAGCAGAAAGGTGAAAGAAGTGCACAACCCATCCCTGTCTGTGCCCTGAAATGCAGCAATTCTCCAACACAGGGCACTGGCTGTAAGCACAGAGCAGGGCATGGGTATTTTTCTGGAGTGTTTTACGTCAGTGAAGCATTTCATTGGTAAGAGGCTGTGTGGGTAGAGTTTGGTATCTAACAGCAGGAACACAGCTGTTCTCTCCTGTCCCAGCCTCCCTCCTATCCTGTGGCCATTTCTAAAGCCTTCAGCCACTCACTTCCCTGACACTCAGCTTTGCTGCGTCTGCTTTCTTTTCTTTTTTTT
>WEKY01032821.1:739877-803159 GCA_013390045.1 Picathartes gymnocephalus
TTTTTTGCAAATGGAAAGGAGGAAAAAAAAAAAGGTCAGCTGGGAATATTTAACGAAGCTTGAGAAAGACATAACGTGGTCTGTTCCTCACCTTCGGAATAACAAAGCAGATTTTGTGCAAAGGAGAATGGAAAAACACCTACCAGCGAGTGAGGCAGCTGGAGTATGTGGATCACATTACAAACCAAGGGCTTGTTTTACAGCCATTGTCACATGTCACATTGATCAGCTGAACTATGGCAAAAAAACCCCCTTACAGAGCCAATGATCTCTAAGATCAGACAGAGTCTCTTTACCTAATATATGCAGCTAAATATGTGTGCTCCCTACATCTGCCATAGCAACAAGGAGAGAAGGAGGAATTAACTGCATTAATAAAAAAAACTGAAGGGACTCTTGTATGATACAACAAAACGTGAGAAACCTCTCGGCATCAAAGCAAATGCAACAAAAGCACAGAGAATTATTTCAGAGCAAATCATTGAAACCAGCTGATTACCTGAGCTTGCACATCCCTGCTGTAGGGAATCCTGTAATGATGTCACAGAGTGAAGGACTAGATAAGAGAGGAGAGGAAAATCAGGGAACAATAAAAGGAGATGCCAAACCACAAACTAAACAGTAAGCAGGCTCAACAAATAGCAAAGTGCTGATCTCGGCAAGGGCTCGCTGCTCAGTTAACTCATGGCACAGAAAGGTACGACCCAGGCCAGGCTTTTCTGTGTCAATAGGTATTAGGGGAAGAGACAGCTACAATAAAAGTGTCATTGCAACCCAGCATTCCCCCTTTAAGGCTTAGTTTTCCAGCTCACCTCCTGAGACAGCAATCGATATTCTCCCTGGAACAATCCAAATCCCCTGTGCAACCCTAGGAAACAGCGCGCAACATTTTCCAGCTCTTTGGCCAAAATTTTTGGGATTGCATGTCATATTCATGCCTAGATAATATCACCCTAATGAGGAACTTGATAACTGCTGCTTATCAATTACATGTAAATGTTCATAAACATTCCCAGCTCATCCCCTTAGGGACCGGCCGGGCTGCCAGAGTGGATGGTGCCACTTCCATAGCGCCTGGACCAGCACTGGTGCAAGGCTGGCTTACTGCAAATTAAAAAAAAAAAAATACAGAAAATTGAAAAAAAAAAAAAAGAAAGAGAAAAAAAAAAATCTCCTCCTCCTCAACTCAAACAACATAGTGGAATTTTAATTACCTTGTCCTTGTTGCTGCCCTTGTGCGGGCAGGACACACTGTCCCAGCTCACCATTCAACCAGAGCTGCATACGAATAAATGGTTCTCGGCCTTTTTGGGTCAATTTGCTCCATGGCTTTGGCCTGGAGAGCATGTCACTGACACTTCCTTGGGACAGCCCCAATACCTGAAGTGAAGCAACCAAGAATGGCACGTTAACACACTGGCAGTGGAAATGGGGGGAATTTAAATCATTTTGGTTTCCTTTACTGTATCGCTCAAATTGTTTGTACATGGACAATTATAAAAGCTGTAAAAACTGGACAATTTAAAAAACTGTTTTCTGTGGATACTCAGATGGAAATGCTTTCCTTCCTGCCGTGTTGCCTTCTGAAGGAATGTGGGTTTTTCCTGCAGGATCTGGGTGGCAGCAGCCTGGTGAGGGATTTGCATGCTTTTCATATTTTGTGTCAAACAGTTTCATCAGTTTTAACAGGAAAAACACCGAGTCCAGGCACACACAGGCAGATGAAACAGGCAATGACTGGCATGTATTTTGTTCTCAAACAAAAATAATTGGGACTTTTGAGACTAGGCCTATATTTGGTTGATTTTTGGGGAGAATTATAACGATGTATGTTTTCACCTGTAACAGTGGCTGCTCCACATAAGTAAATACTTAAGAATACAGCCGACTGCAGTAAGGGGTGGGAATTTCAGGCAGGCAGAATGCAATTACTTGCCTGGAATTCAGCACAGGTACAAGAGTTAAAAATCGTACTTAATAAAAGCTGCCATGGGATCTTTAATGACCCCAAGAGGTCGGACTTTTCATTTTACATCTTAGTGAGAAGGTAATAGTGCGATGCCAGCTCCTATTACACTTTTATATTGATTCAATTCTTTATAGGAAGAAGAAACAGCAAATGTCCAACACTTTTTACAGCCTGGGAGGGGTTTTCTGGTGGTTAGGGCCCCTCAAAATCCCACGTGCTCAGTGCTTAGGGCTCACAATGTGAGAACTTCAGGGAGCCTTATCTGTAATCAAACATTGCTCTAAAACAGCTCAGACCACACCGAGGTACCGAGCACCAGGTATAAGAAACGACTGAGAATTCTTGACTTCAGACTAAGGAGAGCTAGGGGATTTTCCATGTTTGTTTTAATGCTCTCGTGCACATTTCCAAATAATAACGAAAAAGGAAAAATGCTCTTGTGTCCATAATCTTCGCTTATAACAAAGTTAAGACTCTCCAGTCATGACAATGGTATCACTCAAATATTCCACAAATTCATTACATTAAGCATGAAATATTGAGTCTCAGCAACGTTCGCTTCAGCTTTCAGGTTTTCTAAACTCAGGGCCCCATTCCTAATTCCAAGTGGCTGAAGCCAATCCCTGTATAAAAACCCTTGCAATTCCTACCACACAGGGAAACTAAAACTTTGTGAGCTTAGTTTTGAAACGCTTCACACACGGAGCAAAAACATTTTTCCATAGGACACCCGTGGCACATCCCCCTCTGGCTCTGCACCCGTGTAAGGAGCAGAGGGCACAATCACAACACTGGTGAAACAAGAGAGAACCACTTCTTTACCTTTTCCCCAAAGATCCTTTGGCAGATGCCATTCTTTGCTAGCTTTTCCTTGACCTGCCGCGTTAGCTCTATCGTATCCACCTCCTGGTACATATAAATCTCATACTGCTCGGGTGTCAGTGGAGGAACCGAAGGTTTGGATGGCTTGGACAGGGACACGATAGGGGATGAAGGGAGGGGGCTATTTTGTGGTGTCTCACTGCGACTCGCCCCAGTCACGCTCAATTCAGAACTCTGCGAGTACGGAGATTCCGCGTTTGGCCACTCTTTCCAATACTCGGAAGAAGACGGTCCTTGGAGCTGGCTACGATCTGGCCTAGTCTGATTGCTGACCTTTTCTTTTCCACCACTGGCTTCCTCAACTTTTATATCTTCGGGAAGAGCTGCATTTCTTCTCTCATGCTGCACAGTATTCCACCAATGGTCCTTCCAAACACCACCACGTCCCAACTCATTTTTAACATGCCTCAACATACCCTGGGCAGAATCACTTATTCCATGAAGCTCTAAAACAGGTGCCTCCTGAGGCTCCTTTTTGAGCCCAGAGAGGTTCTGCAATGCAGAGATACTGGAATCAGTGACAGATGAATGTTTCTTCAGGGATATGGCCAAAGGAGAATAGCTGGAAACCGAAGACATTGCAGGTGTAGACACTAGTTTGGGGGACAGGATAGAAATGTCAGCTTGAGATAGAGGTGGTGTTTTTAAGGCAGGTTCAAGGGCAGCCTGCTGTGCCTCCATTTCCCGTCGGGCTTGTTGCAGAATGGATCGAATTGCATCATCAGAATTGCCACTGCTAGAGGCAGAAGGCGGCTGAGCCGGCTCAGCTATGAAAAACAACCAAAAGACTAAATGCAACAGAGGAAAATGCTTTGTATTTTAACATGTGCTACTGTAAACATTTCCCTGACAGGAAAAAAACAAAAACGGGGGGCTGAAATACATTTCTGGATGGGAGGGAGGCATTTTCACTAAGCAAAGATTTGCACTTTTCAAAATAAGGTAAGATTTCCAAAGTTCTTCCCTGGAAAATTTTGAGAGCTGCCGAAGTGCTGGGTGTTTGCACGCACAGACTCAGCTGCACAAGTCTGGGATCACTTGCCCTTGCACCGTTGTAAAAATTTTCAAATAAATGCCTTTGAAAATCAAGCCTTCACCTCTTCCTCCCCCACCCCCATGTGGTCAATAACATTTTATAGCTGCATTTACAAAGTTATTTAACCTTTCACTTCACTCTTTTCTCCACAAATGAATTTAACACGCATTCAGAACTGAATACAGCTGCATTCACCTGGACAGACTACTATAGTATAAAGAAGGTGAGACCTTTTAACTTCAAAAACACAACACACAAATTACAGCAAAGCCAGAACTTTAGGAAGAGATCATCATTATTTCACTTGACAAACTAAATATGCTCCTGCTTCCTGTTTTCTTGTTCCATGGTCCCAACCACTGAAATAAACAGCTCTCCCAGAGCCAGGCTGACACCTGGCCATCACCCTCTCCCTTATCAGAAGTTCTAGGATGGAGCCACGGGTGTGTTCAGCAGAGATAACCCCCAAATGCAGCATTCCAGTGGGGAACCAGGATTTGGGTGGCTGTGCTGCAGCAGTCGGGGATGAGCAGAGACTGGACCGTGGGTGGGGAATTATATCTGCAGAGGGAGGAGGTTTTGCAATGGCATCTGCTTCTATTTCAGTCTCCACTGAGGTCCCCAGTGCTTGGAAACCAGTTCCTCTGAAAGCTGCTCTACAGAGAACAGAGAAAGTGAAGCACCAGGTGGGAGCAGGGAACTCCACATTGCAAGGAGTGGTCTCAAAAGTGAAATAAGATTTGAAACACGCTGTGTATCACTCCAGTAATTCTATGGCTCATCTGAATGCACTTCTGAATTTGCCTCCCTACATTCCTTCCTGTCGTGCACTGTAAAATACATGAAAAGCTAAGAAATGGGAGAAAAAAGACAGTGAGACTCTCTCTGCTGTTTTATCTGCTGGTTTCACAGGGAGTTTTGAGGCCGAATTAATATTTGAAAAGAAGTCTGAGACTCTCAGATGAAACATGCTACTGAATAACATTCTTGCAATTTCCTGCACAAAGCCCGTATTTTTCTCTATGTAATAATTTCCTGCATAAAGTCATATTATTTAGATCATATATAAAATAGTGTTTTATATTCTGCCATGAGATTAACTTAGTTTCCATTTGAAAGACAACTATCCAAAACTGTAAATCAGTATTTACTTTAAAAAATGAAACAGAATTATTGCACAGTAATTTCTACTTCAGCCCAATAGCAATACTGGCAACTCTTAAAGCTGAGAGGGCTATGGACTAGATAGAAATGTTAATTACATGACAGCATACAATGAGAAATTAAACTTCTCTCAGGCTAAGAGGGATTTTTTGGGAAAGGGAATGTGTTTTGGATTTGCCTGTTCATTCACTGAATACATTCTGTAACCAAAAATAAAGTAATCTAAGAGTCAGGGCTGAATGTGCCTATATGAGTACAGGATGTACCATAGTGCTGGGACTGGTAACTGTTGCCTGGAGTGTGACCTTCACCCCAACAAATCCATCCAGCCCCTCTCCCGTGCAGCCCCTGAGTGAGACAGAAGAGAAGCGAAAGCAGGAGCCGTTCCCTTTCCAAGGAGCACACTGCAGAAGAAAGGATTCTGTAGGTTCCCCTCAGTGACTCCTGCAGGTCTGGAGGGCAGCCAGGAGCTCAGAGCTCTGCACAGGGATAAAGGTGTTCAGAATTCCCACCGGGAGCAGGGCAGAGCAGAGACCCCACCACGCCAGGACACGTGCGACCTTAACTTGGGATGTCTGAGACAGAAACAACTTCACAATAAAAATCTCAAAAAAACCTCTTCAAAACCTGCACTGAAGGTTTTAAGAATATAATTAACTGACCAGAAAGCTCATGGCAATTGTTTTAATTAAATTCTGCAGTAAAAGGAGGCAGAGAGAAAATGAGGCCGTACCTGTTTTCTGTACTTGCAGCTCCCTTTTGGCTTGTTCGAGAATGGATTTGATGGCTTCATCAGAGCCAGACTCTGTGGTTCGGATTCGTGTGGTTATGTTACCTGGAGAGGAAAACACAACTAATGACACCAGGAAAACTCTTCTTTGGCTGTTTTTGTAACACAAAGACACACTGTATATGATATATGGCCAGCACAGCCTGAGGACAACTTGCACAGGACCTTTACCAGCATTTATACCACACAAAAGAAGTACTTAATAAAAGCAAAATATCCTCATTGTGCCTGTCTCTAGCTGCCCTGAAATAGTGAGCACATCAGAGAAAGAACTAGGTAGTCATATACTCCTTTTCTATTATAACATACATAGATCTATTCCTTCTCCTCTTTTTCTTTTTTTTTGGAGGGGGAGAGGAAACAGAAGGGAAAAGAACCAGAGGGGAAAGGAAGAAAGCTAAAAACATAAGCCCAGGAATCAACTTAAAAATGGCAACAGCTGTTAGGCAAAGTAGGATGAGTATCCGTTCAGCCCAAAACAGAATTAAAAAGTAACTAGATAAAAATAATTTTTAACTTTCTAGAGGTTAATACATTAAGAGAAAGAGTCATTTAAACACAGATACCATTTGAAGTACTCTCCAGCTAAGAGCTATTACTTGGTTGTTTGGTTTTGCTTTGTCTTTTTTTTCCCTTTTTAACCTCTAAGGGGAAGCAAAGGAGGGAAAACTCTGAGTGCTACTGCACTTAACTGCATTTTCCATTATGAGATTATTGTTTGTAAGCAAGCTAGGTAATTTGTGACTGGAGTCAAAATAACTACAGACTTTTGGTATACCTGCTTTTGTTTTTCCTTCTTTCTGGTCTTACTGAAAGAAAAATTCTGCTACTAATCTGTAATAAAGAAAACGTGCAGACTTCCTGTTTAGTAATAATTTATGGATCTGATGTTCATTTATCTTTTTCATATATAATACTGAACTAAGCATCACACTGGTTTAGCAGTGTATTAAAGTGGAATTTGTCAGCGTAAGCCCCCATGAGAAGCAAGAAGTAAATCTAGAGCAGAAGCAGTGTGCAATTGATGTTGTAGCTGTGCAACTTTCTCCCTCCAAAACCATAAAAGTAGCAAAGAGAGCATTTCAATAGATCTGGTGGCTTTATAAAGCCACTCCTATCACTTCTCTCTATCTGTGTATGCAGGGAGGATGGGAGAACTATCCAAACAGGGCTACGTTAGTACAGCAGCAGCAGAATTAGAAAAAGCAAAGTGTTCATCTAACCCATGGTTTGTTTTATACTTACTGTCTGTTTTTCTATCAGATTCCAGGCCAGAATCAAACTGCACAGTTTTAAGGAAACACACAGCTAAAACACATTCCACTTCCTAGGGATTGACTGCAAAGAAAAACACCTGCCTGTGACGTACCTTCAGACCCATTTCTTCGTTTCGGTACTTCCTGAAATAGTCTGTTCAGGTTCTGGCCTGGATTCTCTGTTGAAAAACAAGTTTGGTAAGAACAAAACAATCAGGGGATGGTTGCTCTGACATCACGGGCTGTGTGACATGAGGAGCTGGCAGCCTGGCCCTGAGCTCTCCTGGCCCCTCGGGCCCCTGAGCAGGAGGAACTGGCTACTTGGGAAGAAGCAAGGCTGGCTGATTTGTTAATAAAGATTACAGCTATGTTCGGAAAGGAGATTAGACAGATATAAATAAATGTCTAGAGATACCAAAAATGAAGAGGTTAAAGATGGGCAGATAATCCCCTCAAGTACAATCATCAAAAGGAAGAACAGATTATAAATCTAACAGTGTGTGCTTCCAATTAAACAAAATCTAGGAAAACCCTGCCTGTCCTTTCCAGTATTTCTTGACTGTAAACAACTTACTTTTCAGTTTCTCTAAATGTAAATCTCAGTCTTAAGATGAATCACAATGAAATGCATGTTACTTCTTAAAATCACTGCCTTAAATATGCAAAGCTGCTTTAAACTGGGATTGTGTTTTAATTACTCATCTCATGCATCACCTACTCTATTTTGACAGAACACTTTGGGGAAAAAACATAATCACACATGACACAACAAAAGCCTGGTCTCAGCAAACAACCTCAAATAAAAATCCCCAAGCATTTCTGGGGGCTGATACCCCGAGTAGCTGCTGACCCTTTTCACTCTGCGTTCAGCTGTGGCACGGAGCTGTTGGGAAGTGAGGGCTGTGGGTGTCCCTGCTGCTCACTCCTGCTGACAGGCACCAGCCAGTGGCTAAAAAAAGCAGAAGCAGAGATACCAACCTGCCTGAGTGCTGCAAAGCAGGGCTACAGAGTTGAACTTGCTGCACCTGGCACCTGACCTGGGTGAGAGCAGCAGCAGCAGCAGCAGCAGCAGCACACAAATGGCCCCAGATGGGGAAGCTCCTGGTTTGGAATGTTTGGAACTATGAGGAGCAGGGGGCTGGGGAGCTCTTACCTCTTTGTCTGCCCTGGATGCTGCGAAGAGCCAGGATGTTCTGCTCGTCCGACAGGAACTGCTTCATCTTATGAAATGGCTCCTTGCCTCTCACAGTCAGTTTATTCCATGGCTTTGGCCGGGCCAGGATCTCACTCACAGACCCTTGTGACAGTCCCAACACATAATGTCCAAATATCCGCTGTCCAATATTGTGCTTGATCAACTGCTCTTTCACCTGACGTGCAATTTCGGCCGTGTCTATCTCCTCGCCTTCAGAGATGCTCCCAGCACTTTCTGACTGGCTGGGAGATGGGGCCATGCCATTTACATCCGGGCTTTGTTGTAATGGACTTTGGGAAGATATGGAGTTTGTGCTGTATGGACCTGTTGGAAAAATCATGCTTGTGCTTCCTGCTTCCTGCATTGCCTTGGAGTAGAAGGACTGCATTAGCTGTCGCTGGAGGAGAGAGTTTAGTGCAAATTTTCCTGTGGAGGCCAGGGGTAAGCTGGGGCTCGCCAGGGATGAGCTGAAAAAGTCTTGACTTAAACCCGTTGGTGAGAACTGGTGTGTACCATTAGTATTGGAAGCCTGCTCCCCCGTGTTGCGGAGCAACTGGGAAGGAGGGGAGGCCGGCAAGGTTGCAGGACGCTGACTCTCAGGCTGGTCTTTCCCTTTTCTCCTGGCTGACCCTACAAGGAAGGTCAAACATAATGCATTATGGGGGGTCAAAGAGGGAAAAACCAAGATAAAAAAATGCAAAGTTTGCCCCGCAAAGGGAAAAAGTGCAGATTGACACGGGCCAATGGAGTGGCGGTGGGAGTTTTGGTTTTGTTTGGTTTTGGTTTGTTTTCATTTGTTGGGTTTTATATTTTACTTTTTTTTTTTTTTTTTAAATTTTTATTTTAATTTTTTTTTTCCATGATTGAAATTTTTTAAGCCAAACAAGGCCCCCAAAACAAACAACATGCATTTCATGTTTGCACCTTTCTTGTATGTTGCAGCCTGGAGAATCCCCCTTACAGACATTAACACTAGAACAGTTACATGAAGTGCAGTGATACAGTTAAATAAATGCAGTTACAGACAGCAAGTCTCTCTGTTGTCTCTCATTCAAGATGTGACTCATTGGACCTGACTGAACCCAAATGCAGCAAACATTTACATTTTGGAACAAACCAATTTGAATAAAGGAATAACCATTAGGTGGATGCACCAAGATCGCTCAGTTAAAAGTCATAAAACGCTTCAGAATTCAGTAATCCCAGGGCCAGTGGCAACTTTTAACTTTCTTCCAGCTGCAAAAACCATAAGCATTCAAGTATCTGGAAATTCCATGACTTGCCATTTAAAAAATGTGCACACAAGATGTAAAAGCCCACATTAGGAAAGCCAAACAGCAAACACACTTCGCTGGAAAGAAAGGATTTTGCTTTCCCAAGCTGACCTGCTTGGTGGTATATCCAAGTGTATCAGACAGGAAGACTGTGTTCTACATGCAAACATTTTGCATAACACTGTGTGTGGGGGGAAGAGATGGATTTGTTCCCAAAACAGAAGACAGCCTCAAGCACTGGTACAGCCTGTAATGCCTCTTCCTTAACCTTTATAGACTCTAACTTTTACTTCATCATCCAGCCTATAAAACTACAGCAATCCAACGTTACTCAGTGTTCCTGTTGCTTCTTAATCCTCCTGCCATGCGTTAGCTCAGACACTCAGCTCTCACTCAGCCCTCCCTCCCATCACAGGACAGCAGAGGCACCAGAAGAGCCAAAATTTGGGTGAACCTACCGCTCAGGTCGCTGTTGGTGATGCGCAGCGTGGCGTTCTCCGACTGCAGCGAGCGGTTCTTCTCCAGCAGCAGCACCTCCAGCGGCTTGGATGCATCCTAGAGGAAACCAGAGAGGGGGGGAGGTTGTTTCTCAAAGCACTGAGAGTCTCACTCAGGCACTAAGAAGGGTTTCAGAGGTAAAAATAATAATAATAAAAAAAACAAGTGCTCGACTGGTCTCTGAAGGCAGCGAGGGAATTCGCCGGGTGCAGATCTGCAGGAATCACTCTGGGCTCTGGTGTGAGCCATGGGAGAGATTCACTGTTTAATTTTCACTGGAAATCGTTCATCAGTTCTCCATTATTCTGAGATGTGTAACGGAACGTTTTCTTAATCCTACTTATTTTTAAATGGTCCTGGCATGCTTTCAGTTTAAAAGCTGTAGACTTCTTTTAATCTGATTAAAACAGGAGTTAAGATTATATTATTCCTTCTAGGTCAACTGACCCAAGCTAAGCATTTCCTTGACGTGCTGTGTTTCAGCAGAAACAGTTTGTTCAAAATAATATCAGTCAGAGGAACCTGTTATTTACCCTCTCCTAAATATCTAACCCTTGATCATTAAAAAAAAAACCATTGAAAATTGATCCCAGGATATCAATATTCAGTTTGGATTTCAGAAACAGGAATTTAATTCATAACCTTTAAACTGAAGTAAGATTGGAACAGCAGAGCTTTCTTAGTACTCCAAGGTTTGTTTTCTTTTGTGAAAAGAAATTTTCAAGGCTAACAAATACTTTAAAATGCTGAAGTCCTTGCTCAGTGTGCTGCCCATACACCAACTCCAGTATTTTTAAATGACTCAACTTCACAACATTCTGGTTTACCCACTCCAGCACAGCTGAAACGTCACTCTGTCCTTGACCACTTAAAAGAAATTAACAGACAAAGAAAAATGTCCAGTTCAGCTTTTTACATAAGAAAACATCAGGAAAAACAAGGATGGACCCAGAAGCCTCAACATCAACAGGAAACTGTCGATGTCAACACCAAGGAATTGAAAGACAAAATTTTTGTTAATCAACTGAGCTGCTGAATAAGTAAGAAGACAAAAGTTCAGTACCTGCGCACCAGAGCTCTCAGATGGTGCAAACTCCATGGATTTCAATATACTGTGGAAGGCAGAAAAAAGAAATTACTTTCAATTTCTCCTTTTCACAACAACTCCACTAATGAGCATTAACATTATCACGTCCTGTTCTCCAGCAACACCACAAGTGATGACAACTTTCCTTGCAGTAACACAACCTCCTAATGAATATAGAATAACTCTTCAAACCAGTCATAGGGTAAGAAAATTTCTCAAGCGTCACCTAAATCATTCCATATGCAATCCCACCAGGCCAGTTTAAAGTGTAAATTTAAAGGTTAATAAGGATACAACATTTTAAGCTGTCAGAAATGATATAAATTTATACGTGAAGCTGGAAGGGAATGAGGAAGTTGTAGCAAAGCAACAAAACAGGGGAATCATCACCACAGTACAGCACTTCATAGAATACACAGCAGCACACCAGCAAGGAAAATATGCACAAATAATCTTCCCAACCAAGGCACTACAGGCTAAAAGGCAGTTTTTCATTTTAATAACCCCCTCATTCAATGGCAAAGAGAAGACAAAATGGCACAATACTTCTTAAGAAATATGAAAGATCCAAATATTTATAAGTACATTAGGAGAAGAATCTGATAGTCTCATAGTCAATATTTTATACAAATAGTGAGCGGTCAGAGGACATCTCCTTTCAGAAGCTTTCAGTTAGAGCTGTGTCATCTGGCAAACCAGAATCTTACAGGAATTCAGACTTATTACTGTGCTTTGTTGGATAATTTTTTTTTAAATCAGCCTGCTGCAGGCAGGACATGAACTTCCTCAGACAGAAGCAATAAATGATTTCAGCTTCTTACTGTACAAAGACAACATTCATTTGGTGAAGAAAAACACATAAACAGATATAGATGGTGTTTATACAGCATTTGTCATGTATAAAGCATCAGGAACTCTGTGAGCTGGGACAGTCTGTTTAATCATGTATTAAACTGTATTAAAGGCTGTCGATCATGTATTAAAAGTTTTGGATGTCTCATCCCTAAAAGTGTTCAAGACCAGGCTGGATGGAGCTTGGAGCACCCTGGGATAGGGAAAGGTGTCCCTGCCCATGGCAGGGGATGGGACTGGATGAGCTTAAGGTCCCTTCCAGCCCAAACCATTCAGTGATTGCATGAAATGTGGAAACAGAGACAAAAAGGGGCAGGAGCCCAGTATTAAGACACAGGAACTAGTTCTGGATGCCACGAGGAGCTGGCCAGGCACCCATTTACTGCCTGAACCTGTCCCTGTATTAATCCAGAGCTCGATGTGCATAAAGTGACACTGGAAATCAGGTCTCTGGGCCATTCAGGATCACTCAAAGTTACAGCAAATCCAAGGGAAAAAAAGTCATTCTGAGAAAGAGACCTCATGCATTTTGCATCTGTGCATAACCATTACAGACAGGGTTCATTCTGACAGGCATTCCTAAAATATAATAATTAATGAAGTCACAAACTTCTGGCAATCACTTTCATTACATGGCGTCACTCAGTGTCACCTCTTGCCATCACCCCACACACAGCACACAAAGTGATGCTGTGAACACTCTACGTGGGCACAACATCTCAGCCACGTGCAAAACCAACTCTTTTGTGCTATCATTGATCTCCTGCCAGTCAAGGCGAGAGGTGATGGACTAATGGCTCGAGTTCTCAGAGAGCCTGAGATCACTTTAACAGCACAGGTGTGTGACTCAGGTGGCAAATCCCTGCTGAAAGCCAGTGTTTCTTTGGACACCCCTTTGGGGGCCCAGCTCTGCATCCCAGGACTCCAAGGTGCCAGGGGAGATAAATCCACAGACTCATCCAAGGAAATCCCCAGCCACTGGTGGGTTGCTGTTTCCATGGATTCTGCAGGGAATGGCCTCTGCAAGGACAGCCAGTCCTAATGCACATCCTCATGATGCCCAAATGAGGAGACTCATCTGAATTTAAAATCCAGTTTGAACAGCAAATTATCACGTGGCAAACGTCCCGTGGGAAATCCCATTTCAGTTCAGACCAGTTGTGACCCCCACTTACCACACGTGGGTTTGCCATGTGGAGCAATCCAGCAGCATTCCAATCTCCTTCCTCCTGGATGAGGCTAAACCAGAAAAAGCTGCTCTCTCCCAAAAGGAGCAGATGTGAGTGGTGCCCTGACCATGCCGTGCTGCCCCAGAACCAGGCTGACAATGGTGGGAAGCATAAATCCATTTATGGTTATATTTGGTTCTCCACACCAAAAATCTGGCTCTGAAGCCCTGATCCTGTCATCCCTTTCCTTGCACAGGCTGATGCATTTTGGTTCTGAGCACCTGCTGCCAGCTGGGACCTTCAGGAAGGATCCCGAGCCTTGCAGCAGCTGCATTTCCAGCCAGCTTGGTGCAGGCAATGTATATTCAAACCTTGGCTGGAAACCTACTGACCTCTGCCTACCTGAAGGGGATTCTTTGCTAACTGAATTAACTTTCTGACAATTTCACAGGTAATTTCCTATAGAGTTGAAACACAAAATATACTAAAAATCAAGTTGATGGCACCTCTAATTGCCCTAAGAGGAATATTCACTTCAGCAGGTTCATTTTTAAAAGTTAAACACGTCAAAAATGATTCTCCAAATGTGTCACAGAAGACACATTCTCCTCAGGAATATGAGGAAGCACAACGTTTCTTCTTTGGATTCCAGGAATATCTTTGCCCATGAGATCTTGACTCAATCTGTGGCTCAAGATCAGTTACCTGCTTTTTTTAAAGGAATGATCTTGTGACTTGAATCTGCACATCTAAGAAGACATGAAAGATCTGACTGTAAAGCAAAGTGTGCATTGGGACGGCTCGGCTTTCTGTTCGTCTGATCCCGACTGCAAAGGCAGCAGGGTCAGCACTGTCGTGCTACTTGAGAGGGAACTGAAAGCACACACAGAGCTCTCAGATCTCAAAAATAGGTGTAAAAGCCATTGGGCACAAAAGCCAAGAGAGAAAGTGAAGAATCCTCCCATCCCAGGTCTTGACATGGGCTCACCTAAGTACCTCCAAGGTTAGAAGTTGGCTGACATTGAGATCCCTCAGCCTAGAATGCCTCTAACATCCCAGGAAGGATTAAGGAAAATAAATCAGTGCCAAAACACCTAAAAAATTCATTCTCTTCCTGCCTTACTTGCAAGATCTCTTTTCTCTTGGTGCACATGTTATGAGCACTTAATTTCTGTCAGTGTTTCAGGGTACAAGGCAGGTGCAGCAGGATTCGGTGGGAGGGCTCCAGATTTACTTCTCCCATTCTCATTTACAGCAACAGTGTCACTTCAGATCAGACTGTCACTGCCAGGGGATGCACATTTAGCTTTTAGCACACCTTCTGGATTAGATGGGGGCAGGGGAATGGTTTGAAGCAGCTGCTTGGAGGATGCAGCATTGCAAACATCCTCAGTGCTCTCTCGGAGCATCTCAACCCCCAGACCATCCCATAGGATGGTGATGAACCCCAGGGCCCTTACAAGGTAGCTGTCAATCCACAAATTAAGGGATATAAAAGCTGGAACAGATGGGAGAACAGGGTTAATATACTGGCACCCAACCAGGGCCACTTCCAGGAGAGTCTCCCATCTATTTCACTGCAGGCTCATCCTGAGCAGAAACACCACCAGAAGCCTCCTGTGTCACAACTTCTCTCACCTGCCTTTCCATCCCTGCTCTCATGTAAGCCAGTGTTGTTAAAAAAAAAAAAAAAAATTAAAATATTGGTACTGTCACCAGGAATACAGGGTTTGTATTTAAAGTACCAATGCAAAGTAAGCTTAAATTAGTATATTCAATGAGTATATTTGGTTCTCGGCACCTTAAGTCTAGCTTTAAAGTCCTGGTCCTGTTGTATTAAACCTTTGCATTAAACCAAGTAGGATTCAAAACTCATTTCAACACATTTACATTTAATATCTAATGTAAGAAGCTGGAAGGCTGTGGCCTTATTCCCATTCACTGCTTTACATATGAGGACATAAACTGGCTAAAACCTGAAGCTGTTCCCTTAAGTCAGGAGGGGATGTGGATGTATTTACCTCTAATCACTAAATGATGGTGCTATTTTGAGCTCAGGTAATAATCAGGTATAATGACCAAAGAAATGGTCAATTCATTTAATTCAAGTGAAAATTATACCCCTACATCAGGGTGTGCTGCAGCTGGTGGTGAACCAGAACCTCAGCCAGTGTGGCTTGAATAAATCAGCACCAGGGGCTGGGCAGTCATGGGGCTTGCGAATCCAAACCTGCTTTCCATATTCTCCAAGGACGTGTAAACAAAAGCACATGACTACCAGCCTCATCTGAAATACCTCATTAAACCAGGGAAAGGGTATTTCAGCCTTTTAAAAACACACACAGAAATGCCAGAATGATGAAAGAAGAGATGGGAGTTTCTTGCAGTTATTTAAACCTTGACATTAAACATACTTCCAGTCAGAAAAGTTCTCTTCTGAACCTGACAGCTTATCTTGTTATAGTTTAAAATGAGGCTCTTTTAAGTCTCTTAAGAAAATCCCTTGAAATAGGAAGAGGCTGTTTGTGGCTTCAGTTTAAAACCACAATATATTAGCAAAAATATACAGTGAAACAAGCCCAGCATTAAACTGGTAAGTGCTGAACACCGGCTGGCAGGAACAGAGAAAAGGTACCATGGCCAAAGGCTCTGCATGAAATTTTTGGTCCACATTACCCTCAGCTGTTGGCTGGAGGTTTTTAAAGAGTGGTCCACCTAAAACAACAGAGATTTTGAAACTTTTTTCCCTTAGTGGACAATAGCTTTAGTGGCTTTTCTTTGTGGACACGTGTTTTATTTGCTATTGTGATCCTCTGCTGCAACAAAAAGGAGCACTCTCAGATATAGCAGTTCCACTGGTTCTGGATGCAATTTCTGCCAATATTCCCAATTTCCCCATCTTTGTGGTTCTGACTGAATTCTTCATTATTCCAAGGACACAGATTTGTGGCTTCATTTAATAAGCACTGTTCAACCAGAGTTTGTGAAAAAATTATGTAAGTATTTAACACTTACTTTAATTCTTTCTTAACCTCTTCATAATCAGCCTGTCCTTTCAGTTTTTCTTCCAGTTGCTTTAAAAGAGAGAACATGGATTTAATTATTTACATTGTTTTTTTTCTGCAGGCTTTGAAAATCATCTTCAAATTATTCCATATATACAGCAGCGCACAAGTGAGGGTTAATGACTCATACCTAATTTACATATATTAGAAAACAAACTATAACCAATTAAACGTAAACACAATTATACCTCACTCATCCTTTGTTTACAGAGTGCCAAGCATGACAGAATTCAGTGGGTCCCAATTTGGCTGTTTGCAATGTCACTGTCACGTGTTCATGGAAGAGATCAGGGATGAAGGTATTAAAAAAATGGGGCAGCTGAAATTTTCAGGGAGCTGGGAGATTGAGTAAACAAGCAGGATGCTTTGGCACATACTGTATTCTTAATAGGACAGTTCTTGATAACCTTATCTAGATGATAAAAAGAACAGACTGAAGAAGCTGTTGTTGACTGGGACGCCTTAGGCTTGGAAGGCTCCTACAGCTCCTCGTGCCCAAAGAGAACAGCTGCACCAGGAGGCTTTACAAGCATCACTGATGGCAGTAACTGCTGTGCTTACACACCAGAGAGGGAGCATTGAGGCCACCCCAGCAGCTCCTCCTGCTCTGCCCCACCCAGGGTGGCCTCAATGGCTTCTCCTGGGTGTGAGGATGCCCCAGAGGCTGAACCAAACCCGCTGCCACGATCCAGAACACAATGCCACACACTTGGACCTTACCCAGCTCCCAACAACAGTGCTCATCACTACGGGGTAAATGCTTCAGGAGGCCTAAAACATAGTGATACATAATTGATGCCGTTACGTTGCTTGCAGAAGCCACATTCACTTCAATAATTTCTTTGCTCAGTGCAGGCACACCTGATCTAAGCAAAGAACAGAACTTACTGGCTTGCAACTTCCATGGATAAATTCAGGCTAGCTCTGCTTCAGCTCATTTTTGGTGTTAAAATTGGCACAGAATCCCAAAGGTCACGGGAAACAGAAATAACACAAGGATGTATCACCTCAAAGACAGAGAAATCTACTTTGAAAAGGGAAGGAATATATGACATGAAAAAGAAAAATAGGACTTTATGTCCAGGAGAGGCTGCCTTCAGGGGAGAAGGGAATTCAGGATCCTACACCCACTCTGGGGCTGCTCGATGGATGCAGGAGGAAGGCAGGGGAGGGCTGCTGGGAACTTGGATAATTTAAGCAAAGCTGTTTGAATGTAGCCCCAGCAGCCCAGCTATGGGGGCACGGAGGCAGGGCTGGGGCAGGCCAACAAACAGAATTGGGAACCTGTTTCCTGTGCTGTGCTGTAAGTCAGTGTGTGGGTATCACCCTACTCAGAGCTGTACAAACCACAAAATGAGGCAGCACAGCACCCACAGGACAGCAAATCCATGGTTTGAGTCATCTCAGTAATTCAGATGAGGTTTCTTCAGATGACAACAGCAGCATGGTGGGGCTCTGTGGCACCTCCAGCTATTCTGCCATTTTTTACAGGATTTCCTACCCAGCCCTTTGCAGCTCTCATACTGCTGACACTCCTGCCTTGCCATTAGCATGGATATTAACGAGCAGTGACAAAGTGGACACCCACGTTATCAATCCAGCCCTCTCAGTGCCCTGCTCCTGCTGTTTGACACCACAGCCCAGCATCCTCAGCACTGCTGACGAGAGGCATCTCCCGGCAGGAACAGCCGGGCCCTGCTCAACGAGCAGCTCTTAATGGATCACAGGAACTGCTGCTCAGTGTGGAATTTGCACTCTATGGGACACTGATGAAACGAGTGGCCTCTTGAAAAGGTCTCGTGTCCCAGCACCTTTTGTCATCAGTGGCTTGTGCAGCCATTCCAGTTGTGTTAAAAAGAAAAATAAAGTGTCTGGTTTAGCTAAAACAATTTTTTTCCCTAGCTGGAATAAATATAGGGCAAGTTTTAGTGTTTCCTGACGTGTCATGCTTTACTGAATTCCAGTTATTGACTGGAACTATAGGAAGCACTGACTTTGCTTCACATAGAGACACAGTGCTTCAGGTGTTTTGGCCCTGTACTTGACATAATCAGGAAAATCCTGGTTGATGTGACCAGGAAAATCCTACGAATATTAAAGATGTTGGAGGTTTTGATAATTTACATGTTGAAATCTCATTATGGAAATGTACTATGTAGTCCCAGGGCCTGAGGTCTCACATTTTGAGGAGGGTCAGCTACAACAGGCGACGAGTTCAAGAAGCTTTTCAAGCTGCAGCTCAAAGCTGAGCAAAACAATGTCTTCAACAAGGCATCCAGGTAGAAATTTTAATGCATCAGGTCAGGCTGGAGAGGGATGTTTAAATGAAATCAGAGAGCCCTTGGTACTGGGAGGAGGCTCAGCATCACAGCTGAGAGTTTTCCAAGTGGTCACAGGCAATGGGAGGAACTGCCAAACCCCATGATAGCCCTCTGCTCCCCTTGGTCTTGTCACTTTGTCCTTCTGTCTCTGGTGCTCTACAAATCCACTGCAATTCTCCCTTTCCTTAACTCTGTGACTTGTAGCACTTTGGGGCTAGAGCAGATGAGCTTTTACAGCAGGAATAACTGGCTATTTACACCAGTCTCAGTATAAAAAGGACCAGAAGAAACTTAAAACAAACAAGAGCCTGGAAGGATATGTTAGTTACTTATGCAAGGATATGCTAAGAAAACAGCCTTTTGTAGAAACAGATATAAACCACAGAAAAGCTAATGACTCCCATTTTAATGCAATCTGTATTAAATGTAATTCTGTGCAGGGAAGTGCTATACCTTGATAAAGTATTTCTGGAAAATTTAGGTACAAAACACAGGTAGAAAAATAAAGACAAAAAAGAGATATTGAGAAAATGCAGCTGTTTTGGACTCTCAGGTACTTGCCTGCTGCTACAGCAGTAAGACAACCAGCAATATTTTACTTTGGATTGTACAAAAAACACTCACATCCATCATTCCCAAGTACCTAATATAGAGATTGTTGCCATGGAAAATCTGCACCTAAACATCTACTTTACTAAACAATATAAACTAACAACTGAGGATGCAGTGCCTGTGTAGAAACAGAACATTTAGGCACTTGGCATCTTCCCAGTCAATGACTGTTTTAAAATGTATTAGTATGGTAATTGTCTCCAAGAACCCCGTAAAATGCACAGAACACGGGATAACAAAGGTTCAAGCTGTGAGACAATCTGGAGGAACTAATATCTTGCACTAAATATCAACCTGGTTAATTCAGACAAAATATATTCCAACGACCTCCAACAAACAAAAATGCAGCAGCCAGAGGGCAGGAGGAATGGGCTGGTGGCTTTTCTGCACATTAAATTTGCAAATATCCCATGTTAAAGAATCATCTTGCGTTTGTGGTGTGAATGAACCCATGTCAGAGCATGCAGAGATTGGCTCCCTCCTCATGTTATTTAGAAAATATAATCACTACTTTATTATTAACTGAAGAGGCACAGGTAAATAGCAGGGGCTGTATTGAGGGGCTTAAAACATTTAAATAATCATTAGATTAACACTGTAGTTCAGTTTAGAGTGACCAGCTCACAGTACTGAATTGTAACTGGGTAGCAGGGACATTCCAGCACCCAGTCACAAAGGGTTAATACAATTAGAGTGAGAAAAGTCTTGTTACTAGAGGACATGTTTTGATTATTAGATCAGATGAAGATAAAGAAGCAATAATTTTGAAAGTATTTCTGTATTGTTTCATTAAGTCATAGAGTATTAAACAATTCCCCCAAGATACAGGCTCAGAACGTTGCTTTAATTTCTGAAACTGTGAGTGGTTTTTTGTGGAGGCAACCATTAAAATCTCTGTTTTTTCAGAAGCAATTCCTCCATAATCAAACAGGAGATCAGCACATCATCACTGAGATTTGGCGCTTTGTACAACATGTGCCTGGCACAGGCTTTCGCAGCACTTTGGGGTGAAAGTAAGTATTTGGAAATGTTTTTATAGTTGCAACAAATAAGGTTAAAGAGGGTTGAAATGACTAAAACTTTATCAATAGAGGCACCACATCAGACACTATCAAGAGAAAGCTAAATACAGAGCATTAGCCGGGTAAGGCTATGAAAAAATGGAAGGAGATTACTGAAATGGAAATCAAAGACTTGCTCTGTCATTTCTATGATCCTACTCCCTTTGAAGTTAATGGCTAAACTAATACTGACCTCACCAGGAACATATTTTATTCCAAGAAAGTCTGTCAAATGCAAGGACTCAAGATATTTTCTATCAGGCTTTATGAAAAAGTAAAATAAAAAATCCCCTGAACATGAGTGTAGCCAGCAGAATGTGTCCCTCCAAACCAGGGCAGCTCCTTTCTCCCTCAATAAAAGTGGTGCCCACATGGTGACAGGTGGGCAGAGACTGATACTGTCAATGGAGTTACATAATAGGTGTCCTCTGCTCCACTGAATTTTCATAAAAATTCTGCAAAGCTGGCTTAAAACATGCAGAAAGCACTGACTGCAACACTTCAGCTTTCATTCCTAACAGGTCTCTCTCCATGTGAATTATGCTCCACCACAGCAAAACCAGTAACTGCTAAAAAATGTCAGAATTAGAGCAATTTGTAAGAGTTTCAACTGAACATTAAATCATTCTGATAGAGCAAAGCTGCCCACGCCACCATCAGAGCTGAGTGGGAACTATCAGCCTCCTGCTCTCAGAAAACTCTCAGACTATCAAACCTGCAGAACTACCAAGTCTTTAATGGAATAGATAAATTTATCTTGTTTACACTTCAGAGCTCATAGATGGTGGAACAATGAAAGAGACTGGAGTTACAGGAAACTGATTCATACCCCAAGTCAGGAAACATTTCTCATGCTCACTCAGAGATCAGAACTGTGTGGGCTCGGCACAGGGAAAGTGAAGCTGCCCAAAAGAGAGGGAAAAGGGTCACTCAGAGACTTCTTAGCTGTTCCTTCTGGTTCTAGTGCAGTGCTGCTCGTATGCAAATGAATATAGGGCCACATTGCAAATTTTAAATGGGAATTATTGTGCAGAAAATATATAGTCAAAAAATCACTAAATGGTTATTGAAGCTAAAAGCCTTCCTTCTCCATGTCGTGATTTCACCTGTTTCTATGCCGTAAATGATACAATTGCCATTTCCAATGGAGAGAAGTGGAGGGGGTAGCAGGGAAATTCAAAGATAAACCAATTCGTGTCTCATCTTCAATATGAATCACTGGAAAGGGAATTAAAAGTTTGAAAATCTAAGAGGGATTTTCTGTGCCTTTTTTGTTCACCTGTTTCATTACATATCCATGGTCAGTGTATGCTGGGGTTTGGTGGTGATTTTAACCCTAAAGGTAGCCTTGTTCTGCAAAAACACATTTCAAAACAGTAAGAACTGAGCCATTTAGAATTCAAAAAACCCATGATCACTTAGAAAGCAATACATCCAGAGGCATGGAACGAGATGGGTTTGAAGGTCCCCTCTAACCCAAACCATTCTGTGATTCTGTGAATGCCACAGAAACCAGAATTCAGCCACACCCTGAAGAAGCCAATGACTCAGGAGCACAGGAAACTCACACCAGCAACCCCCAATATCATCATTTCTGAGATATCCCACAGGCAGAAATGAGCCTTACCTTGAGTGTGCTGTTCTTGGCCGTCAGCTGCTGCTCCAGCTGGGAGATTTGGCTGCTGGAGTTCTCCCTCAGCTTGGTGAGGCTGCCCTGGAGTCTCTGGACATCCTCGACGAGCTGGGCGATCTCGCGCTCCTTCGCAGCCAGTTCCACCTCCAGGCTGGAGCGTGTCAGCACCTCGATGGCCTGCTCCTGGGGGGAAAAAGGGATCAGAACCACGGAAAGGGAAAAAAGGCAACAAACCTCAATTCAGGGCAGTTCGGCAAGGAGCAAACACGGTGTTGGGTGGCACAAGAAACAGACGGTTCCTAAATCTGGGCCTCCTGTCATTGACATTGGGAGTCTGGAAGATGGAACTTCCTATACCCCAGGACAGCTCTCTGGGAAAATAGGGATAACAGAGGGAATAAATTTCCCTATTTCATAAGTGCACTGGAAAGATGCAGCCATGAAAGTCAAGGGATTCTATTTAGATCTATTTATTATTAATAGCCCAAATGCTTTGACAACTATGAAAATCTGTGCTTACAAAATACTAATCAGATGAAATATTCTGAAGTAATGGAGCAGAATTTCTTAATCAGGAGCGGCAGAGCCATGTGCCTGTGGCTCTCTGCATGCACACTGCACGTTTCAGGCAAAATTGTAAAAAATTGCCCCAAACTGCTACTTCCAAAGAACTTGCTCCTTGCATGAAAATTGTTCATGTTAACATTATTGCAAGCATCCCTCTCCGTGGGGAAGAAGAGAGACGTGACAGCTCTAAGAGAAGGCCATTCCCCCTTTGGTCACCACTTTCAGAAACTCCCTTTCCTAAATCTTCCTTCTTCCAGTTTCCCACAGCTGTAAAATCTGTCTTCAAGTCTGAAACTTCCCCTCTGGACTGACTTCCTGGGAGGACAAGGAATCAGAGAGGACAGAGAGGTCCAGAAGGCGGCAGATCCATTCAGAAAAGATAATAGAGACCAATTGTACCATCTCTGTCTCCTTTTGTGCTGGGAGATTACAGCTGGGGAGCTCTGAGCCTCCTCCATGGAAAATGTGAGGAAACCCTCGTGCCTGTGTGGGGGGCAGGAGGCAGCCACACGAGGGGCACAGATTTCATTAAAGAGC
Organism: Picathartes gymnocephalus; assembly: GCA_013390045.1. Classification (NCBI taxonomy): domain Eukaryota; kingdom Metazoa; phylum Chordata; class Aves; order Passeriformes; family Picathartidae; genus Picathartes; species Picathartes gymnocephalus. The sequence continues at coordinate 762,846 of WEKY01032821.1, forward strand.
CCAAAATGCATCTCACAAAGGTTAATGGCTGTTCCTCAGAAGCACCAGTGAAGGAGGAGAGAATCCATTTAGCAAGAGGGAGATGATGATGGTGAGCACTAAACCAAAGATCTGTGGTGAAAGAGCTGAGAATTCACCCCACCGACACCCTGACAACTCAAGATGACACTGCAGCAGATTGAAATATACTCCATACCCTCTTTTCTGGGAATACAGGAACAACAAAATCCCCTTTTCCATCTCATCTAAACATTCAGCTTGATTCTCAGTGACTACACCCCGCTGCACTCACAGAAAGCTGCATGTACGAACAGCAGTGAACAACGCTCTCCTATTACACTGAATTATACTTTTAACTTGAAAAAACCTCTAATTTGCTTGCATGAAACATCACAAGTTGTATAATCATCTGCTGCTTGTGCCTATTGAGACTAGAACGTAGAGTCTGAAATAAGATAGATAATGATCATTTTCATCCTGCAGTAGTTGTCATATTAAATATAAATGAAGTGCAGAAGTACTATTAAATACAAGAAAGACCTAATGTTAAAATAATGATAAGACTAGGACATGAGATAGGAAGAGGCAGGTAATTCAGAGTTACAAGTGATATTCAGGCTTTTTATTTTTTGTTTTGCAGCCTACTTGTCTATCTTTTGACTTCTCTGAGAAAATACTGGGTTGTATTAATAGACAACCAAACAGATCTGGAGGATTTATGGTTTGTTACTCGTTCTCTGCAAATGATTTTTAAAGGCAGCCATGTGTTCCTCTGCTATCAGTGTCAAGCACGTATAAGGCTTGCAAGGGAAAAAAAAGCAATGATTTCTTTTGTTTCTTAAATCTGCTGCTTAGAAGTAGACTAAATTTCACTTAATTGCATATTTACATTTAAATACTCCTATTTCTCCTTTGGCAAACAAAAATCAGAATGATCTGGCTGCTCATTTGTGATACCTGCTCACCCAGGGCCAGCTGGAGCCCTGTAACAGCCCCCTGTGCCTGCAGGTCCCATCAGCAGCCTTGGCTTTATTCAGAATCACACAGAGCAGGCTACAAGCAGGAGTGCAGAGTATCTTCTCAATTTTCCAAGGATTTATAGGTGTAATTCTCTGTTTAGATACAGCCAGTGAAAACTGGAGTGGTATCAGATTTATTTCCAGTTTCCCTGACAGCCCAGACATGGAGTGAGGAGAGGCAGAGTGGGCAGGGATCTCTCGGTGCCCTCGGGATGGAGCCCCACAGCTTGGGGCAGGTGCCCAGAGGTGCCACCCAGGCTCTCTTGCTGCCTCTATTTCTCCTCTGCTGATGCTCCTAGCCATGTGAAATGATTTCTGAGGGTTGTGCTGTCCACCTGGAGCAGGGAGTGATGGATGACCACAGAGCCAAGTGACCTCTGGCTTCCCCTGGTCTCCTTCAGCCAGCAATCCCCTCAGAAGCTGAACCCCACCACAATCCCAAAGGAACGCCATTCCCTTTCAGTTAAAATACGGCTTCAAACAGCTATTTTTATAGCTGTGGGCATAAATTGAAGGAGCTGTACTGCAGCAATGTCAGAAACCTGTAAGAGTCAGTAAATATTTTCTCTCACCACATCAGGTGCCTTCTGGATCTGCGTAGCAAGTTGGAGAGATTTGTTAGCTGATGAGAGCTGCTCCCTTAAGGTCTCTGCCTCTCTCTGAGCCACCTCTGCCCTCTGAAGGAAATGAAAAGGGGTGAAAAGAGAAAGTACATTCAGTTTAACAACTGACAATTATTACAAGAACATTCATCAATTCATGCCTGACTGAATATAATTGATTTTCCTAAACACTCAACCTAATAAATGTTAGAAAAAAACATAGAATGTGATGGATTTTTATTTTAAACAGTACAAGGAAGAAATAATTGAGCGATTATGACAGTAATTTAACGCTAGGAGCAAGGAATCCCCTGCTGATACTAATGCTGCGGCCCACTGAATTTCCCAGACTGAATAAATACAAGTGGAAATGGAGTCTTTTTATTCAATTTCTTCCTATTCTCATAGACCAAGCAGATTTTATTGCAAGGCTCCTCATGGGAATAATTCTCACGGGTAAATGCTGAATTAAAAGATATTCTGACCACTCTCTCAAACACATATACAATGTTGTGGGCTGTCTTCCTGCAGTAATTATTCCCTAAAACATGAATTGTTAGATTCTGTTCTTTCAGCAGGTCTATTTATTCAACAATATTTAACCCTAAAGTGACAATTTTGCACAGCTCAGTTACCAGCTGCTGAGGATTTATGCAATAGCTGATAAGTCTCTGACTTGGCCACTGGTCAAAATTCCCATCTAAATATTGAATAATAATAGAAAGGAGAAAGGCAGAATGATGAGGAAAAATTGTCTGTACAAGAGTTTGGGTAGAGACAGATGGATCAGTAACTTCAGGCAATAAATAGCAGCAAAGTCCTTTTCATAACTGTCTGTAAGCTTCTGTTAGAAATGGAACAAAACCTGGTTCTTTTACAATAAACACTCCTCTTGGCAAGACTGTCTTTTCTCTCCCAAAAAAAAATGTATTTTATTGTTACAAACCCACTCTGCTTTCCTCCATAGCAATCACTGCTTTTTGCCTGGGCTACTCCATGCAAATCACGCTGTGGTTTCAGAAAATAGCCAAAATAATTTCCTATCTCCACTTTCAAGACCTATCACCAATTCTACCAAACCCATCAGCTGCCACTAGTGAGGGTCAAAACTTTTCTTGACCAGTTGATGAACTCCTTCCTTTGTGGAATGATAAATTCCCACTTCCATTTTTAAGTCATCAAAACTGCCACAGACTCTTTGCTAATCCTTTGGTAAACCTAAATAATCTAAAATGGTGAATATAGACCAAATATTAAGCTTGTAGTGAATATAACATTATAGTGACTGCAGAAGCTATAGCAAATATACAACTTATAGTAATATAAAACCCATAATGAATATAAAACCTATAGCAGATATAAACCCTACAGTGAATATAAGCCCTACAGCCCTCTGTGTGTGTGTGGTCTCTGACTTCCTCACCAGTCAAAGCAGACTCTGCATGTTTAATCAATGAATAAACTAACAGCAATCAAATACTAAATGCATCATCTGCGCTATTTGCTCACAACATTGTATTAAATGATTTTGCATAGGTTCTACAGCTGTAATTAAAATGCGATTGTAAAAAGTACAGTGACGTGGCTCCAATAATCAGAGCAGGGGACACAACCTATTGTGTGCTTGGAAAATGTGGAAACAGCAGTAAAAAAACCCCAAAAGAGGGATTATGTTGTTTATGTGGCTGGATAATATTAGGACAAATACTGAGCTAACAATACACATTGAGATAAATTATTTTCTGGTACTTTATTAGATGTGAAGCTACATATATTGATCTAATAACTGCAGAACAACTCCAGCAAAGCAGGACAAGTTGCTACACTGTGGCACTTGCTCTTCCATCTACTGCTGTATAAGTAATGGGTTTTGCAGCCTTGAGCAATTCTGCTGATGGCTTCCATTCAGTGCAGCATTGTTTGGAGAATCTATGCAGCTTGCATGCGAGCAAACCACAGAGGATATTGCTAATAGGTGGTACATCTGCATATACAGTGAGCTGTCAGCTGCCCTTTCTGCACAGCCTCCCCAGCCAATTCCCAACACCTGTTGTGATCCTCGGAATAATACCAGACAAGATTTCATACTAGGCATTGTTAAAAATACATCAGCACAAACTCTGGGCAATTCTATTTGGGAAATACTGGTCAATTTTCCTCTTTTTTTTCCCCTCTCTCAAAGAATGGAAGCTTTTTAGAGCCAGAATTACAGATGTGCTCGGTGTCTGGAAAGCACTTTTGGGTGCTATTGCAGTATAAATTGTAAATGACACTCAAAACTCTGTTAAAAGAATGGTAGTTTCAAATTTGAGCACTTACAAGTTTGGAAAAGCCAAGCCCGAGGCCAGTGCTCAGCCACCCCCTGTGAGGGTTTCAGGAGCGGCATGGCACCACACAGGACCTGCTGTGGCTTTTTCCCAATGAAATTTTCCCAATGAGATCCCCTGCTCCATCCAGCCCTGGGAAGAACATGGCTTGGTGAGCGGATCCTTTGCTTTGTCCTCTTGTTCTGTGTGTGACCCCTGCAGCTGGTTTGCTCCGAGCTAACCCCACTCTCCTCTGCCGATGGCATTAATCACTTCCTCATGGGAGCTGTGCTGCACCACCAGAAGTGCTTGAGGACGTTACTGAATGCCCTGGCACAAGCCCTGTTTGGGTTCCTGGAGCCCCTGGCACATCTCCCCGCACGGCAGCCCTGGCTGGAGGCTCCCAGCGTGCCAGGAGCTGCCCCTGTCTGCTCCCGAGCCGAGACCCCGCGCAGTGGCTGCAGTGCTGCTCCCCTGCCAGACCCTCTGCGTTTGCCTCTTCCACTCCCACACCTCTCTGCTTGTCACTCTGTCCCCTTCCTAACTCATTTTGGCTGCTGGAAGCACCATTTCTGTCTTCTCTGTGCTCCACGGCGCCTTTAGCTCCAGGCAGGCAAAACCCAGCTCGTACCTCCCACGACCTAATGAACATCCACAAACTTCCAGAGTGAGCCTTACCCCCACAGGGGTAAGAAGAAGGACTTCCTCCTTCCTCTCCTCGTTGCTTCTTCTCCAAATGTCCCCACAAGAAGTCCTCCAAGTGTCCCTGTCCCAGTGTCTCCCAGTTCCCTCTCCACCACGGACCCCTCTCCCCGTCCTGCTCCCATGCTGGTGTCTCCAGTCGTGGCAGGGGCAGCCTGGGGAGCGTCTCCCCTCCCTGTGCCCCCACAAAACCTCACAGCACACCCAGAAAAGGTGAAATCTGTCTGGTTAATGCTCACCCGGCCAGAGCAGTGACAGACTGCAGCGTGCCTGGGACCGGCACCGACAGCAAAGCCTGAGCAAATCCAAACCAGATTCTGCTGAGCTTCTGTGAACTCTTTTTTCCAGAACTGTTATAGGCTGGCCAAATTTGAGACTGTTTTTTAATTATTATTTTTTTATTATTCTACTTGAAGCAACAGAAGATACAACCCTGAGAAAAAAGCGGACCCTCCCTCATCAAACCCCTTCTATTAAATCTGGGCACAGCAGGCTCCTCACCAAAGCAGCAAGAAAAACTCGTAACATCTGGGGGGAAAATGGATTTTTTTTCCCCCCTAATCTTATTCTTAAAAATGGTTGAACAATTTTTCCTGAAGTAAGAAAAAAGAGCACAGCCAGAGACAGGCGCCCAGTATGGGAAATGGATGAACCCAAGGAATCTTGCACAACTTGGAGCCATTGGAAAGTTCACAAAACCTTCTGCTTGTGTGAAACTGCCCCACTTCAGCTGAGAAATACATAGAGGTTCATAGAATCACAGGATGCCTTGGTTTGGAAGGGACCTTAAAGCCCATCCAGCCCCACGCCCTGCCATGGGCAGGGACACCTTCCACTGTCCCAAGGTGCTCCCAGCCCTGTCCAGCCTGGCCTTGGGCACTGCCAGGGATCCAGGGGCAGCCACAGCTGCTCTGGGCACCCTGTGCCAGGGCCTCCCCACCCTCACAGGGAACAATTCCTTCCCAATATCCCATCTATCCCTGCCCTCTGGCACTGGGAAGCCTCTCCCCACTGTCCTGGAGCTCCAGTCCCTTGTCCCAAAGTCCCTCTCCCCTTTAGGTACTGGATATACCATAGCACGGTCGCTTTTCACCAGTCAGTGCTAAAACTCTTGGTTTTTTCTCCCAAATCCTATGCACAGCCTAAAAAAATCCCTCAATGACCAGTGACAGTCACACTAATGGCCTTGATGAAGCTCATGCAAATCCAGTGTTGCCAAAAATCCTATTTTTCAGGATAGTTCAGTCATACAATTCCCCCTAATTCCTACACTGCTGTTTTTTAGTACAGAACTACCTCCCTGGTAACAAAATATTTCAAAATACTTCCATTTTCCTTCATACAGCAGGTAAATATTGTACTGCTCACAGTGGAGCCAGGAGGTCATGATCGTAATGCTGCCGTGTGCTTTCCAATTAAAAACAGGAAAAAAAAGCCTTACACAATATATCCAGTTAAAATTATTCTCCTTGTTTCCTGACAAGATAATGAATAGCATGAACCGAGTGCTCTTCTACTTACAGTAAAATGTTAATTTGATCAAAGACCAGCGGTGTGAACAGCAAAATGAGATACTTATGTGAAAAAAAATGTATAACCTTTCCCTTAAAGTTCCACCAGCCAAACTCTATTTCCTTATTCCATGCTAAATTCAGTGCTGTACGTGGGAAAATCTTCCTATGGGCGAGGAGTGGGTATTATCACAAGTAATTCTGCTGCAGTTAATGAGCCTGGTTATGGCAGCAATCACCACGCTTGGAGCTGACATTCGGACTTGCAAGCTGCTGCAAAAGCTGTGTTTTTCAGAGTACAACATCAATTAAAACACACTGGTTCCATGTGCTTTAATTTTCTAACTTTTCAGATATAAAAATTTGCTATAAAATCTTTAGATGGCCTGAACTTTCGCGGAACAGCAGCAAGGCTAGCAGAACATCAGGGACATAAAAGATTTTTCAGGGCTCTGGCACCTATTTTTTTCGACAATGGAGAATTACACACAAAAAAAGCAAAAACTCCACCAACCAGAAGAGGTTGGGTTGTCTTCATTCTTGTCTTCAGGCTATTGCACTTTCCTCTGTGTGCTGAAAGGCTGCCAGATAAATGTATTCCCAACTGATAGCCAGGCATTTGCAGGAAACACGTGTTTACATGAAAATAATATTAACCATATTTTGCCTTTATACAGAACTTCTCCGTGCAAGGATCTCAATGCCCTTTGTAAAGTAAATGTTATTATTCCTATTTTACAGACAGTGAAATCCCAGGATTAAATGAATGACTTCATCTGCCATGAAGCAGTGTAACTTAACTGGATCCATGGAATGGTTTGGGCTGGAAGGGACCTTAAATCTCATCTCATTCCATCCCCTGCCATGGGCAGGGACACCTTTCCCTATCCCAGGGTGCTCCAAGCTCCATCCAACCCGGCCTGGGGCACTTCCAGGGATGGGGCAATTGCCCAGGGTGCTGGCACACAATGAAAGCACCCTGGGAGGCAGAAACAAAAGCAGATCCTCTGGCAGTGTCTGTGCCAGCCTTGGTGCAACGCAGGAGTCAAGGCAGGATGAATTCCCTTCCTCATGGAAGTGCAAACCCAAGGATGCTTCGTCAGGGCTGGGGTGGGTCACAGCAAACCCCCCCGAGCACCAGCAGCACCTGTGTGGTGCTGCACTTGTGCTGCTGAGTGAAAAGGGGAATTTACTCCATCTGCTGCTCAAAAACATACATATTTTATGGCAATCTAACTTAGTGGGAATATCTTTTCGAACCATTTTCCAATGTGATTTGTTGAAGACAGGAAGGTGCCATGCCCAAGGAAATAAAAAAATAATCTTGAGAGCAGCATTTTTGCTAAAACACCCTGGTGAGGTTTTCTTTCTACTTTAATAGCAGACACTGTTTTATGTATTTTAGTGGCAGTTTGGCTCCAAAAAATGCTTAAATTCACTAACTCTTCCTCCACAGACTTTAAAATCCAACACTACATTTCTGTGGAATAAATGGTATTGATCCAGTCTAGATTCTTTAATAAAAGCTGCTATATTTTAGAAAGTACATTTTTCTTGATTTATTGGTATCAGAAGTTTCTATATTTGACTTTCTTTCCCCTGAAAACGTAAGAATTAGAAATCTGGGAGCACTATCAGCACTGTGAAGATGGAAAGAAAATCACTGGAAACATGTGGCTTTTCCAAAGGGATAACGGAAGAAAAAATAAATTAATTCTTCTCCTATAGCTTACACAGCATAGTCCACATACACACAAAAAAGTCTCATGTCCTCTTTCCTTACCACTCTCAAATTCTAAAGATACGTAAGTCTGCTTTTCAAATCTATTTGCTCCTCTTTCAGATTAAAATACAATAACCCAGGATCAAACAACCCTAACCGAAGTTTTTTTCTTTTTGTTTTAAAAGTGAAAAAGCACTTTTTTCTTTATAGGAAGCTCAAATTACAAAGTCCATTAAATTTTATTTTTTTAACTATATGATCAATGTATAAAAGCAGAAAAGAGATCTGGATACATCAATGACACAAGACCACAAATTTAGACTTAGTCTTAAAACCTTAAAATCAGCCTTGCTGTCATTTAAATAACTTAACGCTCAAAAATATTTCTGTTTTCACAACCTACAAATTCTTCTTTGCAAAAAACCCCTCCATTTTTCTCAGGCAGAACTGGATGATTCCAGGTGGCTGGATGAAGTACAGAAACAGAACAATAATTCATTTGAATAAATTTGTCGTCCCAAAAGATTTGTGACTTTGCTGCCATAAACACCTACTGGAAAGGTGTAAACTTGAAAGGCACAGGAAAGTGCTAACCATAAATATTTGTCTAAAATAAACAGCCACACAACTGTAGCTGCAGTGAATGCAGAAAAGTACACTGGAGCTTCATTAACTTCCCTGATTGGAAATTAGAATATTCTGGGAATCAAACAATAAAAAATTCAAAGATGCTGTATCCCAAACTATGATAAATCATTTATTTTGACAAGTACGGCTAGTTTAGTTTTAATTATTTATTCTTATACTTCGTAGCATATCAGAAAATATGCAGTGATTTATTGTGCAAAATGAAATCTTAATAAAACGAGTCCCTTCCCCAAACTACAGCATTATTAAATCTTCATGGAAATGCAGGGGGAACTCGTGGGTTATGTTATCAGGTTTTGTCATGGAGCTGCTGGGTTAATAAAGTGAAAAGGAGCCCTTCCTATTGCATTTGGCTCTATTGTGCCCTCAGTCCCTGCACAGGCCTGAGCCACACGAGTCCCACAGCCTCGGGGATGGAAGAGGATGGACAGGGATCCTGCACCCCTGGCTCTCCTGCTGCCTGGGGAATGATGGAATTGCATCTTTTACCAAGAAACCAACGGGGGTTTTGGCTTCAGACCGTACACCCCTCCTAAAGCTCCGTGGCAGGAGCTAACGGCTCCTCTCAAGGCCAGTGCAGCTGGACCAGACATTTTAATGCACCATTCTTGCCCTTTTTTCTATAAAAAATCCTCTCAGGACTTTCAAAGGGAAGGGTTACACCCATGTCACCCCACAGTGGGTGTAACTTGGTGTACTCTGAGCTTTGCCAGTCAGAATGGACCAGCACTGCCATAAAAGCCCACTCAGGATCGTGCATTAACAGCACTGAGCACCTGGATGAGCAGCTGAGGAAGAAGGGGCTGTCACCACCCCTCATCTCCAGCACCACCTCTGTCCCAGCCAGGGATTAATTTCTCCCACTATGATGTTTCAGTTCACACCTTGTGTTAATGACACAATGGAGAGGGAGGGAGCTTTGCAGTCACTACCCCTCCCTCTCTCTCAGCAGAAAATTGCAAAGCTCACTGGCATTTAAAGGCAATTATTCTGATGAGCCAGTAATTTGTTCTGGGGTTGGTATCACGTAAAGTAGCCCAGAAAGCTCCTGCATGAAAAAACCCGAGGATGATCCAAGTAAGGAAAAACAGTGGGAGAAGAAAGGTGAAGGAGCTGAAGATAAGAATGGTCCCTGCTTCACCCAACAGGACGCAGGGGTGGGAGCCACAATATCAGCTCTGTCCCTGTGGATTTTATAATTTTATTTTTATGGACACCTGGACCAAGATCAGGGAGCAGAACTGGAGAGGGAAAGGCACTCCCCACCTCTCAGGAGTCCTCACAACAGCAAGGGAAGTTCTGAAGTGCCAGCTCTGGATTTAAAAAGGGCAGTAACTGGGAAAGGCATTTTCAAGAAATGTCAAATATATAAAAATTTACACCATTTTTCCCCCCCCCACATTTTCAGTGGAAACATGCAAATCTGTGTCTGAATCCCACTTGTTTGGGTCAGTGCTAATTCCAGAGCAGCAAAACATCAAATCCACATCAGCAAGGCAGTCCCTGAACAAAGCAGGAGTCGTGCTGAGCGCTACTCTTTAAAGGTAGCCTTAATAATGGGGAATGAGCACTTACTGAAATGGTAAAAGGAAATGTTAATTTAACTATTAAATACATAATTAGGTTAAGTACTTGTTTCTGCAATTGTAACACTTCAGCCTGATGCAAACTCACTTTCTAGCCTGTGCAATAGATTAAATTTCTTCTAGTATTGTTTTTTCAACTATGGAGAGGTAAAACACAGGAATTGCTGCTACAAAGATTAGATATAATTTATCAAAGTGTTTTACAAAGCTAAAGCATCACACAAGGCAAGGACTCAGTGGGGATGTTTCAGCAAATGAGCTGAGGCACTGCAGCAGCTCCTGCTCCTCTCCAGGTGAACCTTCCCTTCCCTTCTCCAGCTCCTCCAAGGCCACAGAGTTCCTTTGTGTCCCTCCTGGGGCCCCAACACAACAGAGACACAGAACTGCTGGAGAGATCCAGAGGAGCCATGGAGCTGATCCAGGGCTGGAGCCCCTCTGGAGCCAGGCTGGGAGAGCTGGGGGTGCTCACTTGGAGAAGAGAAGGCGCCAGGGAGAGCTCAGAGCCCCTGCCAGGGCCTAAAGGGGCTCCAGGAGAGCTGCAGAGGGACTGGGGACAAGGCATGGAGGGACAGGACACAGGGAATGGCCTCCCAGTACCAGAGGGCAGGGATGGATGGGATATTAGGAAGGAATTGTTCCCTGTGAGGGGGGGGAGGCCCTGGCACAGGGTGCCCAGAGAAGCTGTGGCTGCCCCTGGATCCCGGGAAGTGTCCAAGGCCAGGCTGGACAGGGCTTGGAGTCACCTGGGACAGTGGAAGGTGTCCCTGCCCATGGCAGGGGTGTGGAACTGGATGATCTTTAATGTCCCTTCCAAACCCAAACCATTCCATGATTCTGTGATTTTGGTGCTGTGGCTTCTCCCACGTTTTGTTGAGCTGCCTCAAGTTGCTAAACCCACAGAGAGCAAACGTGGCCCCTCCATCCCAAATCCAGGCTTTCCTGCACTTCCTGAGCTCAGTGGGCTGAGTGAAGGATCCCCCAGGTACCAGAGCTGCTGTTTGGGAAGGGATGGGACTGCAGCAGCCAGAGGGGGAAGAAGAGGACAGGGAGATGGGGAAAGGGGAGACAGAGTCCCCTCCTCTGGCTTTCCAACAGTTCAGATGAACAAACAGCACGCTGGTTTTATGTACAGTCAGATTCTGCAGAATTACTACCAAACTACGGGTTATGCACATAAGCAGCTATAAATTTTACCTAATTAAAAGAAAAGCACCACCATAAACTAAAAAACAAACAAACAAACAAAACCAAACAAAAAACCCCACCCAACAGCAAAAAAACCCCAAAACAAAACAACCCCCCCAAAACAAACATCAAACAATCAAAAACCACAAAACCCCAAAACAACCCACATTTCTGCTTTATACCAGTTAGATAGAAAAACAGCATTTCTTTATAAATAGGTATAATCCATTTTAGGAGGCAATGAGGAATTCACAAATACCTGTTCTTTAACTACAGCCCCCTTTAGACTGAGGGAAGAAACAACTACTGGGTAAATAATTGCAAAATGTACTGCCTTTGCAAAAATCACAAAATAATTCTACCAAAACACTTTTAACACCTACATAATTTCTAAAAAGTCTACATATTTTCAAATAATTACTAGCACTTTCATAAATATTTAATGCTGTCTACAGAAGTTCTTTGACAGAACTAAAAACCCACTGTACAAACACCAGTTTGCTTTTACTGACTAAATAATCAACTCAACAACTTACAAATATGATTTTGGCTTCATTAAGACATTAAGATGCTGGAGCAAGTCCAGAGAAGGGAATGGAGCTGGGGAAGGATCTGTGGCACCAGAAACAGCTGAGGGAGCTGGGGGGGCTCAGCCTGGGGAAAAAGAGGCTTGGGGGGACCTTCTCTCTCCTTACAACTCCCTGGAAGGAGGCTTTAGGTGAGGGTTGGGCTCTGCTCCCAGGTAACAAGCAATAGGACACGAGGAAACAGCCTCAGGTTGTTCCAAAGGAGGTTTAAATTGGGCATTAGGGAAAATCTCTTCATGGAAAGGGTTGTCCAGCCCTGGCACAGCTGCCCAGGGCAGGGGTGGAGTCCCCATCCCTTCAGGGATTTCAGAGCCCTGTGGATTTGGCACTTGGGACATGGGTTAGTGGTGGCCTTGGCAGTGCTGGGTGATGGCTGGATTGGATGATGTTGGAGGGCTTTTCCAATGGCAATGATTCTGTGACTTGTATTTTTCCAATTTACCAAGAACTGATGTAAAGGCCAAGAGCACTTGCTGTAGACTTGACAGCTGCAGCAGGGGAGGGCGGGGGCTGAAAGCTGATCTGGCAAAAGGGAAAAGACAAAACAAAGCAGCAGCTGGAGCAGGGGGTCCATTTTCCACAGGATCAGTGACCTGGTCTGGCTCACACAACCACTGCTGACAGCAGGACCCGGGGAGGGGAAGGAGCTGCCACTATTCCTGCTGGAAGGGAGCTGCTCTTAGGTAAACTTCAGCTGGATTATAAATCCATGGCCTGGGAGATTTAAGATTGCAATCTCTGGTGGTACCTGGCAGAGGGATTAGTGAAGCTCACTGATAAGCAAATGCCTGCCTGAAGTTTCCCTCTGTGAAATCACCACCCACTGGCTTGTGGAATTTCCATTGTCATGGAATCCTGCCTGGCCATGCACATCTCCTCCACCACCTCACTCACTCAGAGTTCTCTGCATGGGTGCTGGGTTTGGCTTTGTTAAAACTCAGTATTTGTCCCACTTGTGTCAGGAGTGTGTGCATTGGGAGGGATGGCCAGAGAGACATTTCATAGCTCAAATTAACATCTGCAGGAACAAATGGCAATTTCTTTGTTGTCCTGCACAGAAAGAACAGTGTGATCCAACCCTTGCTAAAAATTAATATGCCAATAAAACATAGCAGAAAAGGAAGGGAAAAGAAAAGTCTGGTAAAGTCCACAAAAGCTGCAGCCCCACCACAGCCATAGAGCAGAGGTCCTTTAATTTGGGCAAACCATTCACCTGCATGTCTGAGTAGGGGCCAACATGATGGGTTTAGGAACATAAAGCCAAGAATAACTACAGTGGGATACGCAAGTTTAAATTATTAGAAGGTAAATATATAGCAAGCACTGCTCTACTGTGCACACAATCCTTCCAGAGCATCCCTAAAGAGCTGTATTTTGCTCCAAATTTGCATATTTTCTTACTCCACGCAGTTATGACTGCAAAGTGCATATAAAAGAACTGTCACGAAATCCAAAAGAGAATTTAAAAAGAATAATCAAAGTCACACTTAGAATTTTATGGGGGACTAATTTAAAATCCTACCTGATTCGCTCTTTCAAGGTCTGTCATGATCATCTCGATTTCATCAGCCCTGGGAGAACAAGAGAGCAGAAGTTTTGTTATCACACAGAGAACGGCTGCTGCACGAGCTCAGGCACAGCAACAGGCACACAAACACCACCAACTGTCAATATTTATTTGCAAAAGGACACAGTAGGACTGAACAGCTCATCTCCTGGTTGGTGAGATCCTCTGGAGTTTTCGGGACCAGTTTGCAAGTCTCCAATTCCTTTGCCTGTTCTTTTTTTCCAATGCAATAGGCAAATCGGTATTTGGGCATATTCACTGGATCTCTGAAGGTCACAATCCCCAAAATTCCAAGCAGTGTCATCTTTCCAACATGTAAAAGTGCCTCCCAAGTGATAATTATGGAGAAGTCAAAGACTGCAGTTGTTCAGTCAATTCCCCATATTACCACAAAAGCAACCAGCTACTCTTCTGTTTCAGTGTGCCCAGGAGTTTGGTTCTAAATTTGGCTTAAAAAAAATATCAAGAGGTCAAAGAGACCAAGAAATTTAATTTTACATTATGTGAAAAGAGGGTTTTTTTGACACAAATTTATCAAAGTATAAATTTAGACTCTTAATGCACTTTGAAAAGCTGAACTGGAAAGTCAAACGGTTGAAAATGATACAAATAGTCAAGGAAAAAACAGATCCTTCAGGTCCCTGTGTTAGGGAGCAGCTCCCAGACCTGACGCCTTAAAAATCAGCATTTCTAATACTTCACTCACACAAATGGAGCCAATCCTTAAGCAATCTTTTCTTATCTCCATGCTCAATCATGGGCAAATACTTCCCACTCAGGCTCTCACCTGGAAAAGGTACCAGGAAAAGGGCTGGCAGCCCTAAAGAATGTTCTGTATCAATAGAATAAGACATATTATTCTCCCCAGACATTTTGCCTGTCTTGTATGCCTGGACCATATGGAAGCAATAAACACTGTCCTCATCTCCTCTGAACAGCAGCTTTACCAGCAAGTCCTTTTGCAATCTGCCAACACCATAATGTCTGGTTTTTGTTTTTAATCTGTAGCAGATCATTATCAGTAAAAGCTGTGAAACGCTGGAATTCCCTTCCTCTCCCCATGCAGAAAAGTCAGGTTCTGTTTTTCTGCTGATTCCCACAGAAGATCCATTTCCCTGTACAGGTGTTTGTTAGGAAAGATGGTTAATTGAAGTACATCAGGGTTCTGGCACACTCCACACTGGATCATTACAGTGAATATTGACTTACTCCTCAACAGCACTTTAGGCTTTTGGGTGTACACTTGGGGAAGTGCAGCAAAAGATCATAATAAGTAAAGGTGCATGTATATAAATTAATGGAAAATTATTTTTAATTACAGCCTTTAATGTTGTTGGGGCAACATTGAACTGCCTTCTGAAAAAATCTTTTGGACAATAATGGAAAACAGATTAACATGTGTTTTCTTGTGCAGGAGAAGCTAATGTGCTCTCACACTGGGCAGAAATCCTGCACACCATGTTTTGAATTAATAATAAGTAATGGTCATTACTTACTGAACTGAACAACCACTGCCTGAGCAAGAAAGGATTCAAGGGAGTAGCCACAAGACTGACCTGGGCACATTAACATCAGCCTGAAATAACACTTTCCATCTCTTTAGCCTCTGCAGTTGTGAAACATCTTTTGTTTTAGACTACAGACCCAAAAAACTTATTAACCCACTTATGGAAATGACAGTATTTAATTTGAAAAAGACATCCCAAAGCCCATGCAAGTGACCCCACAGTTCATCTGCAACAGAGATAAGAGGCAAGAAAGTGTCCCATCACACTGAAAAGATGCTTCCCAGCATTTCACAAATATTTTTAGCCAGGATAGTTGAAGGATCCTCTTTATATAAGCTTCTGCACTCGGGCTGAATTTATGTGTGAGTGCCTCAGGTTATATGGAGCCAGTAAATGATGTCTGGGTTATGTCACAGCCTCCCAGAGCAGAGCTGGGAATGTCCCATCCCAGCAGGCTGGCTACAGCTGAAGCCAACCCAGCTTCCTCTCCTGCCCTGGAGGAGGGGGGAGAACAATAAAATCCCTGTCTTTCCTCCCAAACAGGGGTGCCAGGTAAAAGCTAAAGGTCTGCAACACCGCAGCCCCTGGGAGGAGTGAAAGACTCAGAAGCAGAAACCCCTGGGACTGGGAGAGGAAGAGTGCCCAGCTTTGGGAGCAGAAGGTGGGCTTTCAGCTTAGCCAGGGAAACTGGGTTTTTTTTCTGGCAGAAAGGAAGATGACTGATGGAGAAAAGATGAGTAGGAAGGGGCAGAAGTGTCAGGGGGTCTGGACCCATCCAAGGACCTTCATCCGCCTTTAAGCAGGTAAGGGGAGCCAAAGGTGGGGAAACTGGAGAAGACAGAGGAGCAAAGGAAGAAACAGAGGGATATCCGAGGCCAATGGACCAAGGGGAGAGCAGTAAAGCAGAGGAGCACCCTAAGCCAGAGGAAGGGTGGGTGGCTGCCAGGAAAACACAAGATGGTGCTGGAAAAACAAGGTAAAAAGGCTCCATCCTAGATTTAAAATTGAGAGAAATATTAACACTGGTATTTGTGTCCCATTTTGGCCGGGGTCAGGATTTAAGAGCTCTATTACAGCACTGGGATACACGGCCAATTACAAAAAAAAGCAACTGAAGATACAGAATGCCATAAAAATGACATTTGTGCCCTTCAGCGTGCGCAGATAATTCTGACTGAATCCAGTAAAGTGTCAAACTGTAGCCAAAGGCAAAATTGTCCCTTTGTCCTTGCATCCAGACACACCAGCTGACTGATCCTGAACTCCCCCTTTCCCTCCTACGTTTTCTTCTCCCAGGCTTTTCAGCGCACCTAATAAAAGGATGCAACATCTCCAAAAAAATTCAAGCAAAACACCTCCAGCCTAGCAGTCTGCACACCAACGGATGGTAATGCTGCAACCATAAACGTTATCTTTAAGTAAAGTAATGAATTAAATCACTCTGTATTCTTTCCCAGCACAAGTGTCAACAGCATTCAGGAGAATCTTCAAAAGGAATTCAGACTTTTCATTTTAAAAGCTCAACTACCACATCAGTAGCTGGCACTCAGCAGCCTAAAATCACTTATTTGAGAAAGTCTCTAATAGCTGCATTCACTGTTTGCTCAGCACAAGTATTTATTATAAAATAAATTACAGTTCTCACACCTTTTATGCACTCACAGAAACAACCTGCATTGATTTATTGTTTACAAAGGACTGTGTCGAATTCAGCTCTGTCAGGCACGAGGCAGCTCTGCTTGGCTCACCGAGTGAGTCCCACACAGGTCATCTTTGATGTATTCACCCTCTGCTACATTTGCTCATTTTCAGCCCTTCCTATTTCAATATTCCTCTTTATTCCAGTGGAACAACTTGGCAGACAAAGCACCATCCAGCTCCGGGCTTGTCCTGCAGGCTTGCACTGAAAATATGATGGGAATCTTGAAGGGGACAGTGACCTTGGAAGGGACATTGAAAATCACCTTGTTCCACCCAAGGAATTCACCTTGCCAAGGGCAGGTACCCCTCCCACTGTCCCAAGGTGCTCCCAGCCCCGTCCAACCTGGCCTTGGGCACTGCCAGGGATCCAGGGGCAGCCACAGCTGCT
The DNA here is from genome assembly GCA_013390045.1 of Picathartes gymnocephalus. Classification (NCBI taxonomy): domain Eukaryota; kingdom Metazoa; phylum Chordata; class Aves; order Passeriformes; family Picathartidae; genus Picathartes; species Picathartes gymnocephalus. The sequence goes on from WEKY01032821.1 coordinate 779,879, forward strand.
CTGGGCACCCTGTGCCAGGGCCTCCCCACCCTCACAGCGAAGAATTTCTTCACCTAATCAACAAATGTGTGGTTACACAGAATCTATTTGTGACCTAACTCACCCCATGTGATCTAAACTGACTTTTAGGAACCAAAGATCTGATTATTTCATTTTTTACTCTCTTTATTCCTGAAGGAACACACACCTTGGCCCCTCATGAGTGCCTGGATTCCCCCATCACTCCAACAGATGAAGGCAAGGAGAAAACCCCAAAGTTCTGTCTTTCTTCAGACAGATACAGAGAATGAAGGTAATTAGCAACAAGAAGACGTTTTGCTAAAATACGCTGATATTTATGGTGGGTTACACCAGATTTCCACATTGCAACCCAGCATTAATCAGGGTTTGCTCAAGGGTGGTACTTTTTAAACATTAACACAGATCATGAGAAAAAGAGTGGGGAAAAGCTGTTTTCAGGAATAAATGTTATCTACCCTGTGTTTTTGCATTCCACAGATAATATAATCATTTATCTGATCTACTTCCTTATAATCTCCGTGGTAGAGGAAAAGTAATCATGTAAGCAAGGCAGTTCTTCAGGTTGTATTACAGCTTGTTCTAAGTTTCAACATTTTCAGACTAAGGAATTTAGGAAATAAAATTTTAAGCCCAAGCATTTGGAGCTACTAAATCAGCATCACCACGTAAAAAGAATCTGAACTGTTGAAACAGCACGACCATGAAACATTCTATTATTTCTTCTCTTGGTACTGTGTTTGAAGTGAGAAACAAAATGCATTAAAAGCTATGGATTTTACAAAGTATAAGCTTTTACCAGTCATGAAACAGCCCTCAAAGCTAACATGCCATCTATAAAAAGCAACTTAAGGAGCTGAAAAAAAAAACCCTAAACCACCCCACTTTTCAATTCAATTGCTTATGGGAAATAAAAAGTGCAGAAAGGCTCGATTTTCATTTTAAGATCAAGAAAACCGATTAGGTTTGAACAGCATAACAAGCCAGGGAAGAAGCTCAGTTCTTCTTCTAAATAAAAATTAAGTCACATGAAAACCCTGCGCATCACAAAGTTATTCACTTGCAAGCAAGAAGAATCTGGACTTTATGATTACAACCCAGTTGATCCAAGCCCTTCATTTAGCTACTAGCTTAAAGAGGCAGAAACAATTCCTTTTTTATTAACATGACAAGTGAATGGTTTGCCAAATCTTGTGGCTACAGCCCCCTAAACATTCAAACTTACTCAACCTTGAAGGAAACTGCTGTTGGATTCTTCATACATGGAAGGACTGAAAAATACAGATGACACTTTGGAAATTGCAGTCAGTGGCGTGGCCAAGAAACTTCCCTACCAGGGCAGATTAATACTTTGGTTTGGCAAAAAACAAACAACATTTTTCCCACACATTTGTTTTCTTTAAAAACATGTAAAAGTTTACTAGTCAGAGCAAACGGTATATGGAGCCAGTGGGGCTTGTTAAAATGTTCTAATTACCCAAACATTTACGCAGGCAATTTCAAACTAAAAGCAGACATTATCAACTAATGTGCATTTATGTTTAATTAAGGGGAAAAAAAAGAAAAATCCTCCTTGTAACGTATATCTGTGATCGGCACAGAGCAGACTTTGGCCAAATTAGGTAAACAGCTCAGCCTCTTAAAATTACAGGCAGTGTAACCCAGCATTTGGCCAGCACAAGGCAAAAAATGTGAGGTTATTTGGGATATTTGGGAAAGGAAGAAAAGAAGAACAGGGACCCAAAGCATTTAAAGGAAGGGAAAAAAAAAGAAAGAGCAAAAGGCAGTGCACTGAATTTTTTCAGGTTTCAATGAAATTTTTATCAGGGAAGGTTCCTGGATCTAGGAAGCAATTTCGGATCACTAAACAATGGCAGAATTGCCTGCAGCCCAATGATCACGGCATTCACTCAGGGCATAAGAGCATTCCAGCATTTGAATATTCAATTTTATTTTTTCTTTAAGCAAAGCAGAGGGATGACAAATTCCCTACCCAAATTCAAACCACATCCTAAGCTCTGCTGTGGATGCCCTCATCTAATCCCTGCTCCTCAGTGACCTGCCAAGGTGCCAAAGATTTGTTGCCTAATTTCTAGGAAAGAAAACACCAACAAACATTTTCTTAGAAAGTTTCCAAAGAAAGGTAATATAAAAAACACACTAATTTTATTTTTTGGCACTTTATGAGTATCACTGTACATACATTTAGGTGTTTTTAGAATTCATAACTATTCCATTCCAACAAAAATCCACGGAGCATAAATTCACCTTTACTGCAAGTACAAGATGGAATAATAGGCAGAAGGGTTGTAGAAAGAATAAAATAAAAAGTGATTTCAGCATAACATGTCAAAGGGGAAGATCTCACACACTTTTTACTACTAAGTTCTCAAATCTACTTTTCAAATTGCAAGAGCTATAGGTTAATATTTTCTTTCAGAGCAACCCTCTAAGGATCTTCAGATCAGATAATCCTTTTTCCAGTGTCATATAAATCCAGGCCTCTTGTAAAAGAATTTCTCTGTTCAGGGATTCATAAATCCACCAAGTTTAGTAATGAATTGGGTGTTTCCTTTCCTAGGAACTCAGCTGAAGAAAAAAATCCCCTCTCTGCCAAGCAGTGAAACACTGGAGGCTTTAAATTGAGAGATCAAAGGCAGGCTGGGTCCAGGTGCTGCAGTGATTACACCCAATGTCTCCTCACTGATCTGGGAGTAGGGAAATGTCCACTGGACACTGCCCAGACCCCTCTGTGCAGACCCCCTGCACTAAATCAAGTTCCTCCCTTGGCAAAAGACAGAGAGACCCACGGCTTTTCCCATCGTTTTTTGTTGTTTTATTAGAATTCATCCTGGTTTCCTCTTGCTGCCCCCACGCACGGCCCCATGTACAAATCCAGGCTGGGGAAATAAATCTCACAGAAAGATTCCTCATTAAGCACACCAGCATCAAGCAGCCACACCAGCGGCGTATGGTCTTCTAATAAACAAAGGCCTGGGTGTTTGAAAGGTGTCAAGTGATCATCAAATATTGAAAAAGGTTAAAGAAACGGCTTATAAAGCCCGAGATACTGAGCAGTACCTGGACAAAACAAGAATCATCCCAATCATTAGAGAGAAAAGACCCTATAGAATAAAGCATCTTTCAGTCCATAGGAAAAGTGCTTTCCAAGAAAACCTGCACAGCACTTTGTTTCCTCTTCATGTTTTAAGTCAGGATTTCAAGAATAAAATAATCATGTTTGCAATTATAAAGTTTTAAAGACAATAGAAATCAGCTTTATTCCAGTGATACACAAGGGAGAAGTTTCTAAAGATCATCAGTGTTTGCTGAATCATTTCTGGAGAGAAATTGATATGACTGACACTAATTGATACGCTCAACAAAAGGCAAAGAGGAAAAACAAGAATTATATGTAACAGACAACATCAACTCACAGCACCCCAGAGCTGTAATTCCCATAGTGTCACACACACACAACCTTGGCTGACTTGACATACCAGAGAACACTTAATGTAAGCAGCTGGAAGAAAGAAAAGATGTATTGGTTGGATTAAAAAAAAAACCAAACCCAATATATAAACAGATGATCCATCTTTTTTATTTGATGGCAATACTGTTTTCTTATATGGCATATATTTCCACATGTCGCACCACGGCCAGTATGAATTTTGGCTCCCCAGACTGTTTAACCCTTCATTAAAAAAATTCTCATTCAGCTCTCACTGTGTTTTTCTCTCCCCAAGAACAGATTTCTTATGAACTCTGTGTCCAGCAATCATGCTGCCCATCACAGAAAGGAAGAGAAATGCAATAAATCCTTTTTCTCCTGATGAAACATTTTTCCTTCACGCTGCAAAGCCCTGTGAGTAGCATTAAAATGAGAAATTAGGAGTGTCCAGATTTGGACCATTCTGGGTTTCCTCCCGTCTCAGAGCACCGGTCACAATCCTTTGGGCCACAGGAGTTCAAACAAAGTGCTGAAATTCAAGACAATTTTTGCACCTGACATTTGCAGAAACAAATGACTTTGTTTCAACAGACCTAAAAACCACTTCCACCAACTTCTGAGGGAGCTGGTGGAACATCTGGAACCTTTGGAGCTGTGGGCTCCAGACTGCAGGTTCCCCTTCAGGTCCTACACTGGGACACAAGCAGAGGAGACCCTGCAATTCCATTCTGCTGTGATCCTTCTGACCTGCCTTCATGGACCATGAAGAACAGCAGGAAGAACATTCTGATCTTTAATTTTTCATGTATTTATGTCAGAATCCCACCCAGACTGAGGCCCTGAGATTGAGGTGCTGCAGCAGCACAAACCCAGCAGATTTGCAGGATGGAGTCCTTGGGGTGGGAAACAAAACCTCCAGGTTGTGCCAAGTGTTTGTGCTCAGATTTAGACAAACATTCCCAGCTCTGCCAGCCTGCCCTGGGAAGCAGGAGCCATTCCTGATGCGACAGGATTTCCTAACAACGTGAAATGACACGGATGCAGCAAACTCCCAATTTCCTCGTGCCTCCTGGTACAAATTGAAAGAGCTTTCTGCAATTCCCCTCTCCTGACTTCAGCTGATTCAATAACACACCAGAATTTAAACATAGGCACCCTTCCCTCTCCCCTCCTTGCACACAAAGCATATCAAACCCATGGAATTACTCCTGACTTGGCCTTGAGCAGCCAACACGATGTCAATTTTACATGTTTTATAAAGCAACAGCATGTAGAAAGCAACTCAAATGCAGGTCATATCAAGCATGTGACCCACAGAGCAATCAAAGACTGCCTGAAACTGTCATTCAAGGTTCAATCAGCTTCTTGCAGGAAAAATGAAACATCTGTGGCCCAGAGAATTAAGTTATGTATTGCATAATTCATCTGGTGTCTGCCACAGCAGCCATTTTAATGCTCTAGTGATAAACATGTTTGATTATTTTTGTTTTGTTTCCTGTCGCCTCCATGGTATTTCTATTTATCCACCCATACCACAATGCAGAATGGAGATAACAAATATACAAACCAGTGTTATAGTCAGCTGATAAGATGTGGGAAATCAGCAGCCTTATTAATCACATCAAGGCAGCAGCACTATTAAACCTTATGTTCCCTGCAACTGTCCCCGTTTGGGGTCTTTTGGGTACGCTCTGTAGTAAGATTTGCTGATGCAATCCTTGTTTCCCAAGGATCCAGACATTTGGATTGAGCTTTAGAGGTTTTTCTATTAGGAAAGCTGCTCTCCTCATACACAAAGCAAGTTCCCCGCTGGTTCCCAGGTTTTCCATGCCCTCAGTTCATTCTGATCCTGACACAAGCAGGACAAACGTGCATCTCACACCAGACACTGGATCCTTTTCCATTCACTTATTCCACTGGTGGGTTTGTGGTCCACACAGGCAGAAACCCTAATTCATCCCCTGCAAGTCATTTTGGGAGGTGATTGTTTTATTAAAGTTAACTTAGTTCACTTTACTCCCAAACCTGTAAACCCTGACACTTTCCACCTGCCGTGCACTTTCCTGAGTTCCAGAACACATTCCTGCAGGGCACGTGGGAGCTTTGAGGCTCTGGGTCCATAGCCTGCTCTCTGGGTATTTATTCCCCTTGCCAAGAGTTGAGCATTTGAGCAGTCTGCTTACAGAGCTTCAGCTGGCAGTAAATTTGTTCCTCAATTAAACACCATCTGAGGGACATTTAATAGACTTGGGTGAGGGTGATTTACTCTAAAAAGCAGCTTTGAACTGAGTGCTGTAAGAAACCATGGAGCAGCCTCTGAAGTGGTGGAGCCAGGTGGGTTCTGCCCCATTTTCGTGGTTTGGAGCCTGCAGGATCCCCGCAGTGAGGAAATCCTCCCTGCACACAGCAGCTCCATGCAGAGCCTGCTTTGGAGGGAGCAGCTTCACCTGACACCAGAGCTGCTTCCTGAGGTGCTGCTGCTGCTGGAGGAGAGTCAGGGATAAAAAACATCCTCCCCGAGCCCCAGGCCAAACAAAGCCCTGCTTCCCATCCTCTGTTCCTGTGAAGTTGTTTAGACAGTACCTGTTGTAGCAATATCAGCTGTGCCATCTGGGCCTTTTTAGCTGCCCCCAAACTGCTGCTTCCTCCTGCAACATCTCCAGATCCCTCCCTTACCCCTTCAGTGTCCCCTCTTCACCTCCCACCCACAAATTGGAGGAAATGCAGATTAAAGACACTCTCCAGCCACGGAGCCCTGGCTGATCAACCTGCAGCTCTCCAATGGGTTATTTGCCTGCCTTTCCTCCCATTCCCAGCTCCTACAAGCTCCACCAGAGCTCCCCGTGCCGGGGATTTCTAATGCTGTTAATTACTGCCAAAGTCAATCATCAGCTTCCAAGTTAATTTAGGAGGGGAACTGATGAGCTCCAAGCAGGCTGGCAGTAAAACAGAGCACAGGCTCGTGGAAGCTCCATTTCCTTTGGAAACTGGGATAAACACTGTGGTCCTGCAGGGCTGTGGGTGCACAAACAGGCTGCTCTGCTCCCAGGGCACAGCAGCAGAACCTGCCAGGTTTTCAGAATTTGCCTTTTTTTCTTTTTTATTTTTACTCAGGGGGGAAAAAAAAAAAAAAAAAAAAAAGTAGTATAAAATAAAAACTTCCTAAAAAAGTAAATCTTATTCATTCTTCTTCTACGACTTCTACAAGCTCTTTTACAATTGTTTCTCCAACTAAATAAATAGCTAAACAAATAGAATTTATTTTTATATACAATACTTAAAAATAAAAATAGTAGTAGTAGAAGTAGTAGTAGTTTGATATTTTGAAAATAAAGAACCTGCAACCATTTACCTATTTTTACTTATGGAATTAAAATAGATAATTTAGCCAAAATTAGAAACCTTAATTGCAGGCATCTTAAGTGTCATTCTCTTTTATCGGAATGGAAATATGTAAGATTGAAGAATCAGCAGGAGGAATTGTCTGTACTTTGATTAAAGATTCTCTAAAAATACACACAAATATTTTAATTTCCTTAATAATATCACTGCAGTTACAAAATAAGCACAAATATCTTGTCAAGGATACAGGGAGGGGTTGCTGGCTTTTTAAAATTGTTATTATAATCACCATGTCACATTTGAAAAATCCCTTTAGGTTTTGAGCAGTTACAACCCCGAAATGAACAATCTTCCCTCATACTACACCACTGCCAAAATCACAGATTTCTGTATGCTTGTTTTCTTTAGAGGAAAAACAACTTCAAAAAACTGGAGATGGTTCAGTATTTTTACTGTATCAACATTCATATTGCAGATTAATCTTCAGGAACTTCTTTCCAGAGACACTCAGCATCTCCTCTTTCCTTAGCCACAGAGAGAGCTGAGGAGCTCAGTAATTTGGAAAAATTAGGTATCGATTGATTTCTGCCCTTATTCCCCTTACTTATTCTGTGTCTTTGTCCATCACTGCAAGAACCTATAAAAGCTTTTCTCTAACTCCCCCCAGTTTACATTCGGTGCAACAGCTTTAAGTCAGTTTGAAAATGAGAGAGCAGAGCCAGAATTCTGTGTACAGGTGTCACTCCACAGGCACAGATCAAAGGGAAATTATTGCTTCCCAGCAGAGCAGTGACAGACCCCCAGCTCCTGCCCTGAGGACAGCAGCAATCCCCAGGGACCTGGACAGGGATCAGGGGAAATACTCCACCAAAAGAAGGAAAAGCCATCCCTGTTCCAGTCACAGCTCGAATGCTCAAGTTTGCTAAATTATCTGTGCCTTTACCCAGTCTGACCTGGCAGCCAGTGCTGTGGAGTGTAAGACAACATCCTGCACGGCCTTTTGAGGGATTTATTGCCAGGAAACACAATGAATGAGTCCACCAGGCCAATAATCTCCAATTTACTATTTCTTACCAAGCTGTTGATGTACCCCTGAGCACATTCACCACCAGGCACTCAAATACAACAATATCCTGGTTTCACTGTCAAACCACCTGTAGCATCTGTGGTTTATGGGCAACAAAAGGGCATTATTTAGTGATGGAATCTGCATTAAAAATGAAACCTTTTGCCTTTCTCTGTGTAAAGGACATGCATGTTGTGCAAAAGGAAAGCTCAACACTGACTCTGCAGTAACACAGCATTCAAGCAGAAGATGTACTTGGGGAATGCTTTAGATGCTCTTGGCTTGGAAGTGAACACAGGTGATGAGCCCATTCTCTGATAGCTTCCCAAGCAACTTATTTCCTTCTGGCTATTGAAAATACCATTACATGGTCTTTGATAAAGGCAACTCATGTCCTTCTTTTCAATAAATGGAATGAAAATTGAAGAAAGCACGGTAAGTATGTGTTTATTCTACATTTTGAGTAGGTTTTAGCTTTCCTAGGAGCTATGCTGAAGATTAACAACCAGGATGATTGCTGTCTTTATAATAATGCATTCAATTACCAATATGATTTTCTCTCTTCCCAATTTGTTCCAGCTTTGCTGTGAATGGAGACACCACTCCTGTCAAATGGCAATCTCGTCAGCACTTTGCAGTTTCACTTTAGAGCTATCAACAGCATCAATCTTGCTGACCCCAGTGACAAAGCAGCAAAAAAAAAGAAAAAAAAACAGGCAGAAAGAAACAAAGGAGGGAATGTGAGACCACAAAATAAGGAAAACAAACCAGGGCAAGGAGAACAGGCAGGCGTTGTCCAAACCTGCACAAGCACCAGTTCATTATCACTTCATGTGGGCAGGCCTCAGAGCCACAGAGCAACCTCCTGGCCTTCAGGTGAAGGCGTTGCCTCCCTTTCTCTCCTTTCTTCACTCCGTGGGACACCCAAAAAGCGGGCTCAGCCCCCAGAGCCCCCAGGAGTTGGTCAAGGAGCTGGATGAGAGTTTGGCACTGACCACTTGCTGTGCTGGAGCTTCCCTCGAGCCTCCTGCAGCAGCAAAGTATACAGCAGGTTTTATTTTTTTTTCATCTTTGCTGAATACATAACACTGCTCAATTTTTTCCACCTCTAGCATGCAGTTGTATTGGATTATGAGAGATGCTCACTAATATGACTGACAGATTGCCTGTCTACACAGAATCCAAACTAGACAGCAAAATTACTTTAAATAAGCCTCCATGGCAAACCCCAACAACACCAGGTACTACTGCAAGCCCTTGGAGGACAACAGAGCAGGATTTTCTAATTTAACCTTTTACAATGTTATTTGCAGAAACACTTTTCAAATTCTTTTTTTTCCTTTCAACAGCTGTTGAGACTTTGAAATGCTGCTGAACTAAAACAGCTTCAGTCTTGACTAATGTTGTACTCCATGGTAAGGAACTATTTGATTATTCTGTTTTGACAGTTAATAGAACAGGTTTAGTATTCCTACATAAGGGGAGTTTGAACTGGAAATATTAGTTTTGTGTTGCTAATGACAATTCCTCAACATTTCTACTACAGCAGAATCCTCGAGTGGATGAAAAACATCCTTCCTACATTAACAAACAGCTGTAGGAGAGGAGGGAAGTAAGGAAATGCCAACCAACCTTTTGGATTTGCCTGTTTTTTAATGCAGAGCTAATTCTGTAACCAGCAGGTCCCAGAGCCACAAACCCAGCATTTGCTTAATGAGCAACTTCACCCTGTTTAGACCCTCAGTGCCAAACACTGTCCCTGCTGTTCCTGGGCCTGGGGAGGTATAAAGGTAACCCTGTAAGCCTGTGTCATGGTTTGAGAAGTGATTTTTTCCTGTAAGGAAGTTGACAGCTTCCTTCAGGCCTGAGAGAACCAACTGGCAGACTAGTTCCAATATGGACACTATTTAGCCACTTTCTTTACACCTTTTAAAGTTTTGGGCCTGCTTTGCTTTTCTCCTAATCCTTATCTCACGGCAGAAAATGAGTAAATAAATTTAGTGGGTGCACTGGTGTTCAGCCAGAGCGCACAACCCACTACATCAAATTGGTGCCGTGACTCAGAAGCGAACGAAAATCACTGCTCCCTGTCAGGTGTCCCACCTGCTCCTCCTCTGCTCCAGCACCCGAACTCCTCAGGTGTGGCAGCCTCTGCCCAGCTCTGTGGTCCCCCAGCTCTGAGCCCAGGGGTTCAGCTGGCACTCCTGTGGAGCACGAAGCTGTACGCAGGCACAGAGCAGGGCAATTCGCCCTTCTCTTCCCAAAGCACACCGTTTGTGCCAGCAGCTCCTGCGCTGCACGTGTAAAACTTTGGAACTTCCCAAAAAGAGCTGGTTTAGTCTTCTGCTGTTTTCCCTGGGCTCAGCTCCTTTTATGGCACTGTGTAGTAAATTATTATTCCAGGGAACCCCACTTTGCTCCTCCAGTGTTTTACAAACAGTGAGGATGGGGCTCTCTGGCTCTGTCTCCTTCCTCATCACCTTTCCTGGTGGTTTCAGCTGCAGCATCTTCCCCAGCCATAGGCTGAAGCATTCAGCAGGAGTTTATTTGATATTATGACAGAAATGAAAGGTGTGGGAGGAGAGGTCGCTGTGGCCAGAATGCATTAATTCATTGTAAGGCTCACTAATTTAATCCAGGGATGTTTTTTCTTAAATTTGTTCCAAGAAATGGTTAATAATTAAGTCTTCTACAGGCCCTGGCCATGTAGGTTATTTTAAGGTACTGAGTACGGCTAAACTTAACTCAGTCCCACTGCACGGAGGTAGAAGATACAAGGGATTAGGAATTAACTAGAGAAAAAGTGAGTGTAAATGACAAATAATAAAAGTTTAGTTCATACAGACACCAAACAATATGTTGACTGAAAAACAGTAACAAAAAGTGTTAAGTTTATCCAGCATGCACTGCACAGAAGGATTGGTAAACACTGCCCTGGGTAAGGACAGGCACGTGCCTGGCAGGTCCCACCACTGCCAGCTCCCTTGATGGCAAAGCAGTGACAGAAATCAATCCAACAGGCAGCAAGACAAATAAGTCATCTGTATCACAGCTAAAATGTGATGTTGATCAATAACAGAAAATGAACTCACACTCCTTTGCCAAGAAAATAGATTATTTAATCAGAGTACGGACAGAGAGAGATGTTACATAATCAAAAATAGCTCGTGTTGCTATATTTAGTGGCCACTGTATTTTAGAGAGGAGGGCAAAAGTACACCCATTATCAGCTACAAACCCTCTGCTGAAATGGTTTTCTGATGAGTTAAGCTGGTCAGACATGCTTAACACCAAGATACTGTATATTTAAAACTACAACAACTATGACAGTATGAAGGCAAAAAACACAGGAAAGACAAGGGAGTCACTGCTGTCCTATGGACAGAAATCCTCAGAGTTAAAAAGGATCAAGTCCCAGCCAGAACTTATGCACCAGGGAATCTCCAGCAGCCATTTCAAACTTACAGACTACCTGGAGTTTTCTATCAAAGGATGGAACATCAGTACAGCACATTTACAGTTTATGACTGGTTGCCTTTCACAGTTACTGCTGTGACTTCTTAGCAATAACCAGTGGAATTGCAGGAATTTGCAGAACACACAGAAAATCACTGATCAAGACCATCAGCACAGAGCTCACTTGATACCACTGCAGCCTGCCTGGCCATGGCATAGCTGAGAGCCTTCCTCCACCCCTGAGATCCACGAGGTCTTCATTACAAGCTCAAAGGGAAGTCTGTCCATGGATGTACCCCCAGATGTGAACAACATCACCATCAACAGGATCATCTTCCCTCCAGCTTCCCTGCCCAACAATAAACACTGGGAAAAAGAGTGCCATTAATGCTGAAGTCAAGCACCTCTAGTTTTTATGGTTTCAGATATGGAAAAATTCAAGTAAGGCACCAGAAAAACTAATAGTTAAACTAAGGGCTTCCACCCTTTTACATAAAAGTGGAAGAAAACTCCCTGTTCTGAACTGGAACACGGATAAAAGGAACATTTAGTAGAATAGCCAGTGATTAACCTTAGTTAACCACCATTTTTTTTTGTTTTAAGGTTCGAACCCAACATGGAATTATAGAAATTGGGATGTGCATGAGGTTTGTAGAGCTGCTTCATGTGGGTGTGCAGCCACAACAGCTTTTTTTTAAAGCACTCATGGAAGGTGGTGATTCTGCAGCATCATACCTTTGCCATGTATTTTTCCCTGGGATATCCATTTTGCACATCCAAAGGAAGCAAAAACTTCATGAAGACAAAAAATTATTGGGGAGCACTTTAGAGAGGTAAGAAAACAGTCTGAACAGGGATCAAAGATCCTACTTCAGTGTAAGATACATTAAAGATCCCTCAAATGTTCAGGAAAGCTAGAGAGAAAAGAAAACACTATGCCCATTAATAACAACAATAATAATAAAAGATAATTATAGCTGGCTCCAAATGTTAACAATTTAATAGTTACAGGATCTAAGTGCTGCAAATGACTAATGCAGGCAGCAAATGTATTTGCAGCAGCGTGCAAAACAAAGCCCTTAAAAGTAGATAGCTCTGGGAAAGGAAGGATAAACTGCTTTAGAACATCAGCTCTGAAGCACATGACATGAAGAAGGGCTCTGTATTATCTTCCTTTTGTGACTGGCGACAAGAACACATCCTTGATTTACCAAGATGATGAAACCCAATAATGCCCAACTCTGGGAGCACCAGATACCTGCATGATTCCAACAACAACATTGTGTCTTTACTGTTCTTATGAGAACGATACATGATGGGTGATTTTTTTTTCTATTTGCACAAAAAGTCACAACATACTTCAAGACTTCATCCATATGAAAAGCCAAGGAAAAACCACTACAACTGCTGGTGAATTTAAGTGACTACAAAATGGAACAAGCAACAAAACTGCTGATTATTTACTACCTAAAACTTCCAGGATATACTCTCCTACCAGAAACTGTGTTGTGTAATGCTTTCATTCGATCTGCTCACAATGTTGTCTGTTGATGAATATATCTGATTTCATGTAAATGTGATTAAATAAATCGGACAATGTTAGACTGTACTGTGTCTCAAGAGGTTTTAATTCAAGATGTGAAATACTTGCCCCAATAAGCACAACTGAGCTAAACCTTGTGTATTATTACCTTCTTAACCTCAAAAACCCTCTGGTTGCCTTCTTATTATTGTTAACATGGGTGTAACATCAGCTTTTGCATCAATTGCCCATACTGATTCAAAACTATGTGAGGACTGAAGAGGAAGGGATGAGAAATAAAAAGGAGAAATAGAGAAGTTGGGAAAATTCCTGCAAAGCATCTTGACTTTCTGGGAGCTCCCAGCTCCTGGCACACAGAGGGAACAGGTGACATGGAATGAGTGCTGGGGCTGACATTTGCAGGTAGCAGAAATCACAGGGAATGGCTCTGAAATCCAGCCTGTTGATAATCAGTTGTCCACATGTGATGTTACAGGTCTGATCTTAAATAGTCCAAGTATCAGACCTTCACCTGCCACACAGAAGTTCAGGTCACACCAATCTCTTTGAGAAAGGAACATCAGCCAAAGCATACAGTCAGCCCACGCCACATATGCCTTGCAAATTAAATATTTGTCAGAAGGAATTATCACATTGATACAATTATCAGATGAAAAGCAGCACGATTCAGAACAGCAACTGTCTACAAGTGGCAATGCCACCTTGTTCTGTTATTACCCACCAAACTCGCACTCGGCCACCTGCAAAATGACTCCTGAGAGTGACAAAGCTGTCACTTTCAGCACAGCTATCCTACAAAAATGGGTTTCTAGCTTCCAGGCTCTAGGGAATGAAGGACATGGAAACTTTTCCTGACTGTCATTTACTGTCTATGAAATTGATTTCAGATGGACCACTAAACCCCTCACTTCTCCTGCAGCAGATTGCCACGGAACGGCTTGGGTTGGAAGGCACCTTAAGGATCATCTCATTCCGACCCCCCTGCCATGGGCAGGGACACCTCCCACGTGCTCAGGGCCCCGTCCAACCCAGCCTTGAACACTTTGGTCACTTTTTGTTCATGCCAGCTGCACCTCCTGCCAGGAATCGGGAATTTTACCCCTTTATCAGTCAGGCCCTAGAGCTGTCCAAGAGTTTGGCAGAGAGGTGAAGGATCCCACAGCCTACACATTCTGTGAGGAACCACACCTGGAACTGTAGCCCAAGGAACAACTCCTGCCACCAAGGCAAGGCTGAGTTCGCACTTAAACAAGGGATCAGGGCTCATCCACACCCCAAAAGGGTTTGTTTGCTCTACTGCAGACAAATTCTGATCTGAACTGGCAGACAGTGCACTGGCTGAATGCTGGAACAAAGAGGCTGCTGGTGTCTCCAGCAAGTTAGGGACAACACTAAACAACTCTACTTGTAAGCAGAACATTATTTTCCCAGATATCATACACAGAAGCTGCTGTTTAATTAAAACTAAGCTGCTTAAGCCATTAAACTGGCAAATGGCTGTACCAAATGACTTGTCATTGTTAGCATTCCAGCAGCAGGAGTTGTTTGTTGTCACTCAGATGGCAACTTCCAATGCTAATGCACATTTCCCAACTGGCTCCACAGATCTAAACCAGCCCAGGACAGGGAAGTTATTAAAAGTGCTGCTGCATATTACCAAGGAGTACCTTCTTCAAAGACACCCACATCGTGTACTCTGCTGCAATTTAGTTATTTCAAACTTCTGGCCTAGAAATACGAGCCATTCCAGGCATTCACTTGCATTTTAAAAAGTAGAACATGTATCAGTTCTGGCTTTGAGCCCCAAGTTTAAGCAAGTCCAGATACAGCCTCTTGATTTAGATCCTTGATGCAGATCTCAGCATCAACATCTGTAATTGAAAGCATAACCTACTACAGAAGCTACTTTATTTTGATTACATGCAAATTAAAAAAAATTTAAATTTTAAAAAATCCACATTTTATCTTGGGTCAGTAACAAAAGATCATTCTGGCCATGCAGACAACCTTCAAAGCCATGGATGGTGATCATCCAAGAATCCAAGTAGAAACATTCCAAAGGACTGTTTGCTTATCACTTGGATTTGCGTCAAGACAGGGAGCATCAGGCAGAGGTGTCTCTGGAATCCATGGTAGGACACTCTGCCTCTTCCCCTCTGCAATCTTCCTTCCCTTCCCCTAAATGGGAGGGGCTGTGGTGAGGAACAGAAATGGTTAAATTGAATTTGTCCATCTTTTTACTTCCTATGAGTCATGTTCCTGAACTCTACCCCTCTGCATATAAAAACCTGCTACAACCCATTAAATAAATATTTCCACTTTGACTCAGTAAAAGCAGAGGACTCCCACAATAAAGCACCACACAGGTAAAACAATGAAAAAGGGCAGAATGATTCAAACTGCCCATCCCAGTGCCCTGAAATGGGGCAGTCAGTGGTAACACAGCATTAATATTATGGCACATGCCATATGCATCTTTTTTCCTTTGGTGTGGTCTCCAGGAAAGAATATTTCCATTCACCACAGAATGACCTAATGGATGTCCAAATGAATGATCAGCAAATGCATTTTATGTGCTTCTATTTATATACCTTTATTTTTACAGCTACAATGCAAGCACCAGAACAGCACTTCCACTTTCCTATCCAAGGGCTGAAAGACTACCCACATTAATGAAGTCTGGCCTTAATCTGTGTGCCCTTTTCACATATGGCACAACTGAGTCATCCCCTTTGGTTTATGTAGTGTGCTTGACACAACAAAAATAAGATGTAGAGCTAATTACTTCTACAGCAATAAAACCAGGAGTGTCTTTTTCATAAGCCAGTCTCAGACTGAATTCCTATCAAAATACAGTGGTTTTTTGGTAGAAATAAAGTTAATAGATACCTAGAACTATTGGATGAACCGACAGGATCTCTCTGCATTTAGCAACAAGCCTTGAAAACCTTAATCTTGTGAGTCAGTAATAACAGTGGGGGAAGCCAAGCCAATCTTGGGTCTATAATAATAAGACAAGCTGTTTAAAAGACCTCCTCTGAAACAAATGTGTAAATGTCTCACCAAGGCTGAGATGCTGATTTAAGATTAGACAGTGTAAATGTATTTTGGTATCAGTTGTGATACAGCTTGTGTTTCTCATTCACAAAGGTTTAAGGCAAATGGTTTAACAGCACTTGAGCATAACTCCTCACTAAGTCTTTCTTCAAATACCATTAATACCTCTGTCCTGTGCCCCATCTAATTCTCTCTGGCTTTCACCCGAGATTATATTAAATACATTATGCTCCTTCTCCATTATTCAAATTAAACCTACAAATACAAATCTTCTCTTGACAAAATCCTGCCGAGGTCCCCGATGAGGCCAGTCCTGGCTGTGACACTCATCTGCCAAAAAGATGCCAGGAAAAACCCAAATGCTACACAGAGAGACAGGGGAGGATTTTGAGAGGAATATTCCTTGAGATAATGTATTAGGAGTGGTGTTGTTTAAGAAGTAAAGAACTGATACAGAAAAGCTGATGATCAGCACTGCAGCACTAACTGCAGAAAAGCAGAATTATTACTGTCAAAACTGCAGAAGAGTAAGAAGTCCAGACATTAAACCAAGTGAGGTGAAGAGGCAGCTTTACAGCAGATGAAATCCAACACTGACAAACATGTGCTAATGCCCTGAAGAGTAATCATTTGGGCTACTTTTCTCCACTGCTGGGCCTTGCGCTTCTTGTTAGGTAAATAAGGAGGTGGACTAATAGGAACATCCACATCTAGCTAAGATCATATTCCAAACAGAGCTAAATCCCCTCAGATGGACTATCATGATTCACTGCATGAAAAGCTAAATGATCCAATCTGGAAGAGCAGGAACCTATGGCAAATTCATCTCCATGATGCATTACAGAGCTGATTTAATTTTTTTCTCTCTCTGGCCATTGAGCCTGGGTAGTTATCAGAGTCCAGACAGCAGGCAAGACAGTGTCCTTTTATCCAGCACAGGATGACTGCAGCGTTGTTGAGCCCAGGAAAAGGGAACAGCCCGAAAAATTCCCATTATTAAAAGAGGGAAAACATATCCTAGATAATTTTGGGAATCAAAATCGCAGCTGTGCGGGTATACCTGGAATCTTCATCCCATGTGTGTTAATCTACAGGGAAATGAAGTGCTATACCCTGGGTAAGGCAGGGGTTAATTCTGACTGCTGTCGAATGCCCCAAGTCTGTGCTCTGTTCATCAGAGCATTAAATCTGAAAGCTCAAGAGAGTAGTGCAGCCGTGCTGCAAGGGCTATGTTATAAAGTTCTGCATTAAAAATTCATATCGTAGGCTTGCCACAGTACTCTGCTCTGGCTGAAAGGAGAGCTGGCGGGGAAATATTAGACACCCCACTGTCTTTCTGGCAATTGGAGACATTCCTCAACAAACAGCACCTCAGGAAGGGAATGAAAGGGCAAACAAACCGTGAAACAAATCAATGAGTTCAATTATCTCTCTCTCTCTCGGAAAGGAAACTTTTCATTTTTAAGGCTGTTTCATGAAATCTTTTAATGACGGCCCTGCACACGGGTGCTGGGCACTCTGGCTGCAGAGCTGGCTGCTTGGCAGGGCTTTTTATTTGTTTTACACGAGACACAGATTCCCAAACACAGCGGGTGAAACAGAGAGCAGGGTACAGGGATCTCTCTGCAGAACAAGAACTCTACTTACCCTTTACATTACCACGACCACGTGAGATAAGAGGCTGTAGAAATTGTTCCCACTTTCCCTGAAGTGTCTCCAGCAAAGAGTGAATTTAGATTTATTAAGATGGTTGGTTACTCCATGGTTAAGTTATGTGCTCCTCACTACTGGTTAAGGCTGTGTGCATTTCACAGCGATTTATGGCAGCCCAACTGGTGGATGACACAGTTCACAATGATGGAAATGGGTGGTATATTTTTATGAAAGCCATATGTGCCCCTCAGGTTATCTGTCTGGTGTAACCACTGTATTCAGGCAGGTTAATAATCCCCATCCCATAAATGAGGAAATACATGGGAAATGAAACATCAGTAAATACAATTTCTTGAGGAAACCGTGCAAAGAAAGTTACCTGCTCACAGTCCTCCCCTGCAACTCTGCTTAGCACCAACTGTAATAGAAAGGCTCCCTTTTCCCAGAGCTGAATTTCGAATCAAAGGAAGGGAAAGGAAGAAAATAGAAACCATTGGACAAAAGTTGCCACGGTACTTCATCTGTATTTTTTTATATATATGAATATATCTGGTTGTTAGTATAGTTGAAAACCCAAGCGACTTCAGCCCAGCAATCTGGGTTTTGAGGGGCTCAGCCTCATGAGGAGGGGCAGGGAGGCAGGAATTCATCCACAGGGTACAGTCCCCAGGGAATCCAGGAGACTTATGCCTAGCACAAAACAAATCAACACCAGACTAGCCAACCAAAAGCCCCTCACTAATAAAGACCTGTACAGGGGGAGGAAATAAACCCCCCCTACTCAGCTGAAAGTTCGTTAGTTCCACAGAAGGAATGAAGACAGGCTGGAGAGCTGGTGATCACAAGTAACCAAAGATCAGCTATTAAAAGGCACTGAAAATCTGCTACAAAACATTAGCAACCCCAAGGCAGTGCTTCAGTCAAATTTAACTTTTGCTCAAAATTTCTTACAAACAGGCACTTAGAACTTGCAAGCAAGGCTCCATCAGCTGGGGTTTATTCTGGGTTTCAAGCAGCTGCATCCAAGCAAAACAGGGGAAGCAGAAGTCCTTTCCTCTGTGTACTGCCTTGATTTCTCAGTTATGATCCCTGCTGTAGTACTGGTTGCCTCCCAGTATTTCAGCCCCTGACCAATCTCTCTGTGACTCAGTTTCTCAATGTGTTAAAAATCTGGGAGGCAAGGCACAAAATCACAGCCTGTGCCCTGTTCTGCTCCTGCAGAAACACCAGAGAAACGTTAAGGGTTAATAATCCCAGGCTTACAGGATTTGTGTATTATGCATTTGTTTATTCAATGCTTTACATGAATGCTAATGAAGTTATTAACAGGCCTGCATGTTGTCTATTGTTTTTCTTGGGTTTAGTGTCTGCACCATCCTGCTTTATCCCTTCTGCTCCATGAGCTGGCCAACACCCAGCTCTTCTAAATCCCTGAATCAGTGTTCTATCCTGGATTCTCAGTTTCCTGATCAAGGACAGTATTTTTCTAAACTTCTTTGTTGAAACATTATCTTTAAAAAAAATCTCATCAAGATAAAGCAATTCTATTTCCCCACACAAGATATTTTCTGTGACACAAAACTGCAATCCCACATGGCCCTATTGTCTTTTAATTAGATCAGAGGATATGTAAATGAGACAGTATTTCTTAGGTCCCGTTAAGTGATGTCTCCAGGAGGATCAGAGGGGGCTGAACCAGGCAGGACACGCTCCTCCAACATCCACACCCTCACACTGACCCATGCTCCAACTGCTCCTCAGGAAAGTCTTTGATTTACTGGAAAGGTCACTGTTTCATGGCCTTATTGCTGCCCAAACTGCTCCAAGTCTGCAGAACAAAATCTCTTTTCTCCTGCAACCAGAGCACAAGGCAAATGCAGAGTGCAGGTGCTGGGGTGACTCCTGCATGTGCCAATGCAGACACCTCCCTCCCAGTCCTGCTTTTGCCACAGACCTGAGAAAAGGGCTCAAAGGGAACTCAAATAATTACATGGGAGTGGGCAGGAGAAATAACTGGGAGTTTTAAAGCAGGGATGACCTGTACAGCAACGCAGGCACAGGACTTCATTCTGTAGCCTTTACCCCGAGCAATGGGAACACCCCTGAGTTCCCAACCTCAATAGTATTAACTGATGACACAAAGCAGAAATACCCTTTATTTTTAAAGCAACTGTGGAAAGGATAACAATCCTGTTTCTGCAGCCAGGTGGCTGACAGCTGGGGCATCACAGCAGCTTTTTAATGCAAGGATGGGATCAGACCTACCTACATTTAGGTGTAGGTTTAATGAGATGCTGAAAAACCTTGCTAATGAGGAAATAGCATAGGGATACTTCCATAAAGCAAGTTCTGCCAGATGCAGCCCCTGACCATGACTGCTCACACCTTCCTGTTCTTGGAGAAGGCAAACAAAAAACACAAATGAAAGCACTGGGGGAATGTGAAAGTTGTCTGGATGAAGCAATGTAGGACTTGGGGGAGCAGGGCTGGCAGCTCTCACAGCAAACACCTGGATTTCTAAAGGGAAAGAAAATCAAGGCAGAAGAAAGAGGCTGTTTTCCAGGATACAGAGTTTTACTGCCTAGGATCTCACAAAGTTTCCTGAACTTCCATTCTCGTTCAAGGCATTCTTGTCTCTTACCATAAATGAGGGAGCACAGCACACTCTCTGTGACTCACTCTGTGCCTGCGTGGGAGTGGGAAAAGCAGCTGGGATCCATCCCTGGAGCACAAGGAGACTTTCCAGTACACACCAGTGCAGGAAGCCACCCATTAAACACGTGGCCAGGTAGAGACAAGCACTGCAGCACCTGTCAGTTTAACTCAGCACCTCCTGAAAAGCTCTGCTTTGGGGCTGGAAATGGGTAACCCCAGAGGGCAGGGCCCAATTGGAAACAGCTGAACCGTTTGTTTCTGATGATCCCAGGGTTTCTCCCGCTCGCCTCCCCCTCCATCCCAGCTCCGCAGGAGCTGGAGCAGGGCACAGCCACGTGCCCTCCTGCTGTCACAGACAAGGCCTCGCCAGGAAGTGCCTCTGCACCAAAATAATCCTGTTGATTTGCTACTTTGCATTGAAAAAGAAAAAATAATAAAAAAAGAGACTGTTGTAATTTGCAGACACATATGAAAGAGCTGCATGGAATCCAGGCTCAGCTGACTGGCAGATGGAAGCCCAAGGACCTTGTCCCTGGTGGGGGCAGATGCACCTCTGCCAGAGGGGTTTCCTTCCCTCTGCCTCACTTCTCTTCCTCGCATGGCCCTCCCAGGCACCTGCAAAATTCAGCTGCTGCAGGTTAAAGGACCTGCTGTGGTGAGATGGCTAAAAAGACTGGAATATCCTTTGGCTGGCCTCACAGGGAAAGCCAATCCCTGCTGGAGGTTGGGATTGCAGAACACACTCATGTGGGCTGAGGCAGCTGCACCAGCACCAGCCTGGAGAGGTCTGGCTCCACAAGAGCAAGTGGGGACAGACAGGACAGGGACACAGGGACACTCCTGCCCCTTGTCATTGCACACAAATCCACGGCCTCTCCATGCAGCTTCATTCCCATGGAGAAGCCCTGGCTGCACCCATGGCCGGGATGACCCCCAGCCTGGCTGGCACGGTAGCCAAAGTGCTTTGCATTTATTTAAAGATTTCCATCTAAGGGTCTCATGTCAACCCAAGGTTACAGATAACAGGGTGATGACTAGAATATGCTGGAATACCTTAAGGCTATGTTTTTCTACTTTGGGTTGTTAAATAACACCAGCTTTTAGGCTATATTAGAAAAAGGAACTGAACAGTCTCACTGGAGGTTAAAATACAAACAAAATAAAAGCCCTGCGAGGACCTAGGGCACTTTGGTGCTGTCAGAAAGTTACATTAACTAATTTGCAAGCATTACAAGTCTAACAGAAGAGGCAACAGAGCCCAGCTACAGCACGAACTCCTACTGACTCCAAAGGCTCCACTTAGATGGAGTTCTCAGAAAAGCACCCTTAGAAATGAAAAATGAAAAGAAATAACCTTTTTGTCAGTTTGTGGTTTATCATTCGCATGTCTGCATACTTCTAGACTCCAGCCAAGGCTAGACTGTTGCCTTTGGGCGTCATCCACACACCTTGTGCCTCAGTTTCCCTATCCAAAAAGGAAGGGTTAAAGCCAGTGCTTCAGGCAAGCACTCAGGATTTCACAGAGCCAAGTGTTTTACAGGAACACTGAACTCTCTTCTCATCCAACTTTGCAGCTTTTCTGGTGTGGCTGCAGGCTGAACCAGAAAAGTGACAAACAGACTGGTCTGTACATGGGCTTTCAAGCCCCCTTTCACACCAGACCTTTAGGTCAAAATAAGAAGCAGATCTCCAAAGTAATTCCATTCATCTTCACTTGTAGGTTTTAAAGCAAAATATTAAGGTTATAATAGTGACTTTCAGCCTAGTGAGTTTTGCATAAGGCACAGTTAAACTTTGAACCTCAAATGTTAAATGCAGACAGAGCTTTCTGTAAGATTAAATTTTTCTTCACTTTTTTTTCCTTAAAAAAAAAAAAACAGTTCTCTGTAGCATCTTCCCTGGTTTTTCATCCTCTCACGGCCACCAATCCTGGGGTTTCACTGGTGGCAGCAGGACTGCAAAACTGAGGAAGAGAAAAAACTCTGAAAAGAGACACGGCCTATGAAGTTCTCCATCTCCTGTTTTTAGGGAAATCACTTTAAATACAGCAATAATTCCAAAGCTGAGCATTAGAAGTTAATGACTCATCAAAAGAACAGGAAATAGGAAACTTTAAGACCTTAAAGACACAGCAAAGAGAAGCTATTTCATGTCACATCCAACACCACCACTCTAACTACAGTACTTCAGGATCAATGGGGGGAAGCAGAATTTGAGACCATTTATCACGGTAATTATGTGATGCTGGAGGGAGCACAACTTTATTTTTTATTCCATTTGACCCTGAGCACTATCAAAATGGAAGATTACAAACATCTGAGAAGTGATATATTGGCACCAGCCAGCACTTAACCATGAAGATTTGTTAAAAAAAAATTGAAGTAAATAATTCCATTCTCCCTATATATTGGGAATTATTCCCCTAAGTCCAAGCTAACTGAGATTTGCCCCAATATAACAGAAGATTTCACACGAATACTTCAACTCCACCACATAACTCCAGGCAGAAATAACTTCAGGAATTCTTTAAAACTTCTGGCCCTGTCTCCAAGCCTAATCCTACACTCCTTCCATGCAGAAAAGCACATTCTACACTGATGCCTGAAGGACAGGTCTCTTTGATAATGTGGAAGAAGAACATCGTTTATCCCAAAGAGCCAAAAACCACAGGCATCTCCTTCTGTTCCCATTGTCCTCCTGTCTCATCCTTAGCTGTGCTGCCAGAAAAAATAATAATCAGTCTGATCTATGGAAGGACAACAATTGTCTGCTCATATACTGGAGGCAAAATGTTTTTCTAAAGTTACTGAAAGTAGCTGTTTTTGGATGACTGCTTCAGTAACTATGAAAAGCTCCTTCCCCGTTGCATTCCTGTGCTACTTTTAGAAGGACAAAAAGTCTGAATCTTACAGAAAATCCACTGGGAACAAAACTGATGGTGGCAGAGCTGCTATGACTGACAACCTTAACCTAAACATTTTCTGGTTTGTGTTGTTTATGAAGGCTTTTTATTGCAGAAGTGAGGGGGGAGTGGGCAGTA
>WEKY01032821.1:819144-945683 GCA_013390045.1 Picathartes gymnocephalus
GCTCCAGAAAAGCCTCTTCCAAAACAAAGGACTTTCCTTTTAAACCCACCCCCCCCCCCCCCGCCCCCCTTCATTTACAGGCCTGTAACACTGGAAACAATAAGAAAGCAAGTTACGAAACAGTGCCAGAACTACAGTGGCAATTAATAATTTATATCACTGGAAATGTGTTTCCTAAGGTTGGGATCTAAAAATAATTCATGGAAGGCAACGCGTCTGTTTCAACGCGACTGAATTTCTGTTGCCCAAACCCCGCTGTAAGCAATCGCTCACCAGAAACGCCCACACAAAACGATAAGGGAGGGCAAGAAAAATAATAATCCTCCCTAAACACAACTTTATTAACGTGATTTAACTTTTTCAAAGAGTCAGGAGTTCAGCCCCGCTGTCACAATACTTTGGTCACGAAGTAAAGGAAGTTTTTTTCCCTTTCTAAATGTAATACTGCTCTTTGCAGGGAGTGTTCCTGCCGGAGAATGATCCCTGGATTACAGACACAGAGAAGCTCCACGAGCTTCTGATGCAGTAACTGCTTTCGTGGGAGTGTCTGAAAATAACCTGAAAATGTGTTTTAAAAAAAATAATAATTACATTGTAGCTTTTGAATATTCAAACACCTCACAGCATACTTAATTAATTCATTAATTATTCCCCAGAAATTTCAGGGGTAAATTGAAATAGCCTAGAGAGACTGAGACAAAGATTTCATGGAATAAATGATAGCTTTGCTCCCGTTCCCCTATGACTCTGGTAGCCCAGGGACAGAAGAGTTATAGCCGTAATTCCATTTGAAACAAAGCTCATCATCTCTCCAACTCCTCACTTCATAAAAACCATGAAGTGGTTCTTCCTTCAATCAAGAATTATACATATTTTCTTACTCCCCCATCCCACAGGACTGGGATCTGTGCCTTCCTTTTATTTTTTTTCACTTTTTAACAGCATTCTCCTCACCCTCTGGCTGCCGGAGCGTTCTGTGCAGGCTGTACCGGGGAACTCAAAGTGCCCACAAGAGGGTGAGTGACTCTCATTTTCCTTACCAGAAAAAATGAAATAATAAAAAAAAAAAGGCTGAATCCCAAATTCTGCTGACCTCTGGAAGCAGCAAAGCCAGACTGATGGGACCCCCCTGCGTGGGGACGGGGGAGTGGCAGCAGACCGGCGCCTTTCCTCCCCATTAATCACAGCACAAGCTCTCCAAAGCTTGCAGGGTTAAATGAAACAGCACGGGATGGTGTACAGGCAATGTGACCACAATCACAGAGATCCCTCCCAGAGTGTGGTCCTTACATCTTGTGGGCTATTATTTAAAAACATCCTTTATTTATCTCCCAGTTCAGGAATGGTTGCTGCCAGAAAGATGCCCCAGATTGAGATGCATCACTATCCTAGTATCAAAAAATATCACATAAGGCAGAGTAAATGATCACCTCCTTCACAAACCACACTGCAGTTCCCTTTATTTTCAAAGGAGTAATGGAAGTAAATCCTCAGAAAAGTTTTTAATATTAAATGTTGGGTGTGCATAATAGGGCAGGATTTGATGGTGCTATGTCAGCTGAAAAAGAACCTAATGAGTTACAAGAGAAGCCACTGCCACTGAAAAGGCTCCAATTTGATTGTTAATGTTCTAGTAATGGCCCAGGACACTGGAATTTCTGCTCACACAGTGACCTCACTGCAAAGGACAGTTACAGAAAAAACTCTTGTACTCCAAGTTTCATTTCTCCTACTTTTAGATTATAAAAGAAAAAAGAGCCTCCCACTATATGTTTGAAAGCATTTCTGCCACATTCATCCCTTCTTTCTCCTAAAAGCTTCTGAACAGACTTAGCACTAAACCCTCCGAAAGCTGGGGTTTATTCTAATTCCAGTTCATGTTCCTGCAACCGAGAAAGTCCAATATTCCCCCTGCCCACCACGCTCTGCTTTTGCTCCAGTCATGGGCCTTGGGGCTGCTCTAAATCACTCCCTGCAGCAGCAGCAGCTCCCCAAGGGCTGCGGTGACACCCTGCAGGTGAACACAACCCCTTCCCGCAGGGATATCCGCTGGGATATCTCCTTCTACCGCACATTCTTCCTGCTCCTATTCACTGCATCCTTCCCCTTACCTGCACCTCCCCTCTTCCTTCCGTGCCTCCAACCTACCAAGTAAAATAGGGCTTGACAACCACACAATAAATTTTTTAAAGTGTATGCTTTAGGGATATTTCTTCCTCTGAATATTTATTCTGGCTTTTACAAAGGAATTTATCCAATTATTAATTCAACGAGAAAAACCAGAGAAAAAAAGTATGTGATCAGACAAGCCCGACTTCAAGCCACACATTCAGGTAACAGAACTATTTTCAGTTATTTTGACATGGGTTTCAAAACAGAAGGATAAAGTGAATGAGTTCTAAAGATGGGAACTGGCCAGAACTTTGTGCTCCATCTGAAAATAGCTGTGTAACACTAACAGTGCTGCCCTACCAGCATGCACTCAGCCAGGACACATCCCAAACTGCACGTTGTGCTGCAGCGCGGAATTCCAGCCCCACGGGGAAGGAGGCTGAAGTGATTATGAACTACTTGTGCATTCCTCAGCACTGGACTGCCAAGGCTGAGGCAGCATCCCAGGTGATTCAGGATATTCTGGAAAATGAAACAGTGGCGGCTCTGCCCCTCTGAGAACTCTGCTCAAATCTCCCATCTGCAGTTGGGACTTTAAACTGTCCCTCTCACCCCCACTCGGGCACTCCTTGCAGATTGGCAGAACGGTTTGGGGAGAATCACTAAATTTCTACAGTCCGTAATTTTTCACAGTACAGACTTTGCTTCCAGAATTTCCTGTTTGTGGAACTCCTTCTTTTTACCTGTTCTAGACACACAGGTGAATCATCAAGGATTTTGGCTTCAGATGGGATCCACTCACCAGCTAAATCACTGCCTGCAGCTACAGGGGTTTAAGGCTTTTCAGCCTTTCAAGTATTAACCATGCTCACTTTTCTGCTTAATTTTATCAGATTTTTCAAGTGTGTTTAGAAAGACACTCAACTGCTGCGTCTGAGGGGTGTCTGTGCCACTTCTGTGTCCGTGAGCAAGTTCATTTTGCTTCCTTTCCCCCTGAGAGTACTCACTGTAATATTGTTTTCCTTTCCCTCTAACGCTGAGAAAAGGCATGTTATGAATATTCATTTCCCTTGTACAGTCTGGGGCAGCAAACACATAAACTTGTTCATTTTATGGGTCTGTCCTTTGTTTTATTCCAACATATTTTATGGGGAAAGGGGTGACAGTTTTGACATGTGTTATTAACAAATGAGGAACTGCCTAAAATTTTTCACTCTGCAGTGATACCAAACATTTCTCAAAGATGGTCTGTGCTGATCAGCCTCGAGGTACCACAAACTCAGGGTTTACTATGACCTGGTCTTGCTCTTTATACAGTTTTGCCAAGCAATTACCCATTATCTCAGACAAACTCTTTTAGTATTCTACTTTGGGATGTGCTTAAACACAGCCCCTTGGAGTGAACTTCTTTTCCCTCACCTCTCTTTATTATCCCCTAAATTTACATTCACCCAGCTCTCCCTACAGGCAGAAAAGCCCAGGTTGAAATTTAAGCACATCATGAGTCATCTGTGTCTGTAAAAGTCTGTATTAAACAGACTTTCCTACCAGGACTGGCATTAACCTTTCTGCTGAACATTACACTTTCCCCAAAAATCCAAAATGTCAAAGGACGTCCATAAACACAACAACTTCATACACATTTATCACCTCCAACATAAGCAGCAGATAATTTTTCTTGGGGAAAAAAGCCCCCAGCCAAACCTGAAATCAAACCTGTCTTTCTCTTGTATCACCTTTAACCTCAGGACATTGATCAAATACACTTTAAATGGAATTTTCTTGTAGCCCAAACAGCACTGCAAGTCTGGAAAGGGGTGGGAGTTGTGAATAATCAAAAGGCAATGGCTGATAACTGCAAGCATTGCAGATAATTTTCGTTTCTGCCTCTAGAAGTAATTCCCTCACACTTACTTAGTGCTTTACTGATCATTTATTTGAAAAGAACTTTGTATTTCCTCAGCTAAAGCATTCCTTGGAAAAAGAATACCCTACGCAGGGCAGCTGGAATTTGCAGGGCTGAACTGGGGTTGCATGTAAACTAAAATACTACATGGAGTGATAGGTGTGTGGAAAACTCCTTTGGAACGAGCCTGCTCCTCCTTCAAACCCCTTTGTGAGACACAGCCCCCACAGCTGGGTGTGCAATTTATGGTGGCAAGGAGTAAGGGAAAGATAAAATTTCCACTTCAGCCATCTTTCACTGTTATTGCTTTTGATTGTTTTGACAGAGCACATTAAAAAAACCCCCAAACTTATTTTTACCTTCTCTGTTTTTTGTTACACTTCCTTTCGCTAGCAGGTCCTGTGAGCTAAAACCCACACAACACACATTATATAGCACCAAACCTGATCACAGCACAGACCTGGGAAGAGTCTCCAATAAAAGCACCTGCACATCCCCTTTCACACCCCAGGAGTCGTTCTGTTTCCTGATGAGAAGATTCCTATTAAGGAGAAGTGAAGGCCATTTCTGGCTCAGCCCTAGAAGGTGGCAGAGCCCTTCCAAACCAAGAGCAAGAGTTTGCATTAACCTTCCCTCACTCTCAAATGTGCATATGCTGAAAAAACTCTGTGATTTTTCCTATTCTGTGGACTGAACCCAACTGGGTTTAATTGTGCCACATCAAGAGAGCAGTTTGTGTTTAAAGGCAGAATTGTTTCTTCTTTGCCTGCAGAGGAGCAATACCGAGACAAAATACTGAGCAAATCCACCGTGGCACTGGGCTGTAACTGCAGTGATCCACCCAGCAGAAGGAAAACTTGATTTTACCACTTTATCCAGACACCGACACCTGGCATTCACTTGTTCTCCACGTTTTAACTTTCACTTGAAAATTACACTTAAGTTTTGTTTTAAAAAAATAAAGTAGTGAACATCATTCCTTTTTGAAATAAAAATATTTAGCATTTTTAGTGCTTACTATTTTTCCTTTAAAGGTTTAGGAAAAAAGAAAGAGGAGGGCAACACCACTCCTCCAAATACACAACAAGGCTCCAATTTCACTTTAAGTGCTTGCAAGATTAAGACCCTAAAAGCCAAGGGTGCTAACATAATACACTTATTTTATAAAGCTGAAGACAAAGGAGTCTTGAACAGATGAAGGAAGGCTTCCTCAAAACACAGACCCAACCTCCCTTTACTTCAAAATAAATATATTCACATTATTTTTAAAGGTAAGTTGTGACAACCTTGTTGATTAGTGCAATTCATGTGGCAGCATTCGCTTTTCCCTTGCTCTGTACTGCATACTGAAAATAAGGCAATTAAATGAGAAAATTAATTCCATTAATTAAAAATGTTCAGTCTCAAGCAAGACAGAATGATCTGAGTGAGAATTACAGCTGTATAAATGTACATAAACCAAAATGTTTTTCTTGACATGTACTTTCCTTTAGGAAGGATAAATTTTGCAGCACAAAGCAATGATAATGCTATTTTAACAGCATCATAAAGCTGGAGAGAGATATATAAAAGGTCTGTTTTATCTTTTAAAGAGAAACCCCCTGATGTACATAGGAAAATTTACAAGTAAAATACCATTCTTCCCACAAATTCCTTACTGGTGAGCCTGAGTGAAAACTCTGGTCAAGTCAGGAAAGAAAATCATTACACTTTGCAGAATGCATAAAGCACTGTAGCTGGAGTTTCAATACAGATCATTTTATAGTAAAATTAAAATAGAAGCCCTTTTAACTATATAAAGCGTGCACATTATTACTGAGGAGAGAAATACACGCTTTCCTCAAGAACCATAAAATTGGTTGCTGGGAATTAGACTTCAGCTGCAATTATTATATGGTCCTATAAAGGATATTGAAAGTCTGATAAAATTGCACCCTTGTCATGTAACAACGATGCTTAATGCTAAATAACCACTCTACAGCATTCCAGTCATAGCTTCCCCCAAACATCATCGATCACTCCTCACACCAAAAAGAAAACACAGCAGCGTTGGGGAGCTAAAAGTGAGCCTACATATTTGAAATACCAAACAAACAGGTCAAGAGATATGTAAAGCCACACGGAGGCAAAGCAACTCATGTGATAAATGAATACTGATGGCTGTTTATAAAGGAAAACTCTCCATGGATACCCACCCAACCCTGCATGGACACTGCCCAGCCCTCCACAGATACTGCCCAACGTAGCAGACTACACAGGGTGAGAGGGAAATAAAAAATTAAGCCAAGTGACAAAGAGCAGTGCCATACATTCCTGATGGCTGCTTTCCTTCTCCTTGCAGCGTGTGTTGTAAACTGTGAGTATTTGTTACGCCTGCCACAGGAGACTGGCTGGACTC
This sequence comes from Picathartes gymnocephalus, assembly GCA_013390045.1. NCBI lineage: Eukaryota > Metazoa > Chordata > Aves > Passeriformes > Picathartidae > Picathartes > Picathartes gymnocephalus. The sequence continues at coordinate 825,561 of WEKY01032821.1, forward strand.
CTTCTGGAGAACCTGGAATTTGCTTTTACCTCAGGCCTGTGGGTAAGAGCATGGACCTAAAACCTGGAGATATTTCTCATCCCCCAGACTCCATCCCACTCCCAACTCAGCCAGGCTGAAGTTTTTGTGTGGATTAAGAATATCAAAGAAATATTTCTGTGACAGGTGACATACGGCACGCGCAGGGGACGGCGGGGCAAGAGAGAGGCTGTGGGGTGTGGGAGCAGGGCTGTAAGTTTTGCCCCTGCAAATGGAGGAAAAGAAAAAAAATGCTTTCTCCTACAAAGAAGTCCTGACAAAGTCCCTCACCATTTCAGCAGCGCGGGTGGGATAGAAATCCTACCTTCTCCTCGAGGCTTGGTCTGATCTGCTGCTGAGATCCAGCACCTGTGATGGTGCCAGGCTTCAGAAAGAGGGCTCTGCACAAGAGCACACCAAGGATCCCACACAGCTCTTGTTTGACACCACTTCTCAGTTGTGAAAAAAGCCAGACTGTTCCAAATCAAACCTACTCAGCTGCCAAATTATGGCAGGAAACTGCAGTGTGTGTTAGTACAGAGATGGAGGGACTGCAGTGCCTCTCCCCAGCCCTCACTGCTGGACTCCCAGGCTGCAGATATGTTGGGAATGTTTTCATGGAGGGGTTTCTCTCCAAGCCAGAGCTGTGGGTGCCCATCCCATGCCCACACTGCCCGTGACAGTCGGGACCCTCACTGAGTTATCTGCTCCTCCCATGGCGTGAGCAGGTGTGTTCTGTGTTCAGTGGAATGTTACTGAGACTCTGAGCAGGAAATAAGTGAAGGAAAACTCACAGACCACAGCTGACTAACCCAGAAACAACATTTCCCAGGCAGTTGTGGCCCAGGACGAGCGTGGTGAGTCCCTGCATCTCTACACTGGCCACTGGGCACTGCTTAACTATGAGCAGGAAAGCATAAAAAACCAAATTTGTTACCTCATACTAAGCATCTGAAAACACTGACTTTTCAACCAGTTAATCATTAAACTAAAACATTAAAAAATTAATTTTTATTTGAAGCATGCATGAAATGCCCTCCTTAAATGGCAAAACCAGTAAGGCCAGGAGAAGACTTAAAACTATTTAAAAGTATTAATTACACCCCAAAACCTCTCTTGAGGTATTTTGAATATTATATATAATGTTTTATAAAAGTATAAAGTGACACACATAATCATGTGCCAACAGCTCCGTCAGGCCAAGATGTGGCAGTGGAGACTTGGGCTCCTCATTCCCTCTCAGCTGTGGGTACAGTTGCAAAAACAAAAATCTGTTCAGGCAGTTATTTATTTACCACTGGGGAAAACAAAAAAAAAAAATCAAATCCCAAAATGTAAAAAGTAATGAACTGAAACCAAATGCCAAACAAAGAAAGTTCGGATGCCAAACAAAATGGAAGTTGAAAACACATACAATAAAGGCCTTTGAATAAAATTTATGATCACACTTACACTGCACAGAACTGAAATTTGGTAGTGATTTACTCTCCAGTAAGGCTTTTTCTTTTGTTTTTTTTGGAAGGCATGAACAGTTTTCTCTCCTTTAAAAGTACAAATATTGCTGTTTCTTGGTGAAGCTTTGAGATGCATTTTTTTTGTTAAAATTGTCTGAACCCTCTAACAAACAAATTACTTGAGGATCACACAGGATCATAATAATATAAATTGATTCACACGAATATTAACATGAGGATGCAATGAAAAGTCCTGAAATGTGCCAGTTACAGTTCTCTCCATTAGAAACAATACAGGAGTGGATCAGTTCCAGAACAAAACCATTGCTCGTATTTACCTTATTAAAGGTAGGAAAAGTGCCCAGTAGCATTCACACAAACACGAACCATTAGTTTTTCAGAATAAGGGAATAATTTGCTTACCTGGAACATCAATTAATCTCTTATAAACATTCAAGAAGGCTGCCTCTGCTTCTTTGCTTCGTTTACCCAATGCGTCAATCTAAAAGGGGAGATGAGAAAAGAGGCTTTAAGACTTGTTCCAATACAACTCTCACACTCAGAGCTATCAATATAAATTAGTAGATTTCATGTAAACTAGTAAGTACATAAAAAGGGAACCCAAGTCTCCTGTGTACAGCTCCTATAGAAGTAGCCTTAAAAGAGTGTTCCTGCTACATTTGTACTGAATATAATTTAAAGTCCATTTTTCAGCCCAATAACAAGCATCAAAATTTTCATGAACACTCCTGCCTGTTGTGATTCTTTACTTAAAATCTTTATAAAAAGCCTGGTATTTGCAAGGCAAATTCTCTCCTCAACAACTGTTTTCCTCTACCACTTATTGAGATCTAACACAGCAAACAGAACTGCGGCCACTTCTGATCTCCCATTCTGCCTTTATTGTGGGAAATAGATTTTTCTATTATTTCAAATAAGCCTGTGAGGAGATGAAAAGATGAACTTGTTGAACACCCTGTAATACTTTAAACTAAATAACTATAAATCTTCTACATGCAAAGAAGTTTTCTAATACAACTCAGGCACAGTCTGCACTCCTGAGCTCCTCTGACCAGCTTCTCCTTGTGTTCTGTAACACACACAATACTCATCTAAGAATTCACTCTTATTATTTTATTATTTTCTCCCTATATCTGTATTTTCATCTAAGACTCAATTTTACAAGGAAAGGCAGCTTAACGGCTCTGAGAATAAAATACTTATTACACAGCAGCTTTTTTTGGTAAACATGTATTTTCCTATTGTACTAGAAATCAGAGGATTTACTATTACTAAATATTACAATAAACAGCCAAACTGACTCAGGATCAGATCCAGTGAATTAATACTCCAAAGCAGAGGGACAGAAAGGGAAACAGGAAAGCCTGACATAGCTCTGTGGCAGCTTACCCAAATCAGGAAACCAAAGGCATGGAGATTATCGTTCCCATATTTTAATAAAAGGCAAGGAAGGATCTGAAGAACTGCGGATACAAAGGCCTGATATCAATTCTTCTGTGTATTTGAAAGGCAGGGAATATTATGGAACCATTTAAAGGTGCGGACGTCACCGCGGCCTAAAAAAAGGAAGGCCCTGTCTGAAAAACGTCCTTGAATTCTTTCTTTATGTTATTGATTTGGTAGATAAGGCAGAAACAATGGCCAGAGTTTACTGTATTGGTATTTCAGGAAAGTATCTGATATTTTATTCTGCAGGAGGGGGATTTGCAGCACTGGGAAGTGTGTGACCAAGGCAGGGCTTTGCCAGCCCCAGGGCTCAGGAAGCACAGGGTGCCCAGGAGAGGAAGAGGAGGGGAGATAAAGCAGGAGGGTGCTGCGGGGTCAGCCCTGGTGCCACTTGTGTCTACTTTGTACTGAAACGCCTCTGTGAAGAGAAGGGAAGGATTTGGGAAGGGAGAGGGGAGCAATCCTATGATAATGTGGATAATTAAATAATGTAGGGAGTCAGGGTCCGAGTGCAGTGTGGGACAGCGCGGGGCTGGTGTGGATCAGCCTTGAGGCTGGAAAGTGACTTGTAGGGATCATTACGGGCAGGATTAAGGCCAGAAAATCAAAGGACAATCGTAGAAATGCCACAGAAGCACAGTGCACAACGTATAAGCCAAGAAAAGGCTCAGAGGGGAGGAGGGGTCAAGGAGGGAAATAAGGACACGGGCAGCGGCCACGCAGCGTTTGGCAGCAGCAGCAAGGAAATCTTGGGAGATAACGGTGAGAGGCTGGGAAGAGACGAGTTCTGGCAACACAGTACAAGGTTGTATTTAAAGGAATAAACTCAAGTTCCTATTTCACTTACATCCCTGCAGAATGTGGATTAATTTATGGACACGGGTGGAGGTGTGGTGTAACTGAAACCTGACCTAATTTGCAACTTATCAAAGGGTATTGGAAAAGTGATAAATGAGCATCAGATGTCAAAATGATGGAGGATGTGGGGAGCAGATATAAATTCTCAAGAAGTGCTGGCCACGCTGGTCTTTCAGTTTAGCAAGAAAGACCACAGAAAGGCACTGGAATCTCCCAGGGCATCCGACGATTGATGGTTGTGAATAACCCACTTAATAATCTGAATTTGAGCAATCACAGATGGACTGATGCTCATTAGGGAACGAGAACAGAAGCAATTCGGAGAGAACATCTTCACACGAGGCGTACTCAAAATGAGCCTGTGGAACGAAGTGCCAAAGGCAGGGAGGCCCCGGGATGTGTAAATCCACGCTGGGGAGTGGTAGGCACTGCTCGGGGAGGGGGTGAGAAGGAAGGGGCACCACCAGGACACTTGTGCAGTCGAGCTGTTTCATGGGTGCACAGAGACTCTGCGAAGGCCAAACCACACCGTATGTTACACTTCTGGACTTCAGTGTTCCCACATACAATTTTCTCTCGCTGCTGCTTGGCAGAGAGCAGCCAAATTTAAATTACTATTATTAAACACAATTAGCATTACAGCACTGATTCTGTACTGTATTTTGAAAAATTCATTTGCCCCTTTTATGAAAAGCAAACACTGAAAATGCTTCCATTTCTGGGAAATAACAGGATGGATTTGTTTTCCTATTACAGTTTTTCCACATTTTAATAAAGAGCATTTGTACTTTTATTCACTCTAAGTATTATAGAAGGTATGGTTTATTTGCTTCTTACCAGTTATAGAGTGATGGAAATATAAACCAGATTTGAAACAACATCTTCCAAGGAGATCAGAGACTTTCCAAAGGAAGCGGTTTGTAAATCACAGGTATTTTACACCTTTCTTCGCCCCCAAATTCAGAACCAGAATTCCAAACAATCCCACCAGGCAGAAATATGGTTTTATGTTCTAGTTGTTAAAAAAATAAATCAACCTGTCTGGTTTGAAGTTCTACTAAAAATGAGCACTGCAACTATTTTATATCTTAAAACAAAATTTAGAAAAAGCACCATGACAACTTTAACTGGAATAAAAAATAATTAAGCATGCCAGCACCCAGGTGCATAAGGAAATAAGGAAATATGCGAGGAAAAAGACATCAAAAATAGCAAAATATAAATGAAGTCCAGAGAGAGAGGAAACAGAACACTGAAATGACATGGAAACATTTGGAAGTTCACTGAAAATTTTTCAAATCAAAGTAAAATTGGTTCAGGAGCCAACAAGGCTGAGCTGCAATCAGCTCACATTAAACCGTTGAACTACATTATAAAACTCTTGCTGAACATTTTTATTTGACTCTAAAAACTTCAGGGACCCTGAAAGAAGTCAACTTATAATTACACTCGCGTTGTCTTGACACGAGCTTAGCTCCAAATCTTAATTTATCTAAACCAGGCCCCATTATGTCTTCTCTGAGCAGAAAGAAACAAGAGTGACCTCTGTATTCCCCACCACCCCCATAAACATATGTTCACTTTTAAGTTTTGGCAGCCTATTTGTCTTGATAATACCACTGGCGCTGCAGTGAGATAACGGAACTGAGACACCAGGAATCCTCCCTGCTCAGCACAGCCTTCATCCCACTCTTCATCCCTAAAACATCGCCAGAGCTATGCGGAGGAGCCACAGCCAGACACCGGGCTGAGACCAGTCCTGCCTTTAGCCACCTTGTTCTTCCAGGTCAAGTGCTCTCTGAGTTGTTGCTCAGGGTACCAAGGTCACTCCAGAGGCTGAGTGTCTCCCCTTCCCCTCCAGAATCGTCTCCCTCCAACCTGCCCATGGAGATCTCCGTCGTCTGATCCCACTCTCCACTGCTTGTTGCCCAACACTGCTGGCTTGCTCCCCCAAAGACATGGACAGCCTAGCTCAGGAGCACTTGGTCCCAGTCTAATACCCACTGCACCTGGCTAAAATCAAAATATTATCAATGAAATCCATGGATTTATCTCCACATTTACGTAAGCACCATCAATCTGGCACCTACGCCAGGGACGGTGCTGAGCGCTGTTTTATCCCAATGTTACCTCTTTCAGCTGTGTCCAGCCAAGTTCAGAAAGATAAAAGCAAAGCCTGTGGCTTCAGTTTGGAATCTGTCGCTTTTTATGCAGTAGGATATTTCAGCATTGATTCAAGTCTGATGCTCACTGCCCCCCAGTCTCCTGAGCACGGGTCTGCAGGGCTGGGGTGCTCTGGGCTGGATGGACGTGGTATCACCTCATGGACTGCAGTCACACTGAAGGATGCACAGCTCTGCCCCTGAATTTAAAGATGGAGCAGGATGATGACGCTCTCTGCAAGGAAGCTGCACTGCCAGATGCCAGCACATCCTGCACTGACACTTGAATTCTCTGAACTGACAGTATCAGCACATTAACACATCTCTGAGCACGAGACCGGCACATGTGCTGCTCGTCCTGGGCCCACTGGGGTCATTCAGCAGAGCTGGGTGATTGGGATGCTGCACTCAGCATCCCAGAGACAGCTCCTTTCTCAGGGGTTCCCAGTGCTGTGTCTGGCTGGCATTACTACCAAAGCACTGGTGACTTACTCTCAGTACCACAAACACAAGTGTTCACACAACTGTGCTAAATATGAACTTTGCAGTCCCAGCTCTTCCACTTATCCTCATAGTTCTCCTGTTTATTTCTCACTCCTGTTTATTTCTCTTTAACATGTCTTTTACTGTCCTGAACACAATCTGGAACTAATTTATCAAGTGAAAATAAATTATTTAAAAGAGAAGTTATTTTTCTGTTCTGATTTTTAATAAATGGATGTCTTAAGGAGACACCCATCCCTCTTCCCTTACACATCTTCTGTCGTATTGTTTTGCATCACGAAGTTTTTCCATTTGTCTTCAATTACTTCCAGTTACCAAAACACCATTAAGAACTGGAAGAACCATATCAAACAAAGGGAAAAGCACAAGAACAACTCATTAAAGCACCACTCTTTCAAGCCATGCTGTATTCTTGAATAACTGTCTTGGAATCAAATGGTGGCTATGGCAGGATTATTAATCCATCAGTCTTGCTTTGAAGGCTTTACAATATAGTTGGTTTTCCCTTCCTTAATACCAAGAGATAGCTACATTAATAAATAAATTAATAAAAAACAACATTGCCATTTACAAATTAATAAAAATATATAGTTCACCATCCCTGTTAATTTATTTTGCCACTGACAAAAAGGAAAAAATTCTTATTTTTAGCTTTGTTGCAATTAAAGCAGTTTTGAAGCAAAATTATAAAGAAATTATTTCTGTGCAGTTGCTTAAGGTATATGGTGTGGATTACAGCTGGGCTATAAATTCTTTAACGGAATTAAGGACTTCACAGTGGACCCAGTACCATTCTGTTCAACAAAGCTGCTTGGGTCAGGACACAGGTACCAGGAAAGAGCCTGGGAAGGGCACTCCTGCCTCACCAACTTGTTGGTTTAACCTCACGTTAAGCAGAGAGCTTTAGGAAGGACTCAAACCCCTCAACTTTTCAATTCTGTTCCCTCCACTGCGAAACAGCTGCAACCTTGAACCCTTAAAACCTCCTCTTCCTTTCATGCCCAGATAAATCCTGATTTTCCCAGACAAACAACATTGCCATCCCCTGAGGAATGTTCTCACAGGACAGCTCCTTGCTGCTTTTCCAATCTTTGATCTTCCTTCCCAGTAAAACAGCCCAGCCCAACATGTGCCTGCAGATATTGACAGCAGAGCCACAGCTCTGATTAAATCCTGTTTGGCAACCCTGCCTTCGGATCAGCAGCTGTGCTGTCCCTGCTGGCCCTCTCCTGGAGCCTTGGATAACCTACCTGCCTCCCTCCCCACCTCTCCCTGCATTTCAGAGCAGTTTCCCAGCTGCCAACCCATCCATGGGGCAGGCAGGGAGCAGCCCTGCTGCCTCCTCCTGCCTCTGCCGTAGCGTGATTCAGCTCAGTGGCTCGGTGAAAAACTAAGGAAGGAGAAGAAGAATTTATTTTCCATGGTGCTGGCAAACTGAACTGACTCATCCTGTGCATTTGCTGGGCTCAGCACAAGGGAGGAGGTGGGGACCCAGGGCTGGGGCAAGGACACCCCATGGCACTGATCCCTCACCTGCACGGATCGGGTACGGCCCGAAACCAGAGACAAGGAAGGGATGGCAAAAGGAGGCTCAGAGTACCAAATGTTACCAAAATTCCCTTTTATCCATCAATCTTTACAGTATGAAAGTGGATTAACTTTGTTAATGTCTATATTAGTTCATATTATACACTCTGATGTAATGACACGTTACAGTTTTCCTGGAGGCTTTGGTGTTTTTTTCATGCTCAAGTAAAACAAATCAAAAGGACAACCTGGTCCTGGAAATAAGGACTTTGTTCATGGAAGCTTGTAGCTGTCCATGAAGGATAAAGGATGCTCCTGAACACCAAGCTAATGCCAACATCCCAGCCCCTCTGACACTTTATTCAAACCCTCACAGTGTTTTCTGGTGTCACAAATCAGTAACTCCAGCAAGACTGACCCCAGGGATGCCTGGATCTGTAGATTGCTGTGGAAATAGGGTTGATTTGCAAAGTTCTACTCCAATTAGTAAGTGTGGGTGCTAGTGATTAGTCTAATTGTGTTGTACCTGAACTTTAAGGGGCATAAAAACCTCGTGTGAAACCAGATATGGGGTGCCCCAATTTGGCTGCACAATGAATAATTATTTAGCCTTGTAATTCTACACTTTGCATCCCAGCCTCTCTCCTCAAGTCAGCACAGGCCAGTTGTGAATTTTCTTAATGCCAAAAAGATAAAACAAAGAGCTGACCTCTAAACAGGGGACACATCCTTCCCCCAAAATTGAAGGAACATCTTTCAGTGAATCATTTCTTCTGCCACCAAACAGGGAGATGTCAGAGCTCACCAGTTCTGATCCTCGAGGTTCTGTGAGAGCACAAGGATGGAGAACATCTCCAGCCATGGCCAGCCCAGCCCTGCTTGGTGTGGGAAATGGGGCAGGGAGGAAGAGCAGAAAGCCAGGGCAGAGCAGCCTGGGCTACCCCACATCACCCCCAGCTCGCCAGCAGCAGGAGCTACGTGTAAGGTGAGTGGGTGCTCTCACCTGCCCTTGCACCTCTCCTGCCTCTGAGCAGTGAGTGACCTGGAACCCACAACTGCTCCTCTCCCTCATGGATGATCCAACTTTTGTTCAGGTATTTTTAAAAAATTAGGTCAGAGGAAACCGTGCCAGAAGGAGCTCATTAACTACCTTTGTGCAAAATCCCCCTGTGCATAAATACCAAGATGCAATCTTTTCCCGGTGTTTTACATTGAGCTCACCCTCTTGCTTCTCTTTTCTGACAAAGCAAGACCAGACACCAGCTTGTATAGAGCCTCATAGTAAATTTGTAATAAGCAGAGGTAATTCTGTAATAAATACAGAAGTAATTCTGTAATAAACAGAGATAACTCTGTATTTGAAGAAACAGGGACTCAGCAGAATACCTCGCTCAGCCCAGCCCTCCCATCCCCATTCCTTCCAGCACACTTCAAACTCTCTTATTTTTCCCTGTGGATGAGAAGACACTCCTGACCCTGCGAGCTGCACCAGAGCTGCCTGTCACAACCCTGAATAAACTGAATTTCCCACCACTGTTCCCGTTGCCCCAAGCGCGTGGCAGCGGCACAGCGCGCCTCGGTACAGACAGCCCACCAGCTGCCAACAGGAATTTCAGCACTTTGTCAATTATGTAAAAATAAGAGGATTTGGGCTGATCCTCCCCAAAGTTACCCTGGTAGTCTCTGCTGTCTTGGTACAACTTGCCTGCAAGCTGGCACCTGCAAGAGCTTCGGGGAAGGTGCATGGCGCCTGTCGCTGCTTCTGGTGGGATGTGTAAGGCTTGGGACTCTGCCTGTTTTCCCCATGGCTGAGAGTTGTCCCAGGATTGAAAAAGGAATATAACTGAAGAGGGTCTGACTATATTTGAGAGTCTCTGCAGTTCTGTCCCTCCCCTGCAGGTCAGTGTTTCCTCTCGGCGATGCTGTCGGCCCTGCAGCAGCCACCCCACGAGCTCAGCAGGGAGAGCTCATGTGCCTGTGAGATGCTGGTGTATATTTAAATCACCTTCCTCAGGAAAGATGTTGTTTAAACTGCAATCAAGCCAGCCAAAAATAAATAAATAATCATTTACACACTTCTGTAAACAAAGAAATGAAAGCACTGTGGAACTGCGGTTACCCCAAGAGCGGGTCATGACCTCTCCCGGCTTTGGGGAACAGAACTGAGATGCAGAGTGGACTTTAAAAGATAATTAACTGCCAAAAATACTCACTTTTGGTAAATAGAGGGTTTTGATGGGACTTCCATTGAAAAGCAGGGAGGCTCTGGGCCCAAACACGAGCGCTGGATTTTGATGTATGCTGTTGACTTCCCCAACACAGAGCAATTTGTAACAGCTTTGCCACGCTGTTGTTTTCAAAGCTCCTGCTACATCACAAGCATTTATTTCTGACCACAAAATTACATTTATTCAACAGAAAGCAGCTCAGGGTCTTTAAGAGGTTAACTTCTGGAGTGCTTGGCTGCTCTCCAGCCTCCCTATGAGCATCAGTGCTAACGCAAGGCACACAACAGCACCCAGGCTGGCCGTGATTAATAGAGTGCTGAACACGCTGCTTTCCACATACACACACTCTTCATTCCCTTGCTTCCATAGATCATGGACTTATCCTCAAAATATCTGACTGAAATTGAATTTGGCTTCTCTCTCAACCGTTCATTTCCTATGTTATGCAAGGTTATATCCTTTTCTGCATGAGCAGAACCAAACCAGCTGCAGCTTTTGAGAAGAAAATGTGTTTTCAATTATGAAGTTGGCCTGAATATTGAACCACAGTTCTACTGCTGCTCTAATTGAGCCATCATGGAGTGAACGTACAGGAAAGAAATTGTATTAATTAGGTTTGGAAATTTAACATAAGGAAATTAAAGGGGGTAAAATAAAAAAATATGAGTATCAGCTCAGGAGTAGTCCTTTAAAATGTAGAAGGAACATAGATCTGAAGTGGTTTAGGCACACACATTATTAGAGTACTCCTTCAAAGACACGATTAGGAGTTCCCGCACATCAAACTGATTTTCAGCTTCTGTTGTCTGCATATAGAAAATTATTAAATTACTCGACTGACCAAATTAATAGTTTAAAGAGCGATTCAGCTGAGTGGGGAGCCAGAGTGGTCTCATCAGAATGGCAATACCCTTAAAAGTCCTTGCTCTGGGAGAAGCACATGAGAAATGGCTTTCACAGACATCAAGTCCAGCACGTTGTTTTGGAGTCTCTGCCTTAGAGGGCTCTCCAAATGAGGGATTACTGCATTACTGTTGGACAGTGCTCTTAGGCCACATGAAAAGAATGCTAATGACCTCAGGAAATCCTTCCCCAGCCTTAAAATATCTGTCTGATGACTTCACAAATACAGATTCCAACAATAGGTTTCCATACCACAACTTCAGTTCTGTAAATTAACATAGCCCAAGAACATCCCTTTTTTTTGCTGCTTCTTTTTTTTCCCCCCAGATTTCATGTGCAAATACCCATCCACTGATGTACCCATGCTAAAGCACAGCAACCTACCCAAAACACAGCTTTTTCACATGACTGCTTGCAGGAGTGCCTTGCAAATTATACATAATAATCATTTCATGATTGCATGATAAAGCTCTTTAACCTTTCCTGATTCTGTCCTGTATTCAGCCCAGCACAGGGAGAGCAAACCATTAATAAGTTGCATCCTCAAGTTAACGTCAAGAAAAAGGAAAAGCAAGACAGAGATTTAAGATGAAAATGACAGGAATTTTACACTTCTGAAATTAATGACTTTTAACTGTCTTGCTCACAATAGCCTATTTACACCACCCAGACCTTAAATCTTCCACGGAAGCCAGAAAAGTTACCCACAGATTTCAAAAGAACAATACCATCAGCACTGAAGCAGACACGACATTCTTTTAAATTAGAAAACTGCCTTCAAATTTCCATTAAGATCCTAAATAAGGAAAAAGTACTATAATAAAACTATTCTCCAGTGATGAATTAACAGGGGCTCATGCTAAACTAGGAATGCATTTGAAAATTTGTAGTATGCTAAATTCCATTTCATAGTGCTTTTACTTTAACTCTTATCATAAAAAATCCAGTTACTTAACGCACTGAGATATATACAAAAAAAAGTTATTTCCAAGTACTAATGGAAACTGAATATTTGATAACTGGAACAGTTTTTATCTGAATGAATGAGATAAATAACTAAGGAATACAGAATGTTCTGCTTTGACTGGTATTTATAAATTCATATTATATAAAGGGAAAATCCTGAGGGGAAGTATCAATATTCCACGCTGAAACTGAAGAGAAAAATCGGCTAAAGTGACCTGTGGTTTGTTTAAAAAAGCCAACTAGCCCCAGGTTTACCAGCAGCTCCCATAAATCGTGCCTGGGAGGGGACATAAATACCTGAGCTTAACTTCCCCTCTCTCCAAGTCACGTCAGGCTCACCCAGGCACAGTTCAAGGACAGTTTAAGTCAACCTGAGCTGACACCTTTGTGCTGCTCCAGCCCCCGGCTTTGCTCTCCCGGCCCCTCCCTTGCACTGAGCTGCTGCTCTGAACCCACCTGGTGGGAAACTAAGCCAGCAAAAAGGGGAAAAAACCCAACTTTGTGCTAAATGTGGGATCACACCAGAAAAAGTGCTGAGGAAAGGCAGGGGGTGGGGAGCAGGAACACGGCAATGTCCAGGTAAAGCTGCTTAAATACCTGTGCTTATCAGGGGCTCCATCCTCTGATCTGCTGGCCCTCCCTAGAGCCAGAGCCCTGTGGACAGTTCAGCCCACGTGGGATTGGCAAAAGCCCACTTCCCTTCTGACGTGGAATCTGATTTATTATTCCATGCAAAAAGCATCTAATTCTGTCTCATGTTAGAGTTGGAGCAAAGGATGGGGCAGCAGCAGCAGTGGGGGGTGGAGACAGGAATCAGAGGCAAAAATGTGGGGACTCTCCTACAGGGAAATGGAGAAGTTGCATCAGGAGAGAACCTTTTTCCTCACTTCTGAGCGAGCACTGGTGGTGTTCCAGATGTGGTGCCCCAAAAGTCCATATTCCCACCCGCAGTGCCTATGGAGGCTGCTCCTACAGCATTCCCTGCTCCTGCTCCAGGACACTATCTCCAGCAGAAGGGGCCCTAGAAAATATCTACCCTTGCCACTTCTCCACTTACCTCTCTTTTATTTACTCACTGCTGTTGATCTTTTTCAAAAAACCCAAAATCACAGAATCGCTGAAAGGTTTGGCTTGGAAGGGACCTTAAAGCCCATCTCATTCCCACTCCTTTGGCATGTGCACCTCCCACTAGAGCAAGTTACTCAGAGCCCCATCCAGCCTGGCCTTGAACACTTGCAGGGACGAATCTGGGGCAAAATCTTAATCTGGGTCTGAAAACTGATGTCTGTAAAAGCGGGGAACCTCTCGCTCTATTCCTCCTCCCTGCTCACATCCCATCCCACAGGTACTGTGTGACCAAAAGGTCCCTCTGCCAGCTCCTCTCAGGACATTAAACATCACCTGACAGGTAATAAATTATTGCAAGGCAATCCCAGGGGGCTGCTGGGGTGAGTGTCCTGTTCCCAGCAGTGTTGCTCCCTGAGCCACTCAGGGGACAGGAATTGAGGTATTTCCAGCGGATTTGAAATGGAGAGAAGCCTATTTGCTTAACAAAACTTGTTTTTGAGATACCCAGAGCAGTCATCTCCTGATGTTTTAGAAAGTCAGCCTTAACAACAACCAGAAACCAGATCTATATCCTGAACAATCAAATATAACTCAACAGAACAGGCTCATATCCTCGGTATTTTGATTTGTCTCCAAAACAAGATACTGTAATTACATCTATAATCAAATACCATAATTCACAGTTTAATGTGGTGCATTTATGTAGTCAATCATGATTAGTTCAGGTTTTTTAGGTTTCTGAAACCCTGTCTCGATTAGGGAGACTGGAATCACCAGCTCAGAGATTCAGCAGCACAATCTTTTAATGTATTTGTGCTTTGTTTACATAACAGGGGATTTCCACAACAAATTTTACCCTGGTGAGGTTGAATTTATACCAAAATAAACTTCACTTTTATATCAGTGAAGTGAAACTACAGAAGAGGAGTGTGTCTGAGCCATACCAAGGTAACAAGGAGGTGTCTGCACCAGGGAAGATGTAATGGAAGAATCTCCTCTGCAGCCAAATTTAAATTTATGCTTCTTACTTGATCCTCAGACATTCCCTTCATTAAAGAACAGTGCTGAAAGCACACATGCACTTTTCAGTCAGTGCATTGCAAGCTTGAAACTGAAGTGAAAAGGTTCTAAGAGCACTAAAATGCACTCAGAGCAATTTTAAAGTGTAAATTTCCATTGGCAAACGGACTCAGGCAAGTCATTCTTTGTTCTCACAAATGTCTATTGGATATATCAAGGACAAAGTTGTCCTGTTTATTTATTTATTTATAGCAGTACTTGGGAAATCAGGTTGTAAAACAAAAAGTACCATGCTGCTTTTAAATGAGGGATTATTGCCTAGCTGGGACACAGATTTAGCAGGATGTAGAAGTGATCAGGAATGCAAGCCTCACTAAGGGGAGTTGTGCACTTAAATCCCTATCCTGAAAGCACACTCCTGAACTTCCCTGCATTGATGGAACTGCCACAATCTCAAGTCAGTGAACAATTCATGGACTGAGGAAGTGCTGCAACACAGTCCTTGAGGGGCAGAGCTCTGTGATGTGTAGCAGTGGGAGCTCAAACCTCCATCCAGCATCCCACGCAGGCACGGAGCTTTACAAGGACAAATGTAATTTCCACCCTCCCTCCCTGACCCTTTCTGAGCAGCAGAACCACGGCTCCCATCTGGCCAGAGTGAAAATGGAAAACTCTCTTAACTGGCCCAGCTGCCTTTGCCTATAGAAACTCCTCAGAATAACAACAGTTGGCTTTTAAACTCCTGAGCACACTCTGCTCGTGTGTTCTCAGTGAGTGCTGTGCAGAGAAACCCAAGCTGGAGCCAGCAGAGGGGCTGCAGCCTTCTGCTGCCTTCCCAACAAACACCTGCCACCTCAAGGTTTTCCATCAGCCCTCTGGAATACAACGTTTTACAGCTGACAGGCTTTGCAGGGAGAAGGATTTGCAGTATCCTCCTGTTTTATGAGTGCACGTTGCATTCATTAAGAGCTCAACCTGTGGGGTCAGTGAGGCCCAGCCAGCTGGATGTGCCACCAGGGTTCCTGCCACAGTGACAGGATGCTCAGGGAGGCTCAGGGATGTTCAGGGATGCTCAGGGCAATGTGATGTGACCAGTTTAGATTGTCCAGCACAAATCCAGTGTTTCACAGAATCACAGAATGACCTGGGTTGGAAGGGACCTTAAGGATCATCTTGTTCCACACCCCTGCCATAAGCAGGGACACTTTCCACTATCTCAGGTTGCTCAGAGCTCCATCCAACCTGTTTTTAAACACTTCCAGGGATGAGGCAGCCACAGCTTCTGCAGGCAACCTGTGCCAAGGCCCCATCACCCTCCCAGGAAAGAATTTCTTCCCAATATCCAATCTAAACCTACCCTCTGTCAGTTTGACGCCATTCCCCCTTGTCCTGTCACTATGTGCTCCTGTGAAAGTTCCCTCTCCATCTTCAGGCTCCCTCCAGGTGCTGACATTCCCTGCACACAGAAAATGCTGAGCCCTGAGGGCTCGGTGCTCACCTGGCCACACACACCCTGCCAGCACACCAGGCTCATGTGAAGCAGCCCCAAAAGCACCGTGAGAAAAGCAAAAGAAGCTCTTACCTCTCCCTGGAAACTCTTCAGTAATGGAGCTACCTGTTTGCGCAGGTCCTGGAAGACAGAAGCAGGAGATCCCATCAGAAAAACTGCAAAGGACAAGTCATCATCATGTTTTGCCTGACGGTATTGTCAGTTCTCAAGTGTTACTTAAATTCTGATCGCATTTTATGGGAGCTTTGATTAAAATAGAATTATACCTGGAGTTCACTTTAAGCAGGTCTGACTTTCCAGTTTGACATCCACCTGCATCTGCTGCAAATGGTATTAATTATCCAAACTGTGGTGGTGCTGGGTAAGCACTGAATGCCTTCAGCCTCCTAATTCAGCTGAAGCATTAATGAGATTAGCAGTAAATGCCTCTATCTACCTCCACAGCAGCTACACCTCTGAACTTATGCAAAGGAAATTCCCACAAATGGGAGCCAGGCTTAAAGGAAGATGATTCTGGACCATCATTTCAACTAAGAGTGTTGCCACTTTGTAAAATCTCTGTTTTATTTATTATTTTCCCAAGAGAGCTCTAACTTTAGTCACCAGAGAACTGGAATACATTGAAGATGACAAGATTTATTTGTTGGTTTCTGTATAACTCAAAATTTCTTCCAAATTACAACACAGTGCTACAAAATTCATTAAAATACTGCCCACAGAATCACTCTAAAGGTTTATAGCATATTTTAACTTAGCAACTGAGATAATTTGGACAAAAAAGGTATATTTATCGTATATAAAATGTTCTGTGACTTCACTTCTAAGCTGGTTTGAGTCTAATTCACTTACAAATTCCATAATTTTTATTATGTGTGTGCCTGAAGAATAAAATGCAGTAACTTTGCAGAAGACACTATTAGTCATGCACAGCCAAGATGCTGCATTCCTGCTTTTGCCACTGGCAAGGCACAAGCAGCCACTTCAGAGTGCACTTACACCTGGAAATAAATCTGGGAGAGGATTAAACCAATTACACGATGCTGCATCACTTGGGAGGGCAGCACTGATGCTGCTGCAGGGAACAGGTGGATTTCCCACCCTTGGGGATTTCCAAGGCTCAGCTGACCAGAACTAGTCCTAAATGGGTGTTAAGGACCCATTTTTAGGGCCAGGTGAGAATTGGTCAGACTCTGGACAACCCCTCCCATTCTGAGCCCTACGATGCTCTGGGAATAGTGCCCACAACAGAGACAGGCACAAACTGCTTCAGGAACCATAAAATATTCTTACCTGCACACAGGCCACAGCCCCTGAGCTACCAGGGGGTCACAAAGATATATCTGAAGTATTTTCTCTACATACAAAAGAGTCTGTTGAGGCCTTGAGCTTTTTGGAAAAGAAGGTGACCTTAAAAAGTTGGGAAATTCTCTTTTCCAACACATTTACTTTTACATCTACAGCCTTGCAACATATTGGACGTTAAACCACTCACCAAAGCACTCTCAGCCCTGGGTTTAATCTGATTTTCCTGAAGGAAAAGTAGGCTTTTGAGAGAAGTGATTTTTGTCATTTAAATGACAAGTCATGCAGAGAGTTGGACTATCAGGAGTTCTCCCACTCCCTGAGAAATGGCTTAGGGGGCCCAAGGCAAATGAAGCTATCAAAGACAAATGATCAGCCAAATTTCACTTCTGACATGGTTATTGCACTAAAATACAGCTTAATCCCCATCAAGTCAAGGATAATATTGCAGCTTTCTGAGCTCCCTCTTTGGACTGAACCAAACTGTGCTTCTGTTCTTAGGCCAAGCCAAGTCACCCAAATGTTTCCTGATACATCCTGCTGCCTGTTTTGGGACAGAAAAAGGTTGGGCTCTGTCCTTGTGGATCACAAACGTCTAGAAATTACACTTCTACCAAAGCAAACTGGCAGGTTGAGCAGCTTTTCCCCACTCCCTGCCTCCTCAAGGAGACCTGAGGGCTGTGCACGTTTTAGAACACGTTTTCTTTGTAACCTGATGATGCTGACATTGAAGAAAGTAACAATAACCACTGATGGCAAAATAAATGCCCACATTCAAGGCCAAAATCTGGCAGAGGCAGTTTTAGTGCCCAGTGAAATTACAAACAGAATTAGATTTACAGCCCGGATACTGGCACCCTTTATAAAATCAGGAAAAATTATATCATCCAAGCAAAGCAACTTTTCTTGAAATAAAAATCTCAGCTGGTCAGAAATCACTGGGTTTAGGGCTTTTGTCCCTGATATTGCCTCTGAATTTACTGACTTGTCTGGCACCAGCCAGAAAAGGGATGTCAGAAGTGAAGGCAGCAATACGGGAGATCTAATCCCAGATCCAGAGGCAGGAGAATGTCATCCTTGCTCCTGTGGCCATGGCAAGCTCTAGCCAAGATCCTGCTATTTAACTGCCTCCTCTGGCACACTCTAAGGTCTCAAAGACAGGATTTGCAGCACTTTTTATTTCATGACATAAACTATGCCAGGACTTCACCTTCATATTCATCTTGAATAATGAGGGATGTCCTTGGCTGTTTAGAACAGAAAAGAAGGACAGAAGCAGGGGTGGAAAGGAATAGAAGGAGCATCCCAAAGCCATGAAAACAGCTGGTCAAGCTGTCAAAAAGGCAGAGAACTTTTCAAATGCATTCATTTAGCAGATTCAGAATGCTAAACACTCACCCCAGCAAATCCGAACGTTACCAAGCAAAATTCATGCCATCATGGGAAAACATGTGCTTGATTCAGACAGCAGCTTGTGGTGGGTGTAAAACTGTTTTTAAAATATTTCCTGACAGAGGAGAAGGGAGCTCAGGGTGATTCAGCTCCGCTGGGAAGCAATGGGTTTATCCCACTGCAATCCAGCCAGGGCAATCCCAGCACACAGCAGAGCACACACTTGAACAGTGTAAAATGCTTTGACAACTTGAAATCTTCACAATAACTTGAAATCTGTTGCAGCTGAACAACTGAGACAGAGCATCCCACTGCCGTTCCCTTCCCAGAGCAAACAGGCCAGGAAGGGGAACTGCAGGAATGTGATCCATTGTTTTAAACCCAGCCAAATGCTCCGTGCAGGTGAGTGGATAAATGGTACACACCTCAGCAAAAGGCATAAACACCTTTTTCACACCAGTTTTTCTTTTCTCTCCTGTTTTCCTGGCTTGCCCTTGGGAAGAGTTTATAGGAAAGAGTTTATAGGGTACTTTTATAATTCCTTCCTTGGCGAAACAACATCAAAACTTGAGACAGCTCACAACCAAAGGGAAATAAAAATAAACAGACAGAAGTCAGGAATACATATGCCTCAAGTCACAGCTCTGCTGGGGAGATTTATTTTTGGCAGTTTGGAAAAACTTCTCATCAGACTTTGTCTCAAAATATTACACTGAACTTCAAACAGAATTTTACTGTCTTTACACTAAATTGAACAGGAAGAAGGACATTCAGTTCAGACCCGGGGGAATCTGCAGTGTTGGTTAGCAAGGACACCGGGTGATTTATTATCTGTTTAAAGTGTGGTGGCCTTTACTGCCTGGGCTGTGATCAAAACAGGAAAAGCATCAAGCTCCAGCCCTCACACAGCTACCAAAGCACTGCGGCCAAGCAGAACAGCTGAAAAGGGTCCATGCAACTGAACATTACAACAAATTGTAATTTATCACCACAAACATACTGAAATATTTGGGTATAGGAATACAGTCCCATTATTAGCCTATTTTTCTGTGCCATCTATATACATGCATTCTTTCTCTCTGGATGATTTATCAGGGGTAGAGCAGTTTTCTGAGAAAGGCTCTATCACAGACAAACCCAGTAACTGATGGAGAACCCATGAATTAGGATGCTGTATCATCATCTGAGTCAAATCTGATTCTGAAAGCTAATACAGCATTTCCTCTTTACAAGAGTAAAAACAATGAGTTTATATTTTGATCAAGTAGCTAAACAATGAAACGTGAATCCACATAATTTTTAACTCCCTTTCCATTCTCATTAAAAATAACTCCACAGAAAATAAACCAAGAATAAATCTGTGTTAAAATCGTGGGAAACAAATGCATCTTTCTGACAACTAAACTACATTATTTATCTAGATCTTAATTCCCTGTGTACAGTACAGAGGACATAGCAATGGTCAGGCTACCAACCATTGTAGCTGTATTTGGAATTTATTTGAGGTCTGAAGCTTCACGAGCACCTTCTGATCTCCTCACAGGCTGCTCCATCTCATTTACCTCTCAAATGCTTATCTCTAAATGTCACAACCACAGCCCTCCGACCCCGCTTTGATAAACTGGTCCAGCAAGGCTGAGCTTGACCTACACACCTTTATCACCTACACAAGCACCGTGCTCCTGTGAAACAAAGCAAGCCAAAAACCCGGCTGAACATTCCAGCGTGGGCCACATTTCCCACCAATTGTTCCGTGTTTCGTCTGCTGGAGCCAGGCAGGGGCTGGGGAATGTCAGTGTGTCTGGCACAGGGATCCTAAGGAGAAGCAGCCCACTGTTCCCAGCGTGGGTGACACCAGCAGGGCAGCTGTCCCACCCCACTCTGGAGCAGCCTCATCGCCCAGATGCTGCAGCTTCCCTGCTGCCTTCCCCTCTCGTGTCCCCTTCCCTGTTTGCCCCCGTGGAACAAGGCATTGACAAGTGCCAGGCACTCCAAACTGGCAGCAGCTGGGCAGCCTGACCCCAGATTCTTTCTTGTAAGAACTTTAAAAAAGGAAAGAAAAAGAAAAAACCTAACCCAGAACAACCCCCAGAGAACCCCCAGGACGTACTGGCTGTGCAGGAGGGTGCAATCCCATCAGCACCTAACGCTTCCCATCCCTGGATGTGTCCAAGGCCAGGTTGGATGGAGCTTGGAGTAACCTGGGCTAGCTGAAGGTGTCCCTGCCCATGGCAAGGGATGGAATGAGATGAGATTTAAGGTCCCTTCCAACCCAAACCATTCCATGACTCCACGTTAAGCTGAAGGGGAGCTCTCCTGTCAAAAGCTGTACCAGGTTCATGCCCCTGTCCCGCGGAGGCAGCTTGCTGGGAGGGTGGATTCTGTTCCTAGGGATTGGGAGGGTGTTGATCCAAGTGCCCTCACAGCCAGGGCTGCCCACACTCCATCCACCCCGCTATTATCTCCACAATGCTGCTGAGCTTCCCAGAAACACAGCTGAAAGGGGGAGAGAGGTGAGAGGCAGCCAAGCATGAAGGATTTGGGAAGAACGCTGGCATCAACTTCTGAGGTGTGTTTGATTATTGTGTACTTCAAGGACACAACTTGTCACCATGAAACACACAAATCAGCAAGTTAACTATAATTAGGAGTAAGCAGTTCTGCTGGTTAATTAGAGAGAGGCAGCAAGCACAGATGCTTCGCTCTGCTATGGGGAAATGGGTGAAGGGGTTGGGATCACTCAGACACTCACCTACCAGTGCACAAGTTTTAAATGTTATTTCTTTGTATGATGAAAAAAATCCAGAATATTCCATTTTTTTTCCACCAGAAATCCCAGGCACATGTGACTGGGGGTGTACTAAAGGAAACATTTAAGTCTTTATGTTTAATTAGTTCCAGCAAGTTCCACTTTGCTTTAATCTAAAAGAGATGAAACTGAAATCCCAGATAGTTGTTCAAACAGGTATTATACAGTAGCTTAGATGACTTACTTAATTCCTAAAATATAAGGCGATGTAAATCATATGAGTAAACAATTTATTGCTCAATTTACACTTTGATTTAATGAGATATAAAAGCTCTTTTTGCTTAAGGCTGCTGAAGTATTTACTTGAAATCCAATCATTAAAGAATGAATCACGATCTTATCAATCTTCTGTGATATTTTTAGTTATTTCAATACACTAACATGCCAGTGTTTCCTCTGTACAAAAAAAACCCCCTTTTCAAGTTACATTTATAGATATGTTTCAACCTAGCACAATGATAAATAAGAAATCTTGATTTACAGTAGCAAAACGTACACCACAGTACTTTCAGAAATATTTCAAGCTCACAGATCTTGTGCAAATTCCATTAGCTTTAATTATTTATTAGCAGTAGATTTAGATTACTGTTCTTGACCTATTTTTCAGTGTATGGACCCACCCAGCAAGAAGTGAAAAAATATTCCATTTGTGAAGGGCTGATTTAGTGAGCACAGACTTCAGCTTCAAGTGGAACATTGAGCAAAACCCTGGGCATTGTAATTCAGGGGGCGAGAGCTTACAAAGCAGGGCCTGCAAAATAAACACGGATAGAGATTCCTTGAAAAGAGAGGGAATTTTTGCTGTTTGACCACTTCAGACAATTCTGCAAGACTGCAGCCACGTGACAATCCCGAAGGAAAGGACAGCAGACCCATGGAGAAGTTTCAAGAGTTTCTTTGTGGAAATTCCCGGGTTTCCACCAAACTCCAAAGACCACCCGGGTCCTACTCAGCCACGGGGAAATGGGTCAGGAGGAACAATTTTGGGGCTGGTCCTGTGGCCCCTTGCAATGGCAAAGTGCAAACTGTGCTCTTCCCAAGCTGGGGAAAAGGGAGTTTCTGGGAAGGAGCCTCCTCGTCACGCTGGGACTTCGCTTTCAATGGAATTTGCCTGAGTCTTAATGGAATCCTCTGATGGTTTCTTCCAAGTTCAAATAAACAAAAAGCTCACAGGTTTACTCTGGGCCTGTGCAGCGACGTCCAAAGAGCCTGGGGACCTTCACAACTGTTTAAAAAGCCACCCTGCCAGAGAGGAACTGTTGCACCCATATATATGTATGGAAGTGTGTGTATATATACACACATACACTATACAGAATAGAAAAAGGATTTTTTTTTAACTAACTTTACAAATTAATGTGGTGAACGAAGCTTTTTAGCATCATGTGACAACCCTGATGTCATTTATAAACCAGTGAGTTAACACTGGCTAGGAAAGACATTGAACAGGAAACTATTCAGACCTTAGAAAGTAGAGTTGCTAGGAAACAAAAAAATTCAAACAGAAATGGTTCAGGTGGAGCTCTGGAAGAAGCTAATTCTAATGAAATGAAAGCCTGGTCACTAAAATTCCAGTAGAGAAAAAAAGGAAAGGATGACTTGTGTAACAGTTCTCCAATACATGCAGAAAACCAAGCACCACTTTTAACAAAAATATTAATTTAAAAGGCTTCCCACTGGGTAATGGCTCCATAGAGATCTTCCCTCCTGCTCTCTTGTTAAAGCCCGTGGTCCCTGCTGAAGGCTTGAGGTGACACCAAATGTGCCATGACAGACCCTTGTCAGGGGAAAAAACACGTCTGCATCATCCCAGGTCACCAGAACTCCTTATTTATGTAATGAAAACCCATCTGATACACTAAATAAATATTTCAGAACTTCTGAAGTGCACTGTTCTTGCCAGCAGGATAACCATGTGGCAGTGAAATCCAGGAATTGCCATTCCTAGCCCAGGCAAGTATCCCTACACAGAGCAAAGGCAATTAGAGCTTTGTTAAGTACCTGCAGACATTATTAGGTGAGTCCATCTGTGCAAAAAAGTGGGAAGCAAACTGACTTCTTAGTTGGGCTTCCCAATATAGCTTTACATCCCAAAAACCAGCCTCACTTGTATTTGTCAATTTTTAACCAGAACAGCTCTGTCCCTGTATAAATTCCATGTTGTTCCACAAGTTCTCTGCCCCTGTGATTTGAGTTTTCCAGAGAAAAAGATTGTGAACACTCCTCCCAAATCACATCCTGCAGGATTTCATCCTCCATCCACTGCATTTCCCACTCTGAAAGTCTATAGAGAGTGTTCCTAATGCTGCCCTGGTTATCCAGAATTACAGCAGGTAGATCAGAGGTGTCTCTTCAGTGTAAAATGGGAAACTTCTGAAAAAAGGTAATTATATGAGCCCTAAAAATTTAACGTGTCTAATGAGAGGCTAATGACAGGGGCCATGACTCTGCAGAAGAGACACCTAAGTGCTGTGGTCTAATTAACAACACCAGTTCAAACACAGCCTAATGCTTCACATGGTGGATTTAGAAAGAAGAATATTTAATGTGAAACCATAATTGCAGCTGTAATTTTCCATATTCCCTCCACATCAGCAGTGCTGGAATCAGAGTGCACCCTACCTCAGCCTTCTGGGATGATGGATCAGGAGCTGGAGCTGTCTGGCAGCACTGGGCTCGTGGGACTGGGACTTCTCCTCAGTCTCAAGGAAAAGATGGGTAGAAGCATTCAGAAATTCCAATGTACTGCTTCATTTAGGAAAAGTGAGATTACTAAAAAAACATTCCTGTTTTAAAAACCTGTTACTTGTTTCCAGAATGCAAGGATCTTGCTTTGAAGTCAAGCTAAGTTTCCAAGAAGAATAATTCTGTGTTAAATGGAATAACGAGGAGCCAGGCTTCATCCTCAGGGATCCTTACAGGCCATCTGTAAATTGGGGAGGAGGCACTGCTGGGACATCAAGTATTGCAAAATTGTTTTCCTTACTTATCTTTTACACACAAATTACAAATATAGCTGTGAGCAGCCCGTGCATTAATCACACTCTGACATACCTGCATGTAAGAACACAGGTGTATTTACTGATTTCTATCATTACAGTCAGCCTTTTGCTTTGATTTCAATGCAAGAAAATCCAATACTGTGCAATCCTCTGCTAATCTTTTTATAAGATTTTCTTCTTAATCTTGATCCTGACCA
The DNA here is from genome assembly GCA_013390045.1 of Picathartes gymnocephalus. Lineage (NCBI taxonomy): Eukaryota > Metazoa > Chordata > Aves > Passeriformes > Picathartidae > Picathartes > Picathartes gymnocephalus. The sequence continues at coordinate 849,948 of WEKY01032821.1, forward strand.
TCCAGTTTTATTCAAAAGCCACTTGCTCCTATAGGAAACAAGTTGTTTCATGAGGACTTGAGCAAAAAGCCTGCTGTCCTGCAAATACATGTCCTATATTTGCTAAAATTCTCATGACTATCATCTCTGCTGTCTTTATGTTCTTTGTGACTTCTTCCATGCAGGGAGTCACTGGCTGGGGGTTCAGGCCTCGCCCTTTGGATGCAGCTGACGTGATTAAATTCAGATTCCAACAAAGATGAGAAATTCAAAGGAAAAACAAAAATTGACAACCTCAAAAACATCAAGATACAGACCCAAAGGTTTTACTACATCTAATTCAGCATACCTGGTAAAAACACCTCGAAATTAATCTAACTGTCATCCTGCTGACCTAAATAAAAAAACACAGCACGGAGCTTTTCATGTTGCTTCAGTGAGCGAAGCAATTCAGAGAAAACAAACTTTTGCTGCCTTTACGCTTCCTGGCAAAATTCCTGTGGAAACAGGCTCAGGCCCATAATGCACATGCTTTGGGAGCACACAGTAGATAGAAATGAATCATCCAGATGAAAGAAAGCAGGAGCTCACTACAGACTTATTCAATACATTTACTGTTTGTTAGTTGAACCTCAGAAATAAAAAACCCACATAAAGCGCTTTTGAGCAGCAGCATCCCCTCACAACTGTAACATATAGTCTCAGCTGGGATTAATTACCAAATTCACGTGTTGAACTGTGAACTGCTCCAGTCTTTGGAGGGGGGTGGGGACAGAAAGGAGATGAAAAGAGCAGGAAAAGGAACCCAGAGGATGGGAGATGAAGAAGGCAGACACGGGGAGCTGCAGCGAGCGATTCCCGTCCCCGGCGCTGCTGAAGCACAATCAGCTCGATGGCAGATTAAAATGAGGCACACTTGTATAATAATAAATCAGCAGAATTAATACAGGCTTATCTTCTACCAACTTGGAAGGGGGAGGTGACAAATTGCACTTGAGGACAAACAGTTTGACTGTTGCCAGCGTAAGCTGAGCGTCTATAGGAGATGGCTAAATTTAGACAGCCAGCTTTTGATGAGAGCAACGAAAATTAATTCAAGTTTTTTGTCTGTGGTTTGTGTTTTGTTTTGGTTTTTTTTTTAAGAGCTCTAGCATGTTACTCATCTCTTGAAACTCTTACCAAAAGAAGAGACTTCATAATGTACCATCCTCCCTGCCTACTCCCTCCTACTCTTCCCCTTGTAAAAGGAAGAATTGCTCCTTTGGGCTACAGCAATTTAGGAACTTAATGCAGTTTAACAAATTCCCTATCTCTTGGCTGGAGCTGTTTGGCTCCGGCAGATGAATCAGAGAAGTCCATAAACGTCTGGAGGATTCCTACAGACTTTTTCTTGGATGACTATATATGGCAACTACAGATCAAGTTATCTGCCATCGTTTTAACCTAAGCTTCAAACTTTTCACCTTATTACTGCCTTTGTGGCAAACTTCCCTCAGCTGCAGCACTGCTAAATTAGACAAAAACTGAGAACCACTTCTCTCAAAACCGTTTTCCCACTCATTGCAAGGCAGTAAAAAAACTAGAATTAAGATACACTGAAGTAAAAATTAACTTTTGTCAGTGCCTCCTGCCTCTCAGCAATGCATTTCTGTGAGGAGTGACCCAGACTGTGATGCTGCACAGCTCATTCACACTATTCTGCTGTCACTGAAGGTGCACCTCACCAAAGAGCTGATGTTTTCCATCACTTATTACCTGAAATACCAAGTAACACCAAGTGCCATGAGAAGTCAAGCACAAACTGGCAATAGAAGCAAAATCCACACTTAAAAAAAAAAAGTCAAAACTGCCCAACTTATGTACAGAGGGACTTAAAAGGAATTCCAGCAATGCCTGCAACACCCTTTATCCAGAGAAATACTCAATAAACTTCTTCCTATCACCACCTTTTATACATCTGATCATTTTTACAAGATGAAGTGCATACATCAAAGCCAGTAGCATGTGATACAATACTGAAGGCTTTTAGCTGCATCCAAAACCCTCTCCGTGCATCCAAAGCAAAGGGTTCACCAAGTTCAAGCACCTTCTTCAAGCTAAACATTCCTAACACGCCTCAAACTGGACAACCAGGGCTGCTGAGGGCTCAAGGCAGGAGCTCCTCAAAGCCAGGAGTGAAACACGGTGAGCAAACCTGAAAGACTGGAAGCGAACGCTGAGTTTTGGAAGCAAAAAACACTACAGGGGTCACTTTCAAATGACATTTAAAGCAAAGACCCACAGCCAGCCTCTTCCTGGGCAAGAATCTACAAATAATGGCCCTGGTGAAACCTCAGCAGATGATGAAGGTCACTCTGAACAGTGGGGCAGAGGCACAGAGGGCTGAGAGCTGCCAACACAAAATCTAAGCACGGTCATGCTCCATCCTGTGAAACACTCTTAGGAAATGCAGATAAAATAGTGAAAGAAAAAGCTACTGTTCAGAGGAGATTGTATCTTACCCAGCTGCTTATTAACACCGTGCAGTTAAAACAAGTTATTTTAAATTCCTGAAGGCACACCGTGTCTGGAAATGCGATGTTTGAATAAGCACTCCTAAGACTCAAAGCATATCGGGTTTTCCCACCTGACTACAACCTTAAAAACACTGACATTTCTGAACCACTGAGCTCCCTCTTAGCCAGGTCAGGACAGACACTGAGGACCACCATGAGGGGGGGAAAAAAGTAAAATTGGGCAAGTGACATCATAGAATCTCTGAATTGGTACTGATTAATCAAGCAACTTATCTGATTTTATAACTCCTGTTTATTGGATCCTGATCATCTGCTTATAAAAAGACGGAATTGCTCACTTTTTAAACTGATTTTGGAACGGCTTGTGCTGCATTTGATCCATCAGACCTGAGGACTGAGATATTCACCCATGCCATGGATTTACACATGCCACGGATCCATCAAAACAGACAAGATTATTTTTGACGCTGCTCCCGAAGTTTGTGTAAGAACAAGGAAACATTTCGCTGCCATCATCAGATAGCAGAAGCATAAACAACTGTTAGCACCTCTGGGGAGAGGGCAGGTGTCATTCAGCTGCATTCCATGTGGTTTTTTTTTTCCTTAGGGCAGATGTAGGGCAAGCACTGCCCGACAGAAACTCCTGCTGGGTCAAGTTCCAGCTGCACTGGCTGTGACTCCACAGACCAGCTCCCTGCACTGCCATCTGATTTCTTCCAGCCTTGTCACACCTAGAATCTGAATTTTTGGGGTGGTTCTTCCCGGCTGAGCCGCTGGATGAGCTCGCACCAGATTCCCGGCTGGAGCAGGGATTCGTCCCTCAGGCCAGCCTGGCCACTCCGCACAACCCTCCTGCTCCTGCTCCCCCCCGAGCCCGGGTGCTCAGCACCTCCTTTTGACCAGGAGTTCACTTTTGGGATAAAGAGGCCATTGGTGGGATCCAAACCAGCCAAGGTCATTCCCCCCATAAACAACTTGTCCAGTACTTCCTCAAGGACTTTGCTCTCTCCCATTTTTCTCCCTAATTTTTTCGACAGCTTTAAACTGATGTTCGGGAGTGTTTCCCATCAAAAGCCAGCACACTGAAGTGTGTAATACGTCCCCAAAACATAAATATTTGCCAGAATGTCATACAGAAATACTTAATTATCTTTTCAGTAACTGGGTAAAACGCAAAAACTTAGTTTGCAACAGCATGAAACACTCCTGAAAGTGTGAAAATTATTGCTCATTTTCATGTAAACTGGAATTTTAAAGTATAAATCACACTGTTTACATTAACTGATCAGAATAATTCCAGTTGATTCAAGTAGGAAGCTGGAATTATTAACTTTTTTTTCTCAACCCGGGTCTGTTAACTAATCTCGTCTTCACCCCTTATCAGCTGCACAAACAACAATGCATTTTAAATCAACTAAATGACCTGTGACCCTCTCCTAAATGGGGGGCACATAACTCAAGGCAGCCGAGAATGTTCTGCAGGAGTCAGGGGGGCTCCTCAGAGGGGCACATGTGGAGAGAGTTAAAGCTTCAAACCGCTATTTTCTCCCCCCCTGCTCAAGTGTCAGCTGTGATAAGCCAAAATTAACAACCCTACAGTGAACCACTTCAAATGAAGGAGAAAAAAAATTTCTTCTTGCTATTCTAGGTATTTTAAGTTGCATATGAGCACGGTGGCTAAATATAGACAGTGACAACAAGAGACAGCATTGTCCCTCTAGGCACATTGAATATTATCTCAGAATTCCCATCTTCCTGGGCTGAGCCTCCAGTGTTTGGCTGGGGCTTTCTTTCTGGTTGTTTTTCTTACTTAGCAAAATGTGTATTAACCCCTACTTCATTTCAGATGGAGCAGTTTAACAAAGAGTGTATTTAAGGAAAAAAGAAAAGGAAATCCTCATTCTGCAAAAGCACCAGAAAGCTTTCCAATAACCTCCCCAGCTCTGTGTTACTGCACAGATGCCTCTGCGTTCAGAGAGGACTGTCACTCTTCTTTTCAAAACGAGGAGGCCATCAATATGAAGCTTTTACAGCTTATAAACCACAAGGCCAAGCTGATATTTTTGGACGTAAAATTGTCTTTTTCTCCAAGAGTCATGTGCTTCACTTCCAGGTTTCAATCAGAAGTGTAAGGGACAAAATCAATAATTACTAGTTTCTAACTAGTGCAGCTACATCATCTGGAAACCAGCAGACTCACATGAGCCTTTAATATTGAACAGGACCAGACTTCCAGAGGACACGGCCGCTCCTGACTTCTGCAGTATTTAAATACCACTGAGTGACACCAACGTTTCTGCTTAACGTACCCAATGCACTCAGCACACCGACAACACTTCATTTTTAAGCCATCTTCTATATAAAGTTTAATTTTTAAAGCCATCTATAAATTTTCAATGACATCTGTTCTGAAAAATGTCAATTCCTATTCCTTAGGCTGGCAGAATCCATCTATTTTGTGTAACGTCCTCTTCATATTCCAGCAATTTTAAAGCTCTATTGACATATGGTTTTCAAGGGAGATATTGCTCTTGTAGGATTGCATTATTAAGACAAGTCTTGCTCTAATGTAAGGATGACAATAAATACACACAACTGCTCTGCACTATATCCCCCCTGACTCCCAAAGGTTTGAGAAGTGACAGGCCCAGACACCCCATAAATATCTCAGGCGCCCCTTCCACGTCACACAAACCCACGGTGACAAGAGCAAGCAGCAGCTGCAGAAAACAGTTTGTATTTAATCTCCTGATCAATAATTTGTGGGGGCCTCACCATCACTAATTCCTGCAACTCAGACTCGTGTTTATTGTGACAATATACAAGCATGGGGCTGTCACCATGGACCCACCCCCTCAGCAAACCCTGATTTTGGTTATTCCAGTTCATCTTATTGTACAACACAGACACAATTTAGCACATCAGTCATCACATTCATTTCTTCAGCTGTTGGGCACTAACACTGTGACTCGTTAACATCCAGTTAGGGTTGTTTTTATGCCCTTATGACATTACAAAAGGAGCGATAAATATACATTTCAGATGTCCACAGTCATCTTCCAAACCCTGTACAATAAACACCGCCTCCACTTTTAAAAGAATACATACATCAAAAACATCTGATCTTTGTTTTCAAGACTAATACACTCTTTTTGCTTCTAATACACTCTTTTTACCAATTTTCATTCCCTCACGAGTAAGTTACTGAGCTCCTGTCTCAGAGGCATCCCCTAAAATCAAAAATAGGTTTCAAGAAAGCTTAGTCTTGAAGCAACAATTGCACCACGTGCTTTGGTTCTATATGAACATATAAACTGTCACCAAGTCCTCTCACAATATTTGTCATTCAGCAGCAAAGCAGACACTGCCTGCTTGTGACTCTGTAATTGTGGAGCAGCATCTGCTGGATGCTGAAATCCTGCTTTCTGGTCATGGCAAACATAAATCAAGGAAAAAAACCTGCTCTATTAAATCTGTTTGCTCTGGGAGAACAGGGATTTATCATCCTGTAAAACAAGTGGTCAATAAGATTCAGAAGTGCTTAGAACAGATCTTGATGAATCGGGATGCCACAGGTGATGCTGAAATTGTATTTGAAAGGAATCCACCAGCAGAAAGGTGAATGCTCTATTTATTTCAGTCCATAGGCAGGCTGAGGATTAAAAGCATCACAAACATAGCAGGATTTTCCCTCTGCATCCCCTCGGGGAGGATCCTTAACAGACTGTCCCAAGGGGCAAAAGCAGTAAGACAGGACACAGGCTTGTGTGTCCTCTAAGTAAATGGAAAATGGATATTCTATAGAGAGCCATCACAGAAGAAACGGCTTCAAGGAGTTTTTCAACACCACACAAACCCTGAGCAAGTGCAGAAACCAAGTTTCAGCAGCAGCAAGAGCAGGTCAGGTCCAGGGGCCCCGCAGGGAACCAGGGAGTCAGGAGACAATTCACCGGGGAATCCCATTAATGACTCGGGGATGGCTGGGCATAATCCCTGCCTCACATCACATGATGATTCTCAACACAAAAAGGAGCTTGGTTTCTCACCCAGGACAAGAATTTGGTCCCAAAGGACAGAAAGGAAGCTTAAATAGCACAACCACATAATTAATAAGGAAATGAATATAGGTGTATTGTAATGACAACTTGGGAGTTATTAAATTAACCACAAACTAATCCCCCCTTTTTTTTTTTTTTTTTTTTTTCTGTTTTTGAACAGAGGAATCTAATTCTGCTGCTTTGTATGTCTGAGTGTTGTTCCAGCAACTTAAAACATTGTGTGGAATCATCATCCTTCCCTAACACAAGGACCAGCTATACAAAATACAGTACAAAATACTTCCCAAATGATAAAACCTCCTATCTCCCACGGCATCCAGCCAGCCAGAGGCTGAACTTGGATGGCGAAGCTGCATCTGGTTTCACTTTCCAGTAACAAAACAAAACTCACAGGCACCATTCATTATCTACCAGGTCCAACACGAAGGCTTTCAAATACACTTTCAGAACTAATTAAATGCTTGTTTAAAGCTGAAGTGAATGTAAATACTCAACTGAAAGTGAACTGATTAACTCGCAGCGTTTTGTGCCCGACTGTCTCAGTGAAGAACGAGCTCCTGGCACTCCGGCCTTGTGCCGGAGGATCAATTTCCTGTTCACATCAAGGCCGCTGAGGAAACCTTCCCCACTTTTGATTCGACTTAAATTCAAGTGTTTGCTCTGCCTTGGACACGGCACTAGACACGGAGAATGTTGTCTGACTGGGTAGGATAATGTTTTGAATTGAGGGACACCAAACGGTGTGACTTTTGCCCTCAGACTTGAGGCCAAAATTCCAGGATGCTCAAGGCAGCCAGACCTCCCTCCCTTTCACCTGAGGGCTGCAACTCCTCGTTTGGGTTTCAGTTTTAACTCAGCAACACACACTGCTGAGATCGACTTGTCCTCTGCATTTGATGCGGCTGAGGAGGGAAATGAGATTCATAAGCTGCAGCCTTCATTCGGTTCCAAAGTATTATCTAGTAGCTAAAAAAAGACATCATTTGCTCCTACTACATGTTCCTTATGCCAGTTCCTTATAAAGCCAGTCTGTCTGACATCTTTGATGTCAGGAACTCCATTTTTTGAAGTCCTACAACAATCATCCATTGTTTATTTCTGTGCTTCTTTCACACAAAGGTGAAAATTACTAAATTTTATAAACTTGTATTACAGTAACAGAAAGAAAAATCCAGCAGAGACTCAAGCTCCGTCTGTGCTGGCCTCTGCCAGGCAAGGATGCAGCCTTGTATCAGACAGGATATAAGAGCCCACACAGATGCAGTCTGAGGGAGAGGTACAACCAAAGAGCATTCAAAGGGAAAAAAAGGAGAGGCCGCCTCTGCCGAGAGCCAGGAGACATTTTTACACAGCATTCTTCACTGGGAACATCACGGGATAAAAAAAATAAATGAGTCCAGTGTTTGCACTTAGATATCCAGTTTCAGGCTGCGACAGAAGAGGCAGCACAACCCAAATTAAAAGCACTTCTAACAGCACCAGTTGCTCTTTTATTGTGATTGTTACAAGTCACATTAGTATAAATTTGTGAAGTGTTTTAACGCTTTTTCATTTGAGCTTAATTAATTTTCATAGGAGTTTCAGCTTAATTAATTTTCATAGAAGTTTGAGATTAATTAATTTTCATACAAGTTTGACGATTTTCTCATTTGTTGTTGAAATCACAACACAAGTTTTCCATATGCAAGGCAAATACAGTAATATCAGCTCAAAAAGTCATTTTTGGACTTGTTTTTGTATTTCACAACCAAAAATACTTCCAGTGTAAACTGTTAACCGAAGCTCTGACAAGTTTTATTATAAATATTCCCAGCTTTAAAGAGAAATTTGAATATATTCACTTAGTGTATGTTCAAGACAGTTTAGGTCTGACAGCTTCAGATTATGCCTCATTTATATGGAGCAGTGATCAAACTCGTTAATATGTGAGAGAACTGAAGAGGCAGAGGATTGTGAATCAAACAGCATGAGCAAAGTTGTCGAGGAACATGAATAGCTTATGAGGATTTACTTAAGGTGATAGTTTTCATGGTCCCCTGTGCCAAGGTTTGTGGAGGAGATGAATAAGCGGGGAGGAGGTGGGAGCAGCAGTCCTTGGGCGAGGCGAGCGCCGGAGCTGCGCTGCCTTAAGCCAAGGAGGAAGCTCTTAATCTGCCCATAATTCACCCCATGTGTTCCCAGCGATAGGACCCTCTCCACTCAGCCAAGGTGAGCCATTTGACAAGACGGGTAAAGCCTGCTCACAACTCTCCTCCCGTTGGCTTTTGCACCGCCAAGTGTTGTCTGCGCTGCCATGGCTCAATAATTTAACAAGTGCTCGTGCAGGGGAAAATCACATCTCACTGCGAAGCAGCGTCTCCTTAAGATTCATTTAATCTTCTGATAACACAAGCTGTGCACACACAATCACTGAAGATGATAATCTCCTGTATGTAACACTAAGTCTGCTATTATTCCATTTATTAAAAAGTGCTATAATAATGTTTTGTGCATACATGTACTAAAGAGACAAGTGGATTAGGAGATGGAAATTCAGGGTGCTTCTTCCTTACAGTGTATGACTGCCTAATACCTCCACTTTCTATGTACAGATGTGGCTTAGCATGTTTTGCATGAGAGCTCTGCCAACAGCAGCTCCTCCAGCAAGAGCCAGAGGCCCCCACAGCTCTGATTTTCAGGGGAAGGATAACCTCAGATCACAGACACGCTCACTTGTTATCAGTTGTTCTTTTTCCTAAGTAAATAAATCATCAGCATATGCAACTATTAGGGAAAAAGGGAATGCTGATTGATTTGGCATAGACCCTTGCATTTTTGAGATAAAAATCACTGGTTACTGCTGTCTAAAACATGCTCATCAAAGTGACCAAATTTAATCTTTAAGAGGTATAGAGCGGTTTTGAACCAGAAGACAGAGGATTAAGAAATGTCTTATCAATATTCTCCAATCAACCAGTCCTTAAGAGCTGTTGAAGTCAGGAGGAAGCACTAACTCAGATATTACTGTTCCTGCACAGACCTACAGAGGGACTGTGAGAATTAGAGAAAAATGATCATTACCAGGACCGCTGTATTTCTGTTTGCAATCTCCAATCCCCACGCACTGCTGGGGCAGCTGCCAGGGAGAAGCTGCCCTGCTGCCCATGTGCTGCCAACACGGAGGGAGCTGAGCCTCTGTGAGAGCCAGCCCAGGCTCTGGGCACCCACAGGCACTGCAGCACCCAGGGGACACCTGTGCCAGCAGGGAGCTGAGCCTCTGTCAGAACCAGCCCAGGCTCTGGGCACCCACAGGCACTGCAGCACCCACGGGACACCTGTGGCAGCAGGGACAAGGCTCGGAGTGCTCGGGACTGAGCCGCACATGCGTCCCTGGCTCTGCCTGGGATTTCCTGTTCAGACCAGGGCACCAGACAGAAATCCTGGGCTGGGAGCCAACCTTCTCCAGTCCTGCCTGGATAACATCTCCAGGCCAGGAGGAGGAAGAGAGAGAAAAAGACAGAAAGCGAGAGAAAGAGAGAGACAGAGAGAGGGAGAGGAGGAGCGAGAGAAAGAGCGAGAGAGAGAGAGAGAGAAAGAGCAAGAGAAAGAAAAAGAGACAGAAAGAAAGAATGAGAAAGATAAAGAGAAAGAAAGAGAAAGAGAGAAAGAGAGAAAGAGAGAAAGAGAGAAAGAGAGAAAGAGAGAAAGAGAGAAAGAAAGAAAGAAAGAAAGAAAGAAAGAAAGAAAGAAAGAAAGAAAGAAAGAAAATTTCTTTTAACTGGGAGAACACCAGGCTTATTTTAGCACTGAAAATATCTGTTTATTTCTTCATGTCATCTCTGTGAACTTTGAGGAACCAGAGCTGTAGTTAAAGACAACACGAGCACCCAAGTGCAAGTCACTTCTGTTCCGTCTGTGTGTGCAGATCTCCTGATCCTCCCTCTGCCTCCTCTCCCACTTTTCCCTCAGCTGGAAGTTCACCCTGGCTGCATTAGCACAATATTCCTCGGGGCAAGAGCCAGTAAATAAAGTTTATTAACATCCCTCAGCACTGACTTCAAACCACTGTGGGCTCTCTCTCGCCCGTGGTCTGATCCCAGTTCTACGGCTGCTTAGGCAGAAATCTCCACCTGATCACTCCGTTGTACCAGAAAATTAATGGCAATCACATCTTGAATTTTTTAGTCAAGTGATACTTAGAAATCACTGACAAAAGACCACTACTAAATTATTCTGATGGCCACTTTCTCATTCTACACAAGCTGTGTAAAGCTGGTCCCCGCAAGCTCTTTTAAATTATAACCCAGACCACACTTACTGTGGTAAGTGACAGGTTTTCTGCTGAATTTTCCTGCTTAAGCTCCATAGTACAAACTGCTAGAAACTGGTTCCAGGTAACTTATTAAACACCACAGTTGATATATGTGAAATGGCTTTCCCAACCATCTTAACCTTTTCTGACCTTTCCTGTCCTTGTCCATGGCCACACTGAGTGGCAGCCCTGGTCTCTGGCTGTTGTCAGTGCTTTATCTCTGTTAGCAGTGGTGCAGGGCCACACAAATTGCTGTAATGTGCCATTTCCTGACATTAAGCCAAAAGGGGAAAAGTAAAGGACAGGATTTCTGATGCATTTCTTCACTATTTTGAATACAAGCCATGAGCAGAACAAGAAGAAAAATTAGGATAATAAATTAACTAACTCGGATTTTTAATATGGTATTTCATTCCAGCAACCTCACTGCTTTATAAAATATATAGGTCACTAGTGGTCGACAGTCAAGGTATGTAATAACCATGCTCAGGTCCAAATCTTGTAGGATATAGAGAAGTCTCAGGACACTAAGACTGGGTAAGTAGCAATCTCTCATGCTTCCAAGGAAAGAAAGGATTTTGAAAGCATTGTATCATTTTTTAGAGTGAGAGTTCTTTTGGAAATTAGTACTAAAAATTTAATCCTATGATCTATGCTGTTCGGTTTTGAACAATTCATGTCTCTCATGAATTAGCTGCTGTTTTCAGCTTGAAGCCCATGTATTTTAACTGTGCATCAGTAACGTGATTTATCATGGAAGGATTTGTGAAAAGCCAAATACTCATTTTGCCAACAGCAGCAGCATTTTGAAGTCCAGCAATGGCCTCACACCCACAAGCTGTGGAGGACAGACCTGGCTGTGATTCCTCCCTTCACTCATACTCCTTTAACCTCTTCTTTTCTTCCTCTTTCTGCTTTTAAATGGACCTTAAAATGACTCTCGATCCAAATATTACATGTAAACCTTAGCAGAGAACATTTAGAAGTGGTAATTACTAACCAGGTCCCTCGATAATTAGCTCAGAAAAAGGTGTATTTTTAATGTGGATTGCCAAACGATTGCCAAACATCTCCACTAATCATCTCACACCACTTCCCCCACAGTAACAATTATTGAAAAACAGTTTAAAAATGCATAAACAAGAGCGTTTAGCGCTCATTTCGTTTAGACCAAACGTCAATAAAACCTCAAGACACTGCGGACTGGCTGCGTTCAGAATTCCAAAGCAAAGAAACCGCTGGGGCTGGGCTGGAGCTGCCTGTTTAATTTCAAATCGTTGCTCCTTCCCCACTGCTGCCACTCTTCCCAGCTTTCCAGGACCTCACCTCCAGCAGCAGCACCAGGGAAGGAAGCCCAGCCTGCCAGAGCACACTGGGACCGGAGGAACAGCCAAGAACTTCTGTGTTTATCCTGCTCACTTGTTCACAGCGAGTTTCTGCAGCCCTTTCCCATCTCCAGCACACCTGGAAAAACAGGTTGAGTTTCCTGCAGCTCTGGCTTTGTCCTGGGAAGAGCAGTGGTGCTGCCTCTGCTCGGGCTGAGGCGGGGAAGGTGGAGGGAGCTGAAAGGCAGCTCTATATCCAGTACACACACAGCAATTTGTTACTGTGAAAAACCATCTGTTTCTCGGTATTACAATCCTCAGAGGGGAAATTATAGCTAGCGTTCAACATAAAACATCAATTTAAACCATCAACTATTCATAATTTCAATTCTTTATTGGAAACCAAGGACATAAATGTCAGGGAATAAAGCAATATTTCTTTTATTAACTGTTCCATTCATCTGGCTATTAAATAAAACCAGGACCTTAATAAATAGCATTAGCCTTTGTACTGACAGCCACCCCAACTAGCACCATAATTCTAAATAAAATGCATTATATTTCTAGTTTTAAAGTAAAAATCAGGATTAAAAAACACTTAAAAACACATGCATCGAGTATTTTTGCAGTGTTGCTGCTCCTGTGTACTTAAATGCTTTAACAAACAATACTGACCAAATAAGTCCCCATCTAGTTATCTGCAAGTTTCCAGTCAACCACCTCCCTCCTGATGATATTCTACAACATTAATATTACTAAAGAACAGAAAGGATTCCAGGACTGATGCTGCCTGCCTGTTGCCAAATGGAATTATTCATTTAATCCCCTGCTCCCAGATACGACACCTGCTACGAAAAATAATAACAATAGTAGTAACATTAAAAGGAGTGGGTGGATGGAGAGTGGGAGAAAGGAAGAATGGCAGAGACAGGGAATGTGTTCTTCACACAGCCTGTCATCACCCATTACTAATGGCACAAGAGTCTGTATTTATGTTGACAGTTACAGAGTATTTCTGCAGTTTGGTATTTAAGGGTTACACACAAAAATCCTGGAGTCCAAGAGCCTGGGACAGGGAATGCAGAATCTGTTTGTAATTCTGTTGTGTGGGAAATGGAGACAGAGCTGCATTTGCTGTGAGCTTGATGGAGAGCTGCAAAATTTAACTTTGTGTAATTAGATAAGACTATTGGGGAGTTTCCCTGTACCTTCGAGGAAAAGGAGAATTCTCTAAGAGCTCAGGAGGCCTGAGAAGTCCACAGACTCACTATTAATGTTCAGATAATTGTCCATTATTCCTCCTTAAGAACAGCTCCCCTGCTCTTAGCACGACCAGCATGGGGTACTCAAGAACACCATTATAGGGGAAAGGAAGCACAACTGTAATCAAAACAATGATTACTATCACCTTCATTTAAATGCAGAGTGAGAAATGAATACAAAAATATTCACTTGAAAGTGAAAGGTAAGAAATTAACTTTTTCCCCATGGACATCAGAAACCTAACCTCAAAACCAGGAATTACTTGTAAATTTTTTACATCCCTTTAGAGCACACATTAGTTTCTCCTTCTGCATTTAAATGAAGGCGATGGTAATCATTGTTTTGATTACAACTGTGTTTCCTTCCACCCAAAATGGGGTTCTTAAGGACCCCATGCTGGCAATTCTAAGAGCAGGAGAGCTGTTCTTAAGAAGTAGTAATGGACAATTATTGCAAGTGTTAGCAGTGAATCCGTGGACTCGATTGGTCCCCTCATCTACTTAATGCAACATTTCCGTACAATTCCTCCCAACTCCACACACAATAAAACCCATCATGCCAACATTAAGAAAAAACCAGCATGATTAAAATACAGTTGTCATTGTGGTGAAGATAAAAACATCTTTCTGCTTCTTGTAAGGTTTATTTATGAAGATGGAACCGGGAGTGTGAAATCAGAATTGGAGCATAACAATGAAGTTTATACAGAGTTTTCATGTCTCCTGATAAATGCCCGCATTTACTTCACATCCCAACTTCGGCACATCTTCTATTGTCTTCAGTCATTTCCACCAGCCTTAAATCACCATTGAACCTCATCCTTTTTCTGTGTCCTGGCAAATGGCCACCACCTCCTCCCCCTGCTCAGTTTTCACCACCCTCTTCCATTCCTAACCCTGAAGTCTGTCCCGGTTCACTGTGCCTGGGCACACTAAAACTTCCTTACATGTGGAAAGCTGCCTTCCAAATACCTGCCTCCTGCTTTTGATGGCTCCCCAGCTGACCACAGCAGGACTGAGTCCTGGTGGGGAGGAATTTTCAGCAGTATCCTGGTTTGGGAATGATTCTCAGACTCTTAACAACCTTTTTTTTCTCCTACCAACCCCAATCCACCTGCTTCCCAGCACAACTGGGCAGCACCAGTGGCAGAAGATGCTCCTGTTCTCCATCCCCAAACAGTCAGAAATTGGGCTAAGGAGGGCAAGTAATGCTCAGGCTCATTAGTCAGAGTTAAGCACCAGCCACAGGGTTAAAACAGAGTATTATAATCCAAAGAATTGCTGTTGGTACTGCCCCAGGGAGAACTGGCAGCTACCAGAGCTAGGCTTTTCCTCCAGGTACCTCCTCCAAGCTTTGAGGTACCTGATTATCAAATTTCTTATGCAGGTGCCTCCTAACAGCACCTTTACTGTAAGCACTGGGCAATAAATGATACTTCAGGAATTGTCAGCATGTCTGGTTATCTGAGTTTAATAAGATACTTCATTTCCTTCCAGAACCTACTGCTAGCATTCCCCAGAAAGTTATCAATTCTGCCCTCCCACCCCTTGTCTTCATCAATTACGATCAACGAGCTCCTGAATAAATGCATACACATCCATACTGCAGCTAGGGCTGCAAAACACACAGTCAGGATGTATTTACATCAGAGAATTCAGTAAATCCAGTCACAGTGTCAGAAGCCCCACCACAGACTTGACTCTGCACATTTTTAAGGAGTAAAAATCAGGGCAATCAAGTTCTGTCACACCTTGTTACTGCTGCTTTCAGGTTTCCTGGCATGCACTGAGCACAGTCCTGAGCAGAGCCCGGGATCCTGCTCACAGTGGGGATGCCTTGTGCAAAATGCACAATGAGATGGACACGGGGAGGGGAGGGGGGGGAAGGGGCCAAAAAATGGGAAGGATTGATTCAAACATCAAGGATTTAAAAATTTACTCCAAAATTTAGATACCTGTAGGAAACAAAAGCCTCTAGTCATAACGAAAAGCAGAGAACAAATATGGGAACTTTTATAGTGGGAATTTATTCTGAACTCCAAATGAGGAAGATTAGGGAGAGGGTTTTGTGAGACATACACAACTCAAAACAACAGAGTAACAAATTCACAAAACTGGTAGATTGAGTGAGAGAGGACACAAACTTAAGGGGGAGAGAAATTAAGCAAGAGCTTGGCAGAATTTTAAATAGCAGCAATTAAAGACACAGGTCCAAACCCCAAAGAGAAGGGGTGTGGAAAGGGCCCAATGGCTAAAGCAAAGCTCTTCCCTGACCTCAAATGAAAGGGATGAAACACTTGGGTGAGACTGCCAAAGGCAAGTATAAACATACAGCATAAACATTTGGAAATAAAATCAGAAGTGTTCCAACAGAGAACGGGAGAAAACCGGCAAGAAATCCAGTAAGCAGCAAGAAACACATTTTATAAATAAAGGAATAGTGGAATGACAAGCAAAGGGACTCCTGGCAGATTATACAGTGGAAAAGGGACATCAAGAGCACAAGGGATGTCTTTTTACATCAGCTTTTACAACAAGGCCTGTCAGTAGATGGATTACATGAGGAGAGAAGAGGGGAGGGTTTCAAACTTTATCTGGAACAGATTACAAAGATGTCAATTAGAGGGTTTAGATACTTTCAGATTGGCTTGGCTTCATAAACTTTGTCACTGTGTGTGTTGAAAAACTGGCAAATCATTCAAGACATTTGTTGTTACCTTAAAAAGGACCTAAAAAGGCTGAATATACAGCACATTTTTAAAGTGGCAGGAAAAGGAGCAGAGGACAGGGAGGGCTGGAGCAGAAAACAAGGAAAATAACATGAATCAACACCTGCTTATAAGCACCTAGAGGAAACCCCATAGGTAGTTCTAAATTGTCACAAAACCAACTTGTTAAAGCAACCGATTTCCTTCTTTAAGATGCTAAGGAGCTTGAAGGACTGTGGAAAAACCAGGAAATGCCACAAATTGAATTGAAGGAGGCTTCAGTGAAGTCTTGCTCAGTACACTCTGCAGGGAGGTAAGGAAACCTGCTCTGGACCCACGAGCCACAAAGCAGCACCCAATGAGAAGTTACCAGTAGGTGTTTATTAAACCCCTTGATGTGTAGGGAGAGGTTCTGGCCTGGATCTGCCCCACTCCACTGTCACCAATAACTTTGTGACAGATTAAGTTATTTCATCTGCTGAGAACAGGAACCTGGCGTGCACAGCAACAGTGACAGATGATGGGATAACAATTCCAAGGGAACTTCACAAACTGAAAAAAATAACATAAACCCCAACAAGCACAAAAACCCCTAAACCCTAAGATTCAGGAGAAATGTTTAATACAAAAGACCGCACTTGAGCAGGAACAACAGGGTACTCAGCAGTTTTAAAAAAAAAAAAGAAAAAAGTAGATCACAAGTTGAACATGACTCAACAGCGTCCTTCTGTTTCAAAGGAGGGAGATATCGTTCTGAGAACAGCAAACCCACACAGTAAGCCAGTAAGATGTGAAAGAATTCTTCTGCTCTACTGAGTGTTGGGCAAAATCTTGCAGCTGAGGCCTTGCTGGCTTTGGGTATTGCATTTCAAAACTGATATCGCTCAATTTGAGAACCTCCAGAGCAGTGGAAACCATCAGAGAGAGGCCCAGGAAGCTCCATCTGCAGGCAAGGCAAGGCAGGAGGGCAGCTCAGCCTGCTCAGCAATCAGGAAAATGACACCAGCTGCCCTGGCACGAGCACAAACCAGGCAAGGAAGGGACAGGGACAGTTCTGTGATGCAGGAGGACCTTTTTTTAAAGGACTTTGCTAGAAAGCCTTGCAGAAAGTCCAACAGAAGGAAGAGTCTGACCTCCCCTCTCCACAGGAACCGAAATGCTGAAACACCTGGAAATAGGGAGCAAGGTCCTCTTTTCTCTACTTGATTCCCACTCACTCCCTGTATTGGTGTTTCCAATTTCCACCACTAAAATGAAAGTTAATTCCTCAAGCACAAGATGAAGCTCATTTATTTTCTCCCAAATGCTCCTTTTTAAAAGCATTTCACATTGCTTGGAGGAAGGCTTTATATCCTAAAATGCATCACCGCAATGGAAGGGTTGCAATTTCTCATGCCTTGCTCAAACAGGAATGACTTCTTTCTTTAACTGGAAGAAAAAATGAATTTATTTGTTTAGAAAGCATTAATGTTTTGAATCTGGCAGAGAAAACTCCCTGAACCTATTTGCTCTCAGCTAAGCAACAAATAATTTGGACTTGGACCTGCAGTCACGTACGGGGAAGATGCAGTGGAAGAATATGCACTTTTGGCAGGAATCAAGGCCATTAAGGAGTGGGAAGCTTCATGCTTCTTTGATACTTTCTACATTTAATAAACCTGAATTAAAGTTGAAACAATTGCTTCAGTCATACAGGAAGAAAATCAAGACTAATATAACGGTGCATTGAATTCTAGGCACGTTTTCTAGAATATTCCATTCAGGGCAGAAGGAAAGTGTTTTTAAAAAAAAAAAGGAAAAAACCCCACCAGGTCTATTTTAAAGGTGGTTTTTGTTGTTGTTTTGTGTTGTGTTTTTTAAAGTAGAGGAAGAAAAACACCTCAAATCTTCTACATAACATAAAACATGGTTTTCCACTCTGGTGTGGATAATGCATTTCCTTGTAGAGTTTGGGAACATCCTAAACAGCAATAATCTCATTTTCCTTTGCTTCCAATCTCGACCTTACCAGTCAGTGTTCATATCTCCCAGGACCAGCATTAGGAATAACAATATTTGCACAAAGGGCTCCTTTGGTCACTTTTCATTTTCATTACCTTGATCTGACCTGAAGCTGCAAGGCCAGAATTCACCTTGTGTCCTGCTTTGGTAAATCTGGGTGCCAGGCTATAAACCCCTCCTGTAGATAATTCTCATCATGTGGATGGAAAACTGAATGATTTTAGAGACAACCAAAGTGAAGCTTTTAGAGAAACAACGTGTTTAGGACTAAAATGCATTTCAACATGATTTTATTGCACAATTGAAAAAGCTGTGAAAAACAAAACAAGAAGCTGACTCATGCACCTGTATAATGACAAGAAGAAGCTCCTGTTTGCTTTCTGTATTTTGAGCCAGAGCATATGAAGCCATAAAAACAAAGCAGCTCCTTGCAACAGGCTCATAATGAAGCTGGAACTGTCCTTCTCTCTCACTTTGCAAAGCTGCTTTCACAACGAAGCGTTTGGGATTCTGGCACAGAACTTGCTCTGAACTATAAAATTCTGAGCATGATTTAACATGAAAATCTGAGGACATCATGGCTTTTGGAGGCTTCCTATATGAAGCTGTAATTTCCTGCCAGGTCCTTGTTGGAAAAAGAGAGGCTGTGATTCTTTACTCCTGCTCTGGTTCAGCTGCTCGTGCGAGAAGAGGAATGGCCACGTTACTGGGCTGTGTATTAATTCTCTCCACTTCCCCTTCCTCTCTCCCCTGCTGCTGGTTATTGTCATCACTGACTGAGATAATACATGCTGGCATTTTTAGGAACACAAAAATATTTATAAAATCTGCCCTAATTACAGTCTCCCAGGACTACCTGCATTCCCTCCTTTCTCTCAAGACCTCTTTGCTAACTGGGTTTTCTGTGTTTTCCAGGACCTTGTCCAGCACCTCTGGTGGTCGTGCTAATGCTGCTGTGAAGAAAACTAATTTACCTGCTTTCTCCTTCGAAGAAAAAAGCATTCAAGTCACTTTTAAATGCCAGAATAACAACAACTGCTTTGTGATCTTAAAATGAGCATGAGAGATACATGTAGCTCCTGCAATAAAGCAGGAAGGAATAGATACCCCTACAAACTAACCAGCAGGTTAAAAGACAGGAATTTGAAGTTTTTGCTAACATACCAGCTTTGATCCTGAAGAACAAAAAAAACCTGGTTTACAGAACATTAATAGATGCATCTTCCACGTGTGTAGGGAAGTGCTTTACTTGCCAGCACAACACATCCAGCCTGTAATAGGAACACCTTTAACTTTGGACCATGCCAAATGCAACATGCAAAGAACTTTTTTAGGCAACGAATTAATGGCCAAGGAGAGACACTGGAGACTCATTCACTTATAAAATTCAAGGACTAGAGAGCAAAAACTCAGAAAAAAGTAACCCCACAACGAACCACATGTCTTAGGCAAGTTCAGCATTGAAGGCACTGAAAACTCGCCTCCAAGAGATCAGCACTTGTGCTGCAGGTTTTCCCCACAAACCAGACCCTAACAGATCACTAAGTACTGCTGACATAATGAGTCTATCCTCAAAATCAGGAAAAAACCCCCTTCCTTGAAATCATGCCCATTTTTGTGAAAGCGATTAAACCCACCCTGAGACCTGCACATGATGGGACTGTAAAAGGATGTTTCATTTGGTGCTTCAAAGCAGAATAGAGACACAATTTCTAAAAGGACTTAAGTTCTTAATGAAAGCAGTTGTGAGTGCTTTCTGAACTTTCATTCTCTCACTAATGAGCATCAAGAACAAGTGAAATCAGAGGCGGGGTCACTGCTCCAGGGAAGCCCCTTCCCAGAAAGAAAATTCTCCCAGTATTCATAATCCAGGAAAAAACCTCATGTGATGACTCCAGGAACGCCTACAACCCCCTTCCATCTTGGTCAGTCTTTTTGTGCAAAAAGGAGCCGTTGAACAGAACATACCTCCCATTTCTGAGCCACTCTAATTTCAAAAGGAAAAATAATACATTAATCTCCCGTGTGTGAGATAGGACCTGGGAGGCACTTAGGAATCTTTCCTGAAGAAAAGTGCTCTATAAATATAAAATATGTAATTGACACCTCAATGACCCTATCATGGGGAGCTATTGAGGGAAAGTCTCTTCTTCAGCTGCATGGAAGCAGTTCCCATCATCCTTTTTGGTACAGAAAGAATAAGTTTTCATCATCATTGAATATAATGTACTTTTTAGGGACATCAATTCAGAAATCTGCTTGACGACCTTTACATTTTGGTTACAATAGCCTTTTTGTAATTATATATACATTTTTATTGGAGTATTTAAAATGCTGTTGAAGATGAGATGAACAGCAGTTAAAAGAGAATGAAATCAATATGGTTATCTGTGCAGGTAATCAGACAACCTTCTTCAAGGCTGCTTCTTTTTTTAACTTTCAGGGTTTGGTTTTTTTGTTTGTTGGTTTGGGTTTTTTGTTTGTTTGTTTGGGGTTTTTTTGGTGTTTTGTTTTGTTTGGGGTTTTTTGGTTTGGTTTGGTTTTGTGGTTTTTTGTTTTGTTTTGGGTTTTTTTTGTTTTGTTTTGTTTGTTTGTTTGTTTTTAATTTCACACTAGGTAAAGTTTCTGTTCTAAGCTACCTAATGTCACACAATTTCCTGAATGGCACAGTTCAGTATCAGATAACAGAGAAATACTTTGTAAAACAGATCTGAAAAAGACACCAGAAGAATAATTAATCTCATTAAAAGACCTTAGAAATGAGTCCCCTTGCAAACTAAAAAAAGGAAGTGATGTTCAAACAGGTTTCTTCACTAATAACAAAATAATATGCAAGTAATTAGGATTTTGGAGTTTATTGCTGCGTAACAGTATGTTAAGTACTTCCACTGTAAATGCTCTCAGGATCATTTAAAAGGATCTTTTCCACAAATCAAACACATTTTTAAGTGAGCCTCAATATCACTGCTAGAAAAAAATCTGGTTGGCACGAGGACTGGGATTATACAGAAAGAGGAAAACTCCTACAAATTTCAACTGACAAAGAAACATGATTTTAATAAAAAGGGGATTTGCTTGAGAAATCGTCCTTTTATCAGCAGTAAAAGTGCTGCAATTTTAAGATGTTGCTCAATCATTTTAAGATTTTAGGAAACTGTTTGAAAGTACTGTCTAATAAAAATATAACCAATAATAGAATGATGTTGCAGCAACTAAAAGGGTATTAAAATTGTGCGTTTGTTAGTTCTGAGTTAAGGAACAATGGCAGGATTAGCAGAAAACTATTACGAAATTAATCTGATTAATGCCTTATAAATAATGAAGCCGTACTTAAAAGGGTCCACAAGCTCCACCATGTCAGAACATGGGTCTAGCACATGATGCAAGACTAAAAAGGAGAATATTTTCCCTACTAATTAAACAGCAAAAACTGAATCCTCCCAAAAATCAAGTAAGAACAAACAGGGAAGGGAAAAAAACAGTATGACTTGTAAAAACACAATAAAATTAACTGCAACTCCACCCTCCCCATAATCAGTGTCAGAGGAAAAAGCAAGACTTTATTCTGTTGTGCCACACACTATCACAATTTCTCCACACACAAATACCTCTTCCCCCTGATTCTTTTGCTAGAAGAATGCAAAACCCTTCTCAACAGAGCACCAGCATGGGCAGGAGGACAGTCCCTCCACAAAGGACAACCACTTTAGGGCACAGCCTTCATCCAGATCTGTTCAAAGCCACAGACAAGGGGATAAAAATCCATTTTAGTTATATCAGGTCCATTTAAATGACCATGGTAAATCCCAGTTAAATGCTGTTCATGTCTTCCTTGCTAAAATAAGTCTAAAATCAGTGATCACAGCGATCATTCCAACTCCAGTGAAATGAGCTGGGATAAAGCTGACAGACCAGTTTCCAGTCTGAATGTTGGTCCCAGTACTGAATGAATCTTGGTGGTGCTATTCCTGCTGTTTGGCTCTGGCTCTGAAAAATCTACTTCGGGGCTGAAAAAAAAAACAAAACCCCAAACCACCCCAACAACCTTTTATTTTTTAAAAACATAAAGCAAGATTTGTTGAGAAGAGTAAAATCATAGAATCACAGGTGGTTTGGGTTGGAAGGGACCTTAAAACCATCCTGCTCCACTCCCCTGCCATGGGCAGGGAATCTTTCCACTAGACCAGGCTGCTCCAAGCCCCATCCAACCTGGCCTTTTCCCTCCTGCTGACACTGGGGGGAAGCTCCATTACTACCAAAAGTATATTTTGCATTGTAACTGTATTCAGGTATTCAGGATCCTGAAAAATAAGACTGATTTTCAACAACACTTCTAATAAATCACAGCTACCCAAACTCACTTTCTGAATAAGCTAAACTCAGGGAAGAGCAAACAATTTAAAAGTTCCCACCACGAAAACTCTTCACGAGCAAAAGCTGAGTTACTGAAATCCCAACTGTGGCTCCTCTCCTTTTACACCCACGAGTAACAACCACCACTCCAGGAGCTGCCACGCAGAGCCACGGCCCTCATGGAGCCCTGACGAGCTCTTCTCTTCCAAAATGAGGTGAAATGAAGCTGTCCTTGCCCACAGCCACAGCACACCTGCAACGCAGCGGGGCTGTGCACCAGAGTCAGTGTTAATCCCCAAATCCTGCTGGCTCAGAGTTATCCACGTCCTGCAAACACCCCAGGCTCCATCTCCTGCTGACTCACGGGCAGTTCTCAGCCTTGCATCACTTTTCTGGAGTTACCCCGCCTCAGTCCTGGTCCCCAGCTGGGCCATCAGGCTGCCAGCACTAGAGCACGGGACACACACAGGTCACATTGCTGAACCTACAAACCCCACTCTAGGGGGGTTTTAGCACCTCCAGGAGGAACTGCTTCACCCCTTGCAATCACCCACCCCACTAACACCCCTCAGATCTAACTGTGCCTTCCATTACAGAATATCCTGTGCTGGAAGGGACCCACAACCATCACTGAGTCCATCTCTTCAGTGAATGGTCCATACAGGGACCAAACCCGTGTTATTGGCACCACGATCTGACCAGCTGAGCCAATCTCAGGGTCATTGTTTAAAATATCAAGTTAAACAGAGGAGGGAATCCAAGACCTGCTCTGAATTGTCACCAAGCTACTGCCAGGGCCTCAAACAGATCTCCCAAATTGCATGTAAGTAATTGTTTTCCAATGGGATACAACTGTGTTGCAGTTTAAGAGGGTCTGGAGGGAAGGTAGTGTGAGGTACTGAAAATGATCATTATTCAAGAGACACTAAAGTTGCAGAGAAGTTATTCCTGTCCCCACAGAATGGGTCAGGTTGAAAGGGACCTCACTGGGTCATCTGGTGCAGTAGGGTCATGCCAGAGCACAGGACACAGAATTGTGTCCAGACAGTCCTTGAATACCTCCAGCGAGGGAGACTCCACAACCTCTCCACTCAAATGTTATTTATTTACAGCACTCTTTAATATCCAAGCCACCGCCTTCATCTCAAAACCACCTCGGTATTTTATGTAAACTTCCTCTTGTTTCTACAGTTTGCTTTACAGCTCCTGCAAAAATTTCCTTCCAAATAAAAGCCATCCATCCTCAGACATCATTAAAACGAGATCACAAAGAAAACAGTACAGAGAGGCAGCACTTTGGAAGTTATCCCCCATTTCCAACCCTGCCCCTTCCAGCAGGCAGCTGGTGTGAAATGCTGCTGCTGCTGTTGGGCCAGGTGTGTGACACTGTGGTGTTCTGAGGCCACAGCTCTGCGGGGAGCAGCGATTCCCCCCCTGAGGAGCTCCAGCACTGGTGTCCCCAGCTTTCTACCCAAATAAGCAAATGCCTTCCTTCAGGGTAGCTCCTGAGCAAGGCTGCAGTGGGGAAAAATCATCTTCTGGTAGGCAGTCTCAGGGTCTTGCAGATCCATGAAGGTCAAAAGGCTATTTTAGATATATATTTTCTGAAAGTCTGTAATGTTCTTCCTGTTCCTTGTCTTACCAGTAAGAAAGATGAATCTGGTCAATGAGGGCAAAATTATGAAGAAACTGGTAAATTATATTAATAGCAAAAGAGGAAGATGCTTAGAATTACAGTTACTGCATTAAAAGCACAGAAGGATGCGGAAATATTACTTGAGAATACTTCCTGCAGAATGAACTTTACTTTTAACGATGTACCCCAAAAATACTTTGCTAACAAAGCAAATGCCAATAAATGCACCAGTGGCCATGGCCACTTTGGGCTCTGAGTTAGCTTTAGGGAGGCTGATCACCCCCCAGTAGTGTAATCCCATTTAAACACAGATCTTTGACAGCACTGGTCTAAATATGCTTGGAAGGAACTGGGGCTTTACAACAAGAAATTACTCTGAGTCATGGAAGGTAAAAATTGCAGAATAGCACTTACCAGAAAAAAAAACATCCTGGTGCCACACTGCTGCCTCTTTGGGCATGGGCCAAAAAAGATGCAAAAAGGAGGAGGTGTAAAGGGGGTGGGTGTATATATATATGTGTGTGTGTATGTATAAAGACTATTTCTTTATAGGGTATTGCTGTTGTGCCAATCAAGAAAAGTGCAAATATTTAATTTTGGAAAGTTTTGCCGAGTAAGAATTTTGGTTTTCATCCCCACGGAATTCATCAACCCTGGCTAAGGACAGAGTCAAAATCCATGGTAGTTACAGTAGTTATGGCAGTTTCATTAATGACAGTTATAAGTCATAATCAAAGTACGAGATTTATTTTTTGCAGTTGGAATTAAACCAAAGTATTAATCCTACGGATGTTACCTGGGTAAAGTAAAGCTACAAATATAAAAACCCATCAGCAAATGTGTTTCAATGAACTCCCAACATAACCAATCTTCTTGTCAAAACCACTGTCTACCACTGAATTAAAATACCCAATGATCTGGCCCTGGAGCAAATGTTTGGAGAAATACAGGGGAACACATTAATTCAGTTCTCCGTATCAGATTATTTATAGGTGACAAACCAGGAACTCATTATGGCAGTGAAACAAGTTTAGGAAGAGATAATCACATTAGCTGAATACTCGAGGATAAAAGCTGGATCAGATTGGCTGGGCAGGATCTCAGAAGCCCAGAGCATGGACAAACCTCCTGTCAGAGCCTTCATCCCAGTCAAGGTGCTCCAGAGCACATGCAACAACTACAGAACCCATCCTCTGGATGGGAGAATGCCAAAGGTTACCCAGGCTGTGCCTCTGCCACCTGCACTACAACACTGAAAGCTGAGAAATGATTTGAAATGCATTATTCTATCATGTAGGTTAACTCAGTAATTTCTTGTCTCAACTGCCTGTAACTCCATGAATTTGGTTATGGAATGTTTGAGAAAACTGATTCTAAAGAAGCAAAAAAAAGAGAAATGAACTATTTAAATATGGAACCAGGTATTTGTTTGGAACCAGGTATTGACAGGACAGCAAATGCAGCAGTCTGAAAGGTCCTTTAAGCCAGGTGATGGAAAAGAAGAAAAATTCCTGGAGATATTTTAATTTGTAGCACTGACTGAATCCCCCAACAAGAACCTTCCTTTAAGTGCAGACACAGTTTTGATGAATCTAAATATGATCTTTTGGGGTTCTTCCCCCTTTGATCTGCGTTTAACTATATTAAAACAACTCCCAACTTCCTCTATTTCTATGGTACCACTGCAGTAATCAGATGAGAATATTCCAGGATGATCCGTAACTCTCCTTACAATGGCAATTTAATGGAGCCAAAATAACAGAATATGAAGCAGAAATGACAGAATACGAAGCAGAAAAACGGCGATTTTGCTACGGGAAGTTGGGACTTGCCACCTCAAATTAGTGGGGGCCGTGAAGAGGCATTAGTGACAAGGGGACTCCAGTAATTGGGGTTGATTTCCCGGCGCTGAGCCGAGCGCTCTGGAGAGTTAATTATAGCTCTGGAGGGAGCGGGGACACTTCCTGGTGACACAGGGACACCACGGAGCAGGGACCTCCAGGAATTATGTGAGAGAGGCAGCAGAACTTTCCTGCTCGGCCCATTACGGGAAATCCACACGGAAATTTGGAGTTAAAAGGGATAGAAGGGAGGCGAATACTCAACCTGTCAGGAAACAAAAAAGGGTCATCGTTTCACCCACTAAAACAAGTCACTTGTAGCCCAAATTCAACAAGATTCTTATCACTAAACCTTTGAACAAGTAGTATTTAATGAATTTGGCAGAGCTACACAATGCCTTCCTGAGCGACATCCAGCTCCCCTCTTGGGTTCCTTCTGTAATCATTTCCTTTGATTAACTTCACTGTATTTACTCAAATTAACCCGTGTATTTCATACATGTTGCAACAAATTAGAAGAGAAGAATTAAAAAGCAGCCTGCCAACTTAAAAACTGAGCAAGTGGAACTTTTTGAATTAAAGCAGACAGAGTTATTAGCTGATTATTATATGGAGAATGTTCAGAAGAAAGAACATGCCCTTTCAATTTTCATTTTGTATTACTAGTGATTACATGATATATCTTAAATTATAATTTGAGGTAAAACTATGATTAAAAATAATTTAAATATTGCACAACAAGTTAATTGCTCTGGAATTTCTTCATCTTTGTTCCTGTTCTTTGATTCAAAGGTCCTGTGTGCAGGGTATCTGCTCCAGGAGTCTCACCTGAGGTGGGGGGGCCAGGACCCTCAAGCACTTCCCTTCCTGGTCTTAACCACAACAGGGGACCAGGGGACACCATCAGGTGCCCCTTTAATATATCCCACATGTCCTGCAATGCATTCCTGTGTGCTCCAGGGCAGAGCTGCATGGCAGTTCCCTCTTCCCACAAAACCTTTCAGAATTAAAAAGGAGAAACAGAATAAAGGAAACGACCCACCCTCTCCCAGCCATCAAAACTGGGTGAAGTTCAAGGAAGGAGAGGTGGCAACCAATGCCTGCTTGGTCACTGCCACAAACCGAAAGGGTTTAATCACAAATCCTTGAGTTTCCAGGATCAAACTGACTTTCTGAAAGAGTCCAAAAAAGTCTTCCTAACTTCGTTTATAATTCAGGAGAAAATGTTCACCTTAAAGCCATAATCTCTCTTTGCACTGCAAGTGGAAAAGCTTTTACAGTGCAAACCCCCTCAGTGGATCAGAGTTAAACCCTCTGTGCAGGGATGGCTCTTGTTTAATTCCACAGCATCACTTCAGCAAAGGGATCCTGACCCAAATCCTCGGGGGATTCACATCCTCAACCCAGACCTCTTTGCAGGTGATTTCCTTCACTGTGGGATGAGTTGTCGGGGAGCAACCATTCCCAGTTAAAACTTTATGAGAACATCTTCCCATGAAAAGCCATTTTGGTCATCTGGAACTGCAAGACAGCTCCTTTATGAGAACCTTTCCCAAATATTTCTGCTTGGGGAATACTGCACTTCCAGCTTGGAGGCCAACAACAGGCTTACACATGATAAGATGGAGCCAACCCAGAATAAGGCAGTTGGTGAAATTCAAGAGTCCTGTTAGGACCTGCTCGCTTCAGTCGATGAGAAAAGCAAGAACTTCAGGCAACTTTCTGCAGTTGGGGTCAAATTAGGGGAAAGGAGAAGCTCTGAGCTTTGCTGAGTTTTTCAATGCAACCACAGAGAATTGGTCTCCTCAGCTGAAGAAAAGAAGAAAAAAAGACAGTGACGATGCCCTTGTGCAAGGGGAGAAACCATCAGAGCTCAGGAACTCTACTGAAAGCACTTCTGCTCAATTTCTACAGGGAGTTTTATCCTGTAGGATCCGGCTCTTGAGAAACACGTTACACAAGCACATGCAAATAATCTGATCACGGGATTACTGATCACTTTGCCAGTCTTTACACAAATACCTGACTTTTAAGCACAGATATAAAACTATCTGCAAGCAAGGGGCTAAAAGTATGTGGGCAGTGCAGGGTGAGACCATCTCTTGTAGCAGCACTGCAGCTGGGTCTGCTTAAACCAGCACGGAGGTTCTACCCAGAGGTTTGTTTTTCCAGTTTTTCCTCTACTGCGCATTTCTACTTTGCTACTTTACATGGATTTAAGAGAACCAGCCAGAATAAGTACAAGCTGGAGTATATAAACTAACTTCTTGTAAAAATAAGCCACCAAAATTACTCAGAACTACAGACCTGACAAAAACAATACTGAAACTTTAGCCATCTCCATGGAAAGAAAACACCACTATTAATCTTGGGGGAAAAAAAAAAAAAAGCCTAAGCTGTTAAATCTCTGGTAAGAGACAAACCCATAAGAGACTCATGATGATACTGAGCTGATTAGTCAGAATGACTGAAGAGTTGAGGAAAGAGATGGTCAAATAAAGAGAGGCCAGGCCAGGAGGAAGTGCTCCACTTCCCCGAGAAACAGATTTTCTGTGTCCAATTGGTTCTCAAAACTCTCCTCAGCCTCACAGACCATTCTTAAGAGAGAAGGTATTATCTTGTCCTGCAAGCCATGGAAAATTCCACATCCTTGTAGATGAAATCTCTGCTTGGACCTGGCTGGTTCATCCAGCAGTCAGTGCTATGGCTGGATCGATGCTGCACAGAGCTCCAGTCCCTGCCAGGGTGAGGGTTAATTACCACTGATGGTCAGCAAATCAAAGTTTCATCCTCCTGGCATTTGCAATCCATATTTGCAGTGACAGTGCTTCTTGCAGACAGGTTCTTAGAAAGTCCTGTTTGACCCTTCCTGCTCCTCAGCAATGGGAAGAGAATGAAACAAGAGGCGTCTCAACAGAAGTTGGACTGAGAGCTCCTACCTGGTTCTCACAGTGCCAGATGCCAGCACCAAACATGTGGAATTGCAGCTTATAATAATTCTAACAGGACAGTAAACACAGACAATAAACATTCAGCATAAAACAAAACTTGTGCTGCCATCCCTGGCAGAATTTCCCCGGCACAGAAATGCCCTGGGTGTGAACTCTTCCCCATAGAAAGTTCCCTATTGATCTCTCTGTCATCTCAGCCCCCTGCTCAATAATCAGGAAACTCCAGCTCCTGCTAAACATTTCTCCCTCGCAGGGAAGTCTTTTTGGGAATTCCAGCCTCTGGCTTGGCTTCCTGTATTGCCAGGTCCAACCTAAGGACCAGAGTAAACACAGAATATTCAGAGAGTGATTCAGTAGTCCCAGGAGAGGAGTTTGTTTTAGAATTCAGGATACAGATAGTTTCATGCTACAGATTCAGTGATTTCTTCCTCCAAAAAGAGGTGTCAGAGGATATGGGACAGAAAGCATTTTACTGACATCACTGAGGATTTGAAACAAATCAAGGTAAGTGGGCAAGAATCTACCATCAGCCTCTAATACAGAAACTTAAGAGCAAATTTAAAATAAACAACGAAACAGCAAATTCTTTACAACAAAATACCAAATTTATACAACTATGAAGTTTCCTCACAGTAATTAAGATGCTTTCCACAATGAAAAGGATTTAGTATTTTTGGTAAATTCCAGATTTTATAGATTATCGACCCCAGGAATTTAATTTTGAACAAAGTAATTGATATTGTGTGGAGAACAACCTGGGTTTTACTGTTTTCACCAACTTACCATGAACCACCTCCTAATTAGCTCATGCATAAGAAACACAATAGAAAGGTGTAGCTGAAATTTTAAAAGTCTGAAGATTTACTGATGGCAAGACCACAGATTTCCAACAATCTGTTCTGTCTGGAAAGTATTTATCTACAAAGCATTTTAGTGTTTATCTAGAAAGCATTTTACCAATATTGAAGCAATACCTACTGCTCTCTTCTTCTTCACACAGACTCACTATGTCACATTATATATAAAAATTTGACATTTACCCCCCACTTCAGCAGAACACACAACACTCCACGAGAGTTATTGAGGAAAGTCAGGCTACCCATACTGAAAAATGTAGTTTTGTTATCTCAATACATCACAAAATGCAATTTTACACTGAACAGAAATACAAGAAAGGGGAATAATAGAAAAATAGACACTTCAAAAAAAAAAAAAAATTAAATGTTTAGACTGTTTGACCTTTCCCAGTCTTCCCTCACAGGAAGCAGTCCATGCTGTACTACACCTAATTTAATTTTCTGTTTCTTCCTTTCTGCACTTAAATACTAAAGAAACACAGAAAAGCATCAAAGGGCAGAACTACCATTGCTGAACGAGCATGACACACTTGCCCCAGTTAAAACACCTCCTGTTCTTTAGAATTCTGCGAAACTATTTAGGGTATTTTTAGAGTATTGATAAGTGAATAATCT
The DNA here is from genome assembly GCA_013390045.1 of Picathartes gymnocephalus. Taxonomy (NCBI): domain Eukaryota; kingdom Metazoa; phylum Chordata; class Aves; order Passeriformes; family Picathartidae; genus Picathartes; species Picathartes gymnocephalus. The sequence goes on from WEKY01032821.1 coordinate 880,341, forward strand.
TTGGGTGAAAGAATTCCAATTAAGGAGCAATTGTTTTCCTTTCTGGGAATTTGCTGGTACCAGTCTAGGAACTCCACCCAGGAGCTTTGGGAGTTGTCTTTTCTTACTTAGTCATGCAGCTTTGGAAAGTCTCCAACCAAAGATCCCAACCTGAAAGACCCTGGTTTTAAAAAGATACATTTCATTATATTTATCTGCTGAGCACCACTTTTTTTTTTTTTAAATCCACCCACTGCTATTAAGAAAAGCCAGCAGAACTCTCAGAAATAGCTCTGTTTCAAAGATTTAAATACCTTTCTCTTATTTTGGCTCCAGAATGTTCAGCTCATAAAGTGACTGCACTGGAGACCAAACACCAAGTTCTTTTTACTCAATCTTTTATTAAACAAACACTATTCTGCTGCTGGCACCAGCGATTACAGATCACTGTATAAAATTCCTACTACAAACACAGGATTTGTTCCTAAACAAGAAGGGGGGGAAAGGGGAGTAGCAGCAGTAGCTACAAATAACCCTCCTTGCCATTTGGAACCCAGGTTTCACTGACATTTTCAAGCCAGTCTTTTGGTTTTTAGAAGCTGTCATCACAGGAGAAAACGTGCAAGTTTTACTAATAGGCACTTCAACGTTGTGGCCAAGGGCCTTAAATAATTCAATTAAAACCCAGGATGGTTCAAGCACAACATATCTACCAGTTATCCCTTCATTATCTTCTGTAGTCAACAAATGCAGCTGTTCTGAACTCTAATTCCAACATTAGGTTCTGATTCCTGGCACAAATTTTAAATGCTTGAACAATATTAAAAGCATGGAACACATGAGGTTTTATGTAATATATAAATTATAACATATCTAACAACAGACAAATCTTTCCGTAAGACTGGGTTATTGGAATACTAATTGCCAATTTTCCTACTCTGAGAGCAAGAAAAAAAATCAGTACACTGGTAAAATTAAATTATTCGTTTCAATAAAAAAATACTTTATTTCTTAACAGCAGAGATTTGGCAGTAAGATTTTATATAACATCATTTACACCTGATTGTATTTCACTTCCAATTTTTTTAATCCTGCAAGGTACAAAGCAAATACTTATGAAAGGGACATGCAGCCAACGCCGAAGTTTCAATTATATCCTTTCCTATTTGGCAGCAGCAAGTCAGGGCTTGTGGGCCTTGTTCTCTTCCTTCAGATCCTTACTGAGGAAAGAAAGAAACCTGGAGATGCTGCTGGCACTTAAATATCTGCTTATACTTAAATGCTGCAGATGATGCTGCAGATGATGCCAAGGATCAACAGGGGAAAATCCCCATTTTTCAACCTTCTTTTACAGAGCTGAAAATAACACAAACCATCAAAGAACTATTACTGGGAAAAGACAACTTACAAGTGTTCAAATTTTGTCTTCGATTTCTTCAAGTTGCTCTCCCCATCCCCATTTTCCAGGGTCATACGTACACGTATAAAGTAAGGGTGTGTTTTAAGAGGTTACACTCTAAAAGGATTGTGTAGTTTAAAGAAGTAAGCGCAGAAAACAGACAACAATGCCCCTGAATCCCCCAAAATATCAACTCTCTCTCATCTGTGCTCTGAAGCAGGAAGGTATTTTAAAAAAAAAGGAAACCGAATGTGCCTGAGAACTTGGTGTGTGATCACTGCAGTTATAAAAAGGACTGGGAAAAGTTAACGCACGTTTTTCATCCAAGGTTTGTGACTACGCAGTCCCTGTTTTAAGGTCACAAAAACGAGTGGGTTATCAGATTTATCAAAATCCTCATATCCACCAAAACTGCTTCTGTTTCTGAACAGCAGTCCAGCCATATGCACTCTCCCAACTAATCTATCTCCCCCAAATACTTCTAATATTTCAAAAGCTCACAGACAAAACATGTTGTCTCTTTCATCTCTTATTAAAAAAAAAATTAAACGGTATGCAGAAATTTTTTTTTACTTGTTCCATACTTACACTGATTTGGGAAACAAAACAGCAATATTTAATTTTGGACCAGCAACAGGTTTTAAGGGTCAATACCCCACAAGACATGCCATCTACCCTTACATATTTTACCCAGTTATTGCTCACATAAAACAATTCCTTATCAGTGGCTAATTTCTAAGACTTATTTATATCTATTCACACACCTAAAAATGTGCTAACACTATTTTTGAGACAGAATTCAGGGGAAAATTGATGGAGGGATTCTGTAGCCCACTTGCTTTAAGACACTATCAGCAGTTTCATCTCTGAGTAGAGCTACTTTTAATGCGTGCATGTACACATAAATATATATATGCAAATACACAGAGAACAACCGAGTGCCTTTTTGCCAGCTCACAGTTAGAGAATTCCAACAGAAATTTAAGGATACAACATGAATTCACAGATTACTTTCTTTAATAAGTAATGCTGAAGGCTGGCTTTGGGTTTTTTTTAGAGCAAGTTATCACTTCTGGGAGATCTGCAAGCAGCATCCTCCACAGCAGATGGGGTGAGGGTAGAAGCCTGTGGAGATGCAGCTGAGCATCCTGCACTCCTCACATCCAGTGCTGACCCAGGACAAAGGGCTCTAGCACCAGAGAGCCACTATTTTAAGTGTAAAGACACTCTTTTTTTGGCAAACACTGTTAGTGATCAGTAGAGCTTGTCTTTACGTGGCACCATCCATGGGGAAGGAGCCCTCCCGCACTAATCTCGCTAATCTCCGGAGCAGGGGGAATTTATTAAAAATGCTACTTAGACAGACAGGCTTCTCTGCAAGTCTGCTACACAGGCTCATCAAACTCATTAAACTCAGCTTTAAATCCCAGGCTTGGGAGTGTAATCCCTTTAAGAAACCTGCTAGACTAGGCTGAGAGAATAAAAATGTGGCAGTTACTGAACTGAAAGGTGCACGAGCGCCCCTCAGCTCGTGGTCAGCGTGGGAGATGGACACCCCGTCTTCCTGGGCACCACCAGTGCCATGCTGCTGCCAGCACTGGGCAGGGAATAATGCCCTTGGAAACCACACCAGATGTTGTGTCTTCTACCTCAGTAGCAGGAAGGGTGTCGACCTGCAGCAGCGGCACCCCTTCAGCCTCTCCCAAATCCCTCCCCTTGTCATCTCTATTATATGAAGGTAGAAGTTCTGTTGCAGCTGGCACAGCACAAAATTGGAGACTGTCCTGTGTGGAGATGGCTGGAGTGCCACCTCCTGCTGGCAGAGGCAGCGTTTGGATGGGCAAGGTGAGCTCTCATACCATTCCACACTGCACAGCCTCGGGAAAACCCTCCATGGGAGCCATAAAATGCTGTGCCACCACTGAACCTTTGGATACCCCAATAGCTGATGGCTCCTCTTCCGTGCACGTGCGCAAAGCAGTTGTACAGCTGATTTCCAGGTTTCCCCCTGCCTACAAAGCTGCTGTTGTTGCCCACAGGGAGACTGGAAAAACCCAAATCCAGCACTGAGGCTGTGAGGAGGCAACGAGCAACACCACAGGCGTCGTATTTAGAGAGAGAGAAGAGCAAAAGCTGCAACTTGAAAAGGCTGCAGGATGCAGGAGTTGTAGAGAGAGGGTCTCTGCACAGGACAGCCCAGCAGCAGGCTGCCTTGGGGAATTCTGCTCAGGAAAGCATGGCATTGGGATGTTTTTAATCACCCCAGCCCTGAACAGAGTGCAGGACTGCAAAGTGCTGGGCACCTTTTCTCCTCTCATCTGACCATCAGCTGAAGGACTGCAAGCAAAAAGGGATGGCACTGAACTGCAGCCTCCTGATTCCAGTGTTTTTAGGTAAATACAACAGCATGTAACTTCAAAATGTCACCAGGAGACTGGATACAAAGCTTCCCAGCACAGTGACTAGACAAAATGTAAAATAAAATGAAATTAGAAGGTTCCCTATGGGGTCAGAGCAGTAAAACTGATTCTGATTAAGTTGCATTACCAGATAGAAGCAGGATCTCAATAATTTACAGCCAGAGACAGGATAAGTGTCCATTAGCATTAGTGTCTATGGATGTACACTTTCTATTTTTCCACATTTTTAAGGCCTCTGAGACCATGTCTGGGCCCCTGGCTTTCCCTCTTCCTGGCTCCAAACCATTGAAGTGAAACCCCTTCCCCCCAGGCAGAGGAGGAGCCTTCCTCTTTAGCAGCCTCTCCACCCCCAAAGGGTGGGTAAGGAAGAAGGCAGGATTATTTGAAGTCAATCCGGGCACAGTAACTGGTCTCTAATGGTATCTAGTACACAAAATTCAGGATAATTTGAAAAAGTTATGAGGTCAGACATGATCCAAATTCAGATGAGCACAGCACAGCAGGACGTTCTGCAGATGTGTCAGTGACTCAAGTTTAGCTGTCCCTGATTTTTGTTTGTTTGTTTGTTTGTTTTCAATATACCACCAGCAATCTTGGGAAGGGCACGCTTGAAGCCAAACCAAGAAGTACTAAAGGAAATAAAAATATAAGCCAGATCAATCATTACAGAAACCTGGGCTCATTATATTAATTGTGTCTAAACTCCCATCAACGTGTTCCTGGCCATTTGCCCTTGGAGAACCGATGCAGAGTGGCTGCACTCACTTTGTGCCTCCTCCACTAATGAGCAGCCTCATGCCACTTCAATGCCTCTTCCCTCCCAGGAATCATTACCTCAAGAACTGAACTAATTTGACAAAAATCTGTTCTGCACCGTCATCCCCAGGTTCTGGAGGTTTAAAGAAACCATTGAAGGCACTTGCTGACAGGTCAGAACAGTTCTCCATCAGTCTCCAACAAAAACAGATGAGTAAGAACATCTGGGTAGAGGTTTGGACTCTTTTTTTTTAAATAACTGCTTTATATTCAAGGTACCTGCACTTTCCCATGTACATTTTTGAAAGGAGTGGTACAAAGTTACTCCTCTTGCTCCCTCATATTCCAGAGAATGAGGGATTTTTCAGACTGTGAGTACAACAAAATTAAAAAAAAAAAATCCTCAGAAAACAAACCAGCAAGACCATAGTGATGGTTGTTCTTTCTTGTGTCCCCAATTCTGGGGTGAGCAGAACATCCCAGCAGTGGTTCTCATCCCCTTGGGATGGACTGGGATCATCTCCATGTCTTTTACCCCTCCCTGGTGCTCTGGAGTGAGCGAGGAAGGAGAGTAAGGAGCTGCCAGACATTCTGCAGCTGATGAGCAGCAGCCACCCAAGAGGTGGTTGCGTGATTTTGTGTATAGAGAGCTTGTAAAGCACTTTGGGAAGCTGCAGGATGAAAAGGACTCTATAAACGTAAGATATTATTATTATTAAACCAGTGATCTGACAAGAAGAGACAGCTCTTCAAATCTCTACAACAGCTTGAGCTGAAGAGATCAGGGAGTCCAATTTGAAAAAATAATAATTTGAAACGAATTGGAGGATTAGAAGTGGCAGCTCTTTTGTGGATTCTCCATGGCAGGTAAATTTAGTAGGCTACTTTAATTTTGCATCGTTTTAACTCCTGGCAATGTCCTGTGCACTGAATCTGACAGAGACAGAGTGTTTGAAGCTGTCGTGGCTACATTTTAGTCTCCCAATTTTACAATCAGTGTTTGAATCTGTTACTACAACTCCGGGTACAGAGATCAGAGGCTTATCAAAGAGGCATCCATTTCAAAGACAAGCAGCAGCTTTGACTTCATTCCTTCAATGCTTAAAATTCCTGAAAAAGCAGATGAGCATACCACAAAACAGGTCTGAAGGAAATCTCTCTATTGGCTGTAAACCTATTTCAGTATTAATTTTTTAAGGATCTATTTTAGTCTCAAGTAAAATGAGTGTGTTTAGCAGAGATAATCCTCTCAACAGGTGAGCTTAATATATGCCTTTTCCTGTGACTGACTGAAAGAACATTTTAAACTTACTGCTTTTTCAAGCATTAATTGAAGAACTACTTCAACCAGTTAGCTGATTTTGTTTAAATCTTTTTTTAGACTAATAATGTCTTCCCTTTCCTAACAAAGCAGCACTTCATTTCTTTATTGCTGCCCTTATTTTACCTGCATGGATGAACCAAGGGCCCGTGGGCAGCAACACGTGTACTTTGCAGTAAGATGCCAGGGTTTAAAGGTGTACTCACACACTGGAGTGCTGCTTTCCACACCCAACTCCTGGTTTTAAGCTGAGTTTCAGCATTCACATGAGTGATAATATGACTTTTCAGCATCCCATCAGCTTAGAAGTGAAATGCATTTCATGAAGCAGGGTGATTTTCTTCCTTCTGATCTCACACACACTGCCCGTCACTGAGACCATCGCCCACTCACTGGAACCAACTGCCTGGCTGATTTTTGCTAGAAAGCAAGAGGGAATTGCTCCAAAGTGATTTCCAAATCTGATCCCAGTTCCTCCAGCTAAGCAGTGCCCAGCCCAGGGAGGCTCTGAAAAGCTTGTACAGGGAGCGATGGATCGTTTCCCAAAAAGCAATGGATATACTTCGACAGGGAGCAATGGATTGAGTTTCCCAAAGAGCAAGGGATGATGATGTTCCCAGATATTCAAGAACGTTGAATATTCAAGGCGTTGGAAGGCAGGATAACCTGGCTCCTGCCGAGGCAGGGCAGGTGGGCACAGCCCCAAGCCCACCTCTGGCTTCTTGTTTTCATCGAGTGTTGCTGATCCACCCATCCCAGTTCTTCAGCGCCTCATCAGCAGGACTTAGAGGCAAAGGGGATAATCAGCAACAGGTTAATTTGTCTGATTAAGGGAGATGTGGCAGTGGGAACTGGTACAGCACAGTCCCCGGAGCCAGGCCCAGCCAGCTTGAAAGGAGCCGCGCGCTGCTGGCAGCCAGGGAAGGCATTAAAGCTGCCTCTGAAAGCCATGGCCACACCAGCAGCCCTAGCACAGCTCCACTGCAGGTGTGGACATGCCCCAAAGTGCAGGAAAATGCTGAAGAGTTCGGCCCTTCAGCACTCAAATCGCTTCTGACAAACAGGACTGAGGAGTCTTAACACACTGGGGCGTTTTTGAAAGCGCTCCCAGCACCATCTCACACCGAGTGAAAGCTTGGGATTAAAAGCAGCTTTGAAGGTGCAGAATGTTTGCAGGTGCCTCTGCTCAGAGCAGCTCATCTATCAGCATTCAGCCCAGCAACACAAGCTTCTTCTGCAAGATTTTCTTACAAGGTCCTTGGTGCCACACACACACCCCTGGACACACTGACATACCTGACATATTCTTCAAAATACTTCAAATTACTGTTATTTACCCAGTAGGAAACAAAACACATAGAAAACCACAGCAAAAGCTTTTTACAAGATGTGATGATGCTGTATCTACCTCATCCAATTCCACAAACCAGACTGCTTTCATTTAAGAACTGAGCATTTTTCATTCCTTTCTCTATTTCAGAGAACCACAAGAAAACTGTTTTGGGGCAGAAGTGTCCCAAGTTTCGGTCCTTTAACAGCTTCAATCTTAATAACTAATAATCACAGAATCATGGGATGGGTTGGGTTGGAAGGGACCTTAAGCTCATCCAGTTCCACGGGGACTGGGACACCTTCCACCATCACAGGCTGCTCCAACCCATCCAGCCCGGCCGTGGGCACTTCCATGGATGGGGAAACCACAACCCCAGCGTCCCTGGGTGACAATAATGAATAAATGAAGTGATGTGTGCCTGCAGCTGGCAGTCCTGAGCCAGGGCATCCCCAGGAGCACCAGAGAGCTCATTCCCATCTCCTCATCCTTCCTGCCGAACACCGGCCTAGTGCTGCTGCTGCTTCTGAAGAAAAACTTCCTTTTTCAAAAGTCACTGTATGTTCAATAGATAAATAAGCACCTCTGTACTTAAAAAGTGCAGAACTATGGCCATAAATAAGCATTAGTGCTTCAAAAATTGTGAAACCACAGCTTTATGGTTTTAAACAGAGACAAGGTGGAATCCTGAATGGTGGCAATGTATTTCAGATGAAAGCTTTCAAGGAGATGAGGAATAGTTACAGGAGTTGGAACATGAGGAACTACAGTTGCATTAAATTATTCCATCTGCAAGTCCATTAAAAATTGTTAATGGTTTTGTATGGCTTTTATATTTATTGGGTGGGTTTATTCCTTTGTGAGTCATACATATTTATTACCACAGGCCAGATAATGGTTATTAATAAAACTTCTTTTATTTGCATACTGTCTTGATGCTGCCCTAAATATTTACAACTGGACTATAAAATAAAAAGAATCCTCAAAAATTCTAAATAGGACCAGGGATGCATCACAACTTTGCTTTTTGAACTTTATTACTTTTTTGGTGTTTTGTTTTTTCGAAATTGGAAAGAAACCCCTCAGCCTGGTAAATTCATTTCTTTTCCCAAGTCACAAAAGCACTAATTCTTTCAAAGCTTTAAAGCACTATTTGTGTGGAGGAAGTGAGAGGAGATCCAAAGTTAAAGCGGGCTGGTTTTTTATAATTAAGAAAATACATATATTTCTACACATAATTATGAACAGTAACAAAAGCTCAGTATTCAAATAGGTCCACTGAATCCCTGGAATTGTGCCTGCCAACTAAAACACCTACTATGAATTTAGTAATGGGTTATGCAAACATAAATTACAAGGCCAGACGTTTTAAAAGGAAAAAAAGGTGATTTATTGTCACACTGGAGACACGGCAGGATAGAAGCACAATTTCATTTTTCCATATATTCATCAACACTGCAGATGTGTTAATGCAAAAAGAATTCCAAAATAAAAATGACTCTCAACTGCTCTAATTCTCATCTGTCATTTAATTTACTTTAAAAGTGTTACCAGGAAGCATTTTTTTGTTTTAAGCAAGCAAAACACACTAAAAATTCCTGGAAGAAAATAGGTTTTAAGAGCATTTTACAGACATTTTTCCCCCTAAAAATCAAGACTTCATCCAAAACTGACCACAGTAGAGTGGCCCTGCAGAAACTTGAGGCATTTGGGAGGGTTTTTAATAGAAAAGCTTCAAATTATCATTTGTACCTCGGGCATTTGATTTTTGAGTATTTTTTACTCCACATATTAATAGTTCCTGCTTTTCTTTCAAGCAGATCCAACTATTCACTTATCCACTGTCAGAGCAGCAACAAGAATCTCTCGTAACTGGCAACTCCCGTTAAAAGAGTTATTTGTGACAACATCATGATTTTAATGAGAACAACATGTTCCTTTAATCACACCTGAGTGACTTTGAGGTGGTCCACTGGATGAGCTGAGGGTTACAGAATGTTTGCTCACAAAGTAAAGAAAGGAAGAATACTAACTGAAGATGTTTAATTATTTCTTCTATGGGTAAATACACATAGGAAGGAAGAGCAGGGATATTGATGCCTGTTATTTTTGTAACTCTTGAAAATAAGTCAAACTATCGTTCAGAATAAATTTAGGAATTCAACTTCAAACTCACTTTGAGAGCAATTCCCATATAAATTCCAAGTTTTACACTTACCATAAAATAGAATGTAAGAATAGCTGGTAGTTGCTGGTACCACAGTGAGAAAAATCTCAGCTATTTCAGCTAAAAAAATGACAATATTTTCCCTTAAAAGCCAGTCAATGATACATCAATAAATCACGTTATATCTTAATGCACACTAGATAAAGTACAACCGTTCTGCAGGAGGAAGGATGACAAATGCTCTGTCGGACTCCGTTTTTTTCCCTTGAGTTCTGACCTTGAAAAGGTTCTCCTCTTTCAGCCCTCAGCCCCAACCTTCCCCTGCCCCACTGCCTGCTCTGGCCACTTTCCAGCTGGGTCAGCCCTGCGAGGTTCAAGCGCAGGCAAGAACAACCAGGGCAAAACAAACTGTTTGCTTTGCCTTCTTTCAGCCTCAGTGACAGCAGGAACTCACTGCAGCACCAAAGGCTTAACAAGAGAGATTAACTTGTAAATATTTGCTTACAAGTGTGTCCCTTTGTAAACCACGGTAATACCCCAAGTATCCCCTTTTCTCCTTTTCTGCGACGGAAAATGCTGCGCCCTGGGCGTTACTGAAACCCAATACCTGCAACCAAAGCTGGGAGAAGAAAAGTGAATTCTTCAGCTCTCAAGAATGCTCAACCAGGAAAATGCTCAAATGGAATAAATCTACATTACTAAGAGCAAGTGATTTCAGAGGAATTAATTTGTTCAGCCATACGGATGAGTTTGGTTGAATCAGATGTGTCCCTCTCTTGAATATTTTTGGAACTCTTTAATAAAGTAATTGCCTGTATATTTTCAGATTTACAAAAAAGACTTTTGAGGTAAATGTGTTGTAGAAAATTGATTTAAGGATATCTTGAAAGCAAATGGAGAGAGAAACAGTAACTCCAAGTGGCCTAAGACACGTGGTTTCAGAAAAATGCTTTAAATTAAACTTCTCTGCCTAATAACACACAACACAATCATGACTTCTGCAGGTCAGGGGAACTCTTTTCCAGGGTTTCAGACCTTTACAAATGCTGTTTGAAAATCACGAACTGTGAAATCCTACATAGCAATAATCCCCAAAATATGGCCTCATTTGGTAAAAGGACTTTCTCAAGCCCTGTTATTCCCAAATAAATTGCACAGATTCTGGTGCCCACCCTCTGCTGCCACCCTGCCCTGCTGGGAACAGCACAAGTTAAGACAATGAAGCCAATTATTAAAAAAAATAAATTAATGGAGTTTACTGAGTAAGGTAGGAATGATCAATGTCTTCAATGGAAGTCAGTTTTAGGAGAATCCTAGAAAAATACAACTGTGAATTATAATTGTCTTAGGGTCCTCTCACTTCCAATAAAAAGGCAGCAAGAGATTGTAAGATAGAAATAGACGTCAGAAACACTGATAGAATATGCTTCAGTGAAATATGTATTAAATAATCCATCCAGGATAAGGTTAGACCTGATTTAACCCCTCTGGCTCCACAAGACTGGTGTTCAGAACACATTTAAAGATATGGAGATAGATTTTATTACTTTTCTGGAAAAGTCACATAATAATAATATACTTCTCCATTTAGCTTTTGAAATACCAAGCCCATGTAGTACAAATTATCATAAAAATCATTTACTGGGCAAACAAAGCTTTTAAGCATAAAAACAGGGGAAGGTAGGACATGGCACCTAAATATTATGCTAAAGGAGAGGTATTCATCAAAGGGGAAAAAAAAGAGAAAAGAAAGAGGGAAAGGGAAAAAAAGGAGGAAAAAGGGAAAAAAAGGGGGAAAAGAAGGGGAAAGTGGGAAAAGGAAAAGGGGAAGGGGAAGGAAAAAAGAAAACAACAAAAGGAGTGGAACAACCCAGCTGTAGATGGCAGCAAATCAATATTCACCCCTCTGTACACAGACACTGAGAACATCAATTATCCTCAGACAGACTGTGTGTTTTCAGTAGATTTTGTTATTATTTCCACTTTGTCACACAGACTAGACCGAAGTTGACTGTGTGAAGTCATTGGGAATCAACACAATTCACTACCCACCATTCTGAAGATCCTGCTCTCATTTCAAGAATTCAAGCAGCAGAATTAACTTTTTGTTTTTACCCTTACTTTGATTATCTTTTGCTGTAGAGACTGGATATTTCAATAGAATACTCCAGAAACACTGGAAACAAAGAATTTTATAATTTTACACTTTAAAAAATTGAGCTCTTGCATAATAACTTTCTAAAGTTCCTTTAGTTCCTTACAACTTGATATTATGATGATTTTTTTTTCGAAGCTGGTGGATCTTAAAGCTATGCATGATCTTGGCACCCAACATGAGGAATAAAACTATTGCTTGTGTAACAGAAGATTTTACAGGCATCTTTCTTTCTCTTTGGGGCACTGCAGAACTGGGATGGAGCAGGATGGGGATGACAGGGACAGTTTGGGTGACACTGATGGAAAACAGGCAGGTGAATGTCATTCATTTGAGATCATCCAAGGGCTCAGGTCAGCAGGCTGCCCCCTCCACCCAGGCTGTGTTCAGGTATTATTTTGTTTTTTACCACCTTCCCATATTCCAGAGCATCTTTGTTTGAGAATTTATGTTTCTGTGCTTAGAGGTTCTGCCACATCCATCCTTAACTCTGCCCACTGAACCTTTAATCTGCTTTACAGAATTCAGATGGGAATTTGGGCATTTAAAGGTAATCTTGACTTTCTCAATCTCACCAGCTGAGTTCACTTACAACCCAGAAACTTCAAGGGGCAACAACAGTGAGGAATCACCCATCCAATTTACCATTTTATCCATCAGGATAAAAACCAGGGCCCACAGTAACAGGGCAGGCTCCTGTCTCTAAATCTGGCTGTTATGCAGGCACCTCACATCTGCCTGAAATTTGCAGAGCTCATGATCTCCCATTAGAAAATTAGTTGCTTATTTCATTTCCCAAGAGCAGCTGACCCAAGCCTCCCAGGCTGGTCTTTTGTCTTGTGCTCAGTTTAATGACCCCTGGCTCAGGTGAGCCTGGTAATAACCCCAGAGCTCAATATCACCTGGCTTACATGGCCAAATCCTAGAGAAAAGCAATGGAGAGTTACAGTTAAATAGGCTTAAAAGTAGAAATCTCAGATAAGCTTTTCAATGTTTAAAACAGAAATAGGTAAGCAAAAAGTGGTTACTGAACTAAGAATCTGGGTAAAAACAAAAGCAAAATTATCAACATTAGGAACTATCTACACTTCATGCCAAAAATTATTAACCTGTGCACATGAATTTAGAGACTAAAAAAACCCAGCTCTCAAAGATGATCATTCAAGCATTGCCTTATTCACACCAGAATTGGCATATGAGGACAGAATTAAGTAAACCAAGAATTTCCCAGAGGTTAAAATACCCTGAAAAATATCACAGTTGGTCACAACAGTTCAGGATTTGTCACTGTAAGAAAATAATCATCTGATGCAGGCTGGCAATTCACATGATATATTTTGAGATGTCTTCCAAGTAACAGTCATGTAAAATTGATGTTTCAAGTAATCTCCTGACCAGTCTCAGCCTTCCAAAGTAGCTGCTCAGGGGGAAACAAATTGAGACTGAAAATATTCTAAAACATCTATGAGCAGCAGGTCTGATGTGACCTCCTAAAAGGTGTGAGGAGGTAAGGAGTGTTTTTGCAATAACAAGTTAAGAACCCTTTCTGAAAGTTCTGCGCAACCACTGCCGAATTTTCTGTTCACATGAAGTTCCCAAACATGAGATAATTCTTCCCAGAGTCATCTCCCAGTATGCCAAGACAGAAATAGTATTTTAACATTTTTAAATACCAAAAGCCCTAGGGTCATTCCTCCAAACATGAAAACATTGTATTGCTTTTGCAGCAGTTTGATAATTTGCAAGGAAGACAGAAATGACCCAAATAGATCTGTCACAATTTTTAAAGCAAAAAGAAACCGAAGTATCCTCAACTTCATTAGTAATTTTTTGAATCCTTCTCTGCTGCACAGGAGATAACTTTCAAGCAGATATTATGGAACATCTAGAGGCAGCAATGAATAGGAAAGTCAAGGCAACCCACACTTGTATCCTGATTTATGGTGGGACTGGCAAGGGCAGAGGAAAAGAGATGCTGGCACAGCCTAAACCAGGGCTGCACCGACAGGGATGCAGGCAGGGTGAAACAGAAAATGGACAGTACAATTCTGAAACAGATTGTTACATTTAACAATTCCATCTTTGTGGGTTTGTTTCGTTTTTTAATGCCAAGAAAGTTGTTACTTCATTGTGGAAATTTAAATTGAGCTGTACACTGGGTTATTTATCTCTCTGAAGAACATTCTGCATCCAGTCTGGTTTTCCACCACAGAACTCTTTTGTTATGAAAAAGAGCACATAGGATGTTTTAGGAACATAAATGTATCAGTTTGGAGATGCCAGTGGCTCCCTGTGCATTCCCTGTCCACGTCAAGGATGTTTCCCATCCTGGGGAGGTTTCCAGACAAAGCTGAATTTACTCATCCTGCCTTCTGATTTCCAGCTGTCTCCCAAAACTGTCGAAGTTTTGAGAAACGTTCGCAGGCCTCCCTGCTTTTGGGGAGTGCAAAAAACAACGGAAGGTGAACACACAGTGCATAAGCTTTAAGTTTTGTGTGAGGAGGAAATCCAGTGCAGTTTTCCAGCAGGGACAGCTGGACACCCACATCTACCACACCAATTCCCTTGGACGTGACAGACCTTCCACATCTGAGATCCCTCCATGCCCCTGGAGGCAAAAACTACATCTCAAGTTGGCTACAGCTGCCTATTCCTACAATTCAGATACTTTCTTCTAATTCTTTGATCCCGTTTTCCTTCTGTCTCTGTCAGAGAATGTAGAAGTCGCTCTTCAGAAACAAAGCTGCAGAAGAGCACCACAGCAGAGAAGGCAGACAAAGAAAACCTGAAAAATCCATGCAAGCTCATAAAGGAATGTGGTTTCACACAGGGATCCCAGGACAGAAGATGAGGATGCAGAATCTAGCAGAGATCCCAATTTCCTCAAACACTGGGGATGTTCAGAGCCATTGTTTTGAATGTAGTCCCTGAACAAATAAAACTCTTTTCACTTATTCTGGAAGAGAATAGAGGCTAAAGATTGTATTTTGTAAAATAATATTTAAAACCTTCCCATCAAATGATTTAACTTCTGTATCCTCCTTACTGGAAAGGACTAATTGCATATCATTTCCCACTATATCTCTTGAAGTAATTACAAGAGGATCTATTTGCCTCTGTACATTCCTCTCCCACTGATTTACCAAGGTGCTCCTACCGTGCACTTAAAAAGTGCAGTGTCTTGGGGTTTTTTGTTTGTTGCTCTCCTTCTGCCCCACAAAAATAAAACTGGCTGAAAGAAATCCTCGTGAAATCTGTAACATGCCATCAGATGGGAACTGGCAGCTACAGCCACATTCTGAAGAATTTGTCATTTTCCTTATAGGAAAGAAAGGAAGGCAGCAGGAAACAAGTTAGGTTTTATAGTATGAACTTAAGCTTCTAGCAAAAAATTTAAAATGTGGCCCCAGAATTCCAGGTATTTTCTGGATTCTGTACAGCTTCCTATACCCTCCATATTCTTTCACTCCTCTCCTTCCTCCTTCTCTTCCCAACAGTTTGCAAAGGGAATCAACTCACCATCTCACAGCTCCTGAACTCTCTCTTCAAATTCTCTGACTCCTTTTTAAAAGTCCTGTTCCTTCAAAGCTGCAGTCCCCAAATTCTATTTTATTCAAAAAGCATCGATGTCTGCCCCACAGAGCCTCCTCAGGGCACCAGACAAACAACCCTGCCTCTTCCCCAGGAATCCCTCCTGCCCCCACATTCCCTTTCCCCTCCCTGGGTCAGCATCCCTCCCTCTGCACCCACAGGAAGCAGAGCAGCATCTGCTGCTGGAGAAGCAGCAATAAAGGTTAGGAGAGCTGCCTGCTGCTTCCCTCCCAGGAAGAGGCTTGGAAGGAGTTGGTGCTGTTGGATCAGTTATCTGGAACTGGCTTTGGAACGCCACAACATTCCTGGATGAACAGATTGCTGGCAATCAGCAGGGAAAAAATACCCAAATCCACAAAACAAACAGAGGAGGCAGCCAGCCCTGAGCACTGCTCTGCTTTCAGCAGGCAACCAAGTGAGATTATCTGTGGGTTTGAGGTAACTGCACACGCCTGTGCACACACACACTGCACAGGAAGACTTTAAACACTCCCAGCTTCTCACACAAAATATTCACCTTTCCCAGTTTTCCCACTGGTTTTACCCCACACCTGCTCCATGCATGTCCTCCCAAGGGAGTCTGGCTCAGCCTTGACCTTGTTGTGTTTCCAGTGAAATCAACAGTGAAACTTAATTTGATTTTTGATGGAAAAATGAGCATCTTTGAAGTTATGCCCTTGATATAGATTTATTTAGGCAGCAAAATGTCACTTTCTACATCCAAGTGCTCGGAGAATTTGGATTGGTGAAGGATTTTTTTTGCAATTCTCTAGGTTTTACATTATGATGTAATTTAGAGCAAGCCTGTTTGAAGGCCGGCGTTGATGCTTCCTCTAAAGCCACCAATCAGTATTTCAGTATTTACAGAACGCAAAAGCTGCCTGATGAGAAAACCATCAGAGGTGAGCTTAGATAAGGACCTGGCAATGCATACAAGAAAATTATAGAAATAAACCATTAAGAAGAAATCATCACTTCCACATGCCTAAGACCACCTACTACAGCAAGAGACTGGGACAGCTTTTCTCCTTACCTCTGGAGTGTTTTTCTTGAACTCACGACTTTGCTCAATAAGTTTTTTCCTGGACTGCTCACTTTCATCTTGCCGGTTCGCCAATATTGTTGCTGTGGTATCGAGCTCTCTCTGTTAAGAAAAAGATACATCAACAAAATTTAAAAAAAAGGAAATAAAGTCAGAGCTCTGTTTGTCCTAGAAATTAAAAAAAAAAAACCAACATATACATCATGTTATTGGGAATATTGAGCAGCACAGAACAAAGCACCGGGCTTCCAGAGATATCACCGCCTGAATAACAGCAAATTAAGCTCTACAACCTTTTTTATTCTGTCTTGCAACCAAAACGTCACCATTTCTCTCAAAACTATTCATGGCTCCACCCCAGCATTATGCAGGACAGCAGCAGTGGCACACAATACGTATCTCCTAATAAATTCACAAATCCAGTGAAGATTACAGATCTTGGACATATTCAAATCAGGTTTATTTTCAGCTGCCTGCTTTTAAAAGATACTGGTTTTCCCTCTTTTTAGTTATCCTATTATAAAAATTTATTAATTCAAATACTGGTTAACCTTATACTTGAAACTGGACTGGTTACGCTTCAGTCACTCTTAATTTCCTATGATACGCTGTATGTAATTCCATACTGCCACTGCAGTGCTTTTTCCATTAAAGTCTTGCCTTATTTGAATATAAAATCATCTTTTCCTATTACTGGAATCTATCCCTCCAAGGTTATTAGCAGGTATCTCCATTTTCTCCTCAAAATATATCCTTTTTTTAAGCACCTGATGAATGCCAGAGTATCTTCCAACAGTTTCAACTGAGCTGAAGCACAGGTCCCACTGTTTTCCAGCTTCTTCCAAGTGTGTTATCCCCATCCCAGTTCCTGCACTCAGTGCTGTGCTTCCAAATGTCACCATAATAGATTGAGCGGGTCACTTATCAGTGCACAAACCAACAGTACTCAATCCTCTGTGTCAGTTTGTGCCTCTTCTGCAGTATTTCCACGTAATATGAAAAAAATAAAGGCAAACCCCTCCATTCAGCTACAGACATCGTTCCCCAAGTCACCGGGAGAATCAAGAATTCATAAAAGAAATTTGGCACTGTTTTATCCTCTTATTAATTCAAAAAGAGAAAAGCCTTGCTATGAGAGAAGTTCATGAAAAGTGAGAACAATGTGCTCAAGCAAGACGACCTTCACATCATCCCCCTGCCAAGGTGCCTCCAATTTGCCTGCAAAACTCCCAATAATCTCCACCAGAAACCTGCCACGCTTCTGGAAGTTGTTCATAGTTCAACCACCTGTAAGGGACCAAAAGCACAAGCCTGGGACCTCCTATCAGGTCTAATACCAGACCCCAAATAGGTGGTCAAGTGGCTGACTTGTTACTAGATACAGATACTGCTGTCTAAATACTCTGAAAAAGCCTAATTCCTAATTTTAGATACATTTTTGAATGGGTAAATCCTGGATGGATGGACATGTGTCTTATGTAACACCACAGTTTGACCTCTGGAGGGAAAATAAAAAGCCTTGTGCAGTTCCCAACTCAAGAGGAGTTATATTTTTTCCCCTTTAGGTTTATTAGCATAAAATTAAGAATTTTTTTTTTTTTAATAAATACATGGACCATAGTTATCCTAATCCTTGGAAACCAGTTCAATATGACAAATGGATTTGAAGCCAAGCAGCGTGCTGGAACCAGTGACCTAAATATTGTCACTGAAATGCTTAAAAATCCTTCTGTATCTAACTTTGAGTAAAGAAACAGGGAAATATGTCCACCAGATCTTGGTTTGGAATTCTGTAACATATGTGAAATCTATTGCAGAAAAGTGGGAAATACTTAACAGTTGGATAAACCACATTTGAAATTCATCCCAGCTAAGTTTATGCAAGAAAAAAGAGCAACAGAAACCAATGTGGTTAAGCAGAACTATAAAGAGCAATATAACGGCTAAGCAGAAGGCTTTTAAAAAATATAAACAATCTGGTACGGCCAGAAACTTGGAAAACTATATTTAAAAAGGAAGCACACATTTAGAGCCAAGCAAAGAAAACACAAATCATGAAGTAAAGAGGGAATTTCAGTCGAGCAAAGAACCAAGGGCTTTGGTTTCCGATATGGAGTGCTAGCAAGGAACCTGACCAATGGAAAAGCAGGACTTTTAAAGACCTGTGCTTCCAAGCTTAGAGACAAGAAAGAAAAAGAAGGGATTAAAAAATAAGTAAGATTTCATATTTTGTGCTACAATGAAGGGTCAGGTAGCATGACACATGACTTTCTCACCCTCACTACGTGGTTGGTACTGGTGCCACAGCACACTTACACCGGGTGCCTTCCCGTTACTTTCTGAATTCCTTCTGGGACAGGGCTGATAATTCCTCCCCACAAAACATTTCCTTCTGTGCCATACCAGGCGCAGACATTGCCAAGGAGAACTGCCAGCACAGCACTGCACTGAGCTGTCTGACTCTGGGGGCTGGAGCCCATGAGCTCCAGATCTTGCACTGATGAGCAACTGAGAGTGTAAGATGCAATTCCAGCTCAGGAACAGCAGGTATCTAACCCCATGATCTGATACAAAATAAGGTATTAAATCTTTAAGCCATGTCATAGTTAATAAGACCCAAATCAAAACTGTTTGGAAAATTGCTGATCTTTTCTTCCTTACTTGATCTGAGCCATGTGCAATGCAAGTTTCATTTATTTAAACCTAATAATAGATACAGGATTACAACCCACAAGCATTAATGGCAGATTTTTCATACTTTTGTGATTTAATCTCATGAGACAGCCCAGTTTTCTAAAAAAAAATCAATGTGGCCAATGCATTATTTCTGCAAGCAAGCTCATTTTAAGGAGCAAACAGTAGTAACTTCAGTATTTCAAACCTGAGTACTGTGTAACACTCGGAGGTAAACACTTTTCCAAGCCTCGCAATCACTCTCTAAGTAGGTAACAAGTCAAAGGAGATGTAATTCTGCACAGACAGAAGTGTGTTGGAGAGTCAAAAAATAGGAGCCCATGTCTCAGTATCATCCTTCACACCTTTGAAATCAAAAGGGTTCCAATGAAAAGCAAACAAAAACCAGGGCTCAAAGGTGTTGCACCAGTGACCTGGCTGTGGGAAGGATTCAAAGCTTTAGTTCCATTGATTCAACACTGGCTAATGAACTTTTGTGGCCCAAAATAGCCACAATTCAATCACCCCTGCAGAAAGGGAGTCACTGCTCAGAGCACATCTTGAGAGAACAAGTGAGACCATTATCCCTCCCCCTGCCCCAAAGTCCCATCGATTTAGGGCAGGCACAGTTCAGAGATAACTAAAGAACTCTCTCCAGGGTTTCTACTTTGACCCATTTCAACAAATTTACTGGGGGTGGAAGGGAGGCAGTGGGAGGAGAGGAGACAAGAAAGTCTTATGCTCCTAAGTGTGGGAGTCGTTGGAAGCAGTCCCCAGAAAACAAACATTAAAAGCTTTCTTTCAGGCAGTATAGAAATAAAAAATCAAAACTAGGAGGGTCAATCTACTATCCAGTGTAACAACAATCACCTTGGAGTGAATTTATGTTCTCTTAACTCAGGTACTTGGAAACCCCATTAGACTCCCTGTTCATCCTACCTCTGTCACCCCATGGCTGCATGGGATGCACCAGAGCAGAGGGAGCCTGCTGAAAACATCCCATCCTTCCCTTCCTAATTTCTGCTGCATTGAATCAGCTCCCTGGTCAGGGCCCAGCTGTGCCCACAAGGAGTTGCACCATTACAACAATGAGGTGGGAAAACACAGCTGGAGTGAGGGGGCTGTGGAATCCCCCTTCTTGGCACCACCCTGCAATTAGGTTGACCCCAAGTAATTAGAAAACTCCAGGCTCACTGCAGGCGAGTTTCAAGGTCGTTTTCCTTTATGGCTGACATGTCTTTGCCTACCAGATGCATTCCTTGATAATCACCCAGCAGCAGGTCTGCACCACTGACCAGTTCAGCACAACAAGTCCTTCCCTTTCCATAATAACAAGATTCAAGTCAGCCCTTCCATGCCTGAGACCTGAGAGCTGCTGGGTGGCTCCTCTCGAAGGTGAGTCCTAAAAATCACTCACTTAGGGAAACAATTTCAGAAAGAAGTTGAACTTTCTTGGCTATTTATGAAGTTTCTGTTCCCTCACCCACTTACAACAGTTACAGGCCACTGGCCTGCCATGGGGATTTCACTTCAGCATCCCAACTCCCCCAAAAGCTGCTCAAACAACTGTAACTAGTCCTCAGTCTCTGCTTCGAGCCAGTATTCCCATGGCTCACATGGAAGAAGTTACAAAAACCTGTAATTACCATCTATAAGTACTGTGATGGAACTGTATCCCAAACTTTTGTAATTCTCCCATATTTAAATGTTTAATCCTTGCTGCATTTACCACAAAGCTCCTACAGTGGAGCAAGAAACACTTAGCACAACTTTAAGACAAACTGATTATTTCCCAGTAGGCTTCTAGAGATGGATGCTGTGCCTTTGAAAGCCTTAAGCGTGGCTGCAGAGATTAACAGGACATCAGGAAGAATTTTTTCGTAGAAAAGGTGGTCAAGCAGTGGAATGGGCTGCCCAGGGAGGTGGTGAAGTTCCCATCCCTGGAAAGGTTCAGGAAACAACTGGGCGTGGCACTCAGTGCTCTGGTTTAGTTGTCAAGGTGGAGATCAGCCACGGGTTGAATTTGATGATCTCAGAGGTCTTTTCCAACCCTAATGATTCTGTGATTCACCATAAACCTCATTTTACTTATTACAAGGACCAACACAAACCACAACTTCATGCAGATCAGGAATTTTCTACCGGTAAATGTAGCATTAACCACTTCCCCTGAAATCCAGTTTCTGTGTACTTAAGGTATTTCCCTTTATCACCAGTTCAATCAGTTCCCCAGTCTACTGATAATCTGCTACTGAAAGGAGTTTTCAGAAGTTTCATTTCTGTTTTCATCCTCTCACAGGATTGCATTTGTCAGATCTATCAAAGCTCTCAATGTAGCTTTTTGCAATTTTTAATTTCCTATTAAAGGAAAATTTCCCGGTGCCAGGATGACACCAGTGTAGAAGCGTCTGGCACAGCTCCACGCACGCACAGCCTACTTGACTTGGGGAAATTTGACATTTCCCTGACTGCTCCATGAGGCAATGCACCCTTCCATCTCAAAACCCCATCGTTTGCACCTGTCCGGAAGCCAACAGACCAATTATGTAAGTACTTCAGAAATATTTCAGAAATTATAAACTGCTTTGCAAGCTTGGTGTGTTCCTCTGGAAAAACAGAGCCATGTTCACCTGATATAGCTCTAGATTATGACTGGGGGAGAAACCACAGAGCTGACACTGGGAATTTTTATTAATGTCTGTTTTGACTGTAAAAGGCCAGCCCCAGTTCTAAGCTGAAAGTGCCTAGAAAGATAAAACATCATAAGGATTCTGTGAGCAGAGTTCGTGTCAGCCTTGCTGTAAAGCCCCTTTCGAAAACAAGCAAAAGGAAAGACCAGACAGTTCAACAAGAGCACAACATCTCAAGAACCACGATCCTATCTCACAATTCAACAGTGACTGGTGAACAAATAACAAAGACCAGAATACCTGTAATTTACACTCCCAGAGGTAGGAAAAAAAAATAAAAACCCACAAGCATTAAAACACATTTCTTAGGAAGGATTTTGCCACCGGGCAAACTGATGCAAGTACCTTTCACACTCAGAACTAGAAAATTTCAATAAACACATTTTATTTCCGCATACTGAAGTAATTTGACTCCAAGTAAGTTTTTAAACAAGCTTTAACTGGAACAAATTGAGGGCTCTATGCAAAGCTTTTGGGACAGGGAATCAACGTGTGTGGTGGCCACTGCATAGAACAAAGAGAGCATGAACAGAGGTGCCAATGGAGCCATCAATAAAATTATCTTAATGAATAGGCTACTAAAAAGAAACACAAAAGGAAAATGTAAAAATAAAAGGGTGTTGTGGCTTTGTCTGCTCACAACAACCCCAGCCAGTGCCCAGAATGTAGGCAAAGCCTATCAAGCCATGGTGCAAGAGGGGAAAGGTAGCTCTGGCTTTTCAGAAGGAAATGTCAGCAGAAAGCAGCCATACAAATATTGATGCCAGCAACAAATGCACTGTGAGGGGAAAAGCCTGGCAGTGCCAAAGCCAAGATGATTATTCCTGTCTTTTCTACTACGCCTTGAAGTCAAAACTTTTTAGAAAATTCAAAGAACTGGGGACCGTCCAATGCCAAAGGTCTGTACGGAGCAAGCTTTTTCTCTCACTCAAGAAAATAACGAAACATTGCCTATTTGTTTCAAAATGTAGTTTTTCTTCTTGGAGCATTATTTAGTCCCTCTTCTCATCCCCCTCAAACCCAGGTGCAGAATGACTGCACAAGTCCCAGGCGCGAGGGTCTCCAGCCCTGCTGACAGTGGCACCACGTGGGTGATGTGCTCTGACTTCTCTCTAGACATGAGGCTCAGCCTTCCTTCACAGCACCCTCAATCTTCACCCCAAAGCTTCTCTCCTCCTCCTGTTCCTCAGTTTCTACCCCAGACTGTCACTAATCCCTTCGATCCCACAAGGTCCATCCTTACCTCATCCCTACAGCGGCACCATTCACCTCGAGCCTTGGGCGAGCTAAACAGCAGCAGGAGGGTGGATTTTACCAGACCCAGCAGCACTCCCTGCTCTCTGCATCCCCCAGCCTGCTCCTTTCCCAGCCTTCTCCCAAGCTGCTCTCCCACAGAAGCTCCACAGTGTGAAACCACCAGCTTCCATTACCTCACCCAAAGACCCCCAGTCTGGGCTCAATACTCAGCAGAGAAACTGTCAGCAAACGCACTCCACCACTTACTTATAACGCTATGCTCGATTTTGCATTGCAGTTCATCACACTTTGAAAGGACATACATTTCCTAAAAAGTGAGTGTTTGCTGGGGAGAGGGCTCCCTTGGTTTTGCAAGCACAGCACATCCCCAGCCAGCCGGCTGCGGCTCCCGTCCCGCTGGGGAGCTGCCTACGGCTTCACCCACTTCCCACACCGTCATTTTCACACCCTTCCACTTAAAAGCAAAAGTTCAAACTGGTTGCTTCAATAGCTACAACCAAAAAAGCCAAAAAGTAATGAGTTAATTTAAGTGTTGCTGCAGTGAGGCTTCCCAGAAGGGAGGATTTCAGATGGATATAGCAAGGGGGCAGTGGGAAGCAGCGAATGCTGCTCCAGCTTGGAGCAATCTGCTCACCCACCATCCACTGGCCGTGGTGTAAAATCACAATGCAACCCTGTGAACACCTGCTCAACTGCCCTGTGTTGGCTTTCTGCAGATAAAATTAAATTCATCATGTACATGCTAGTTAATCACTGTGAAAGAAACAAAAAAAAAAGGCCTCAGCTTAGCTGTGACTTTCAGGGCAGCTACAGGGTGGTGGGGATTCAAACTGCCTCTTCTTCTGCCAAATAAAATAAATTATGGGAAACCAAAGGAAACCCACTGCTGCTTGCACAGCCCTTGCCTGGGCAAGACCCAGTGTAAAGTCCATCTGCTTGACCTCCTGCCTCTCTGGTGGATCCAAGGCTGACCAAAGCACAAGGCCCGTGGCCGTACTGACCACAGCTCTGACCACACCACAGCGGCCAACGACCCCGTGGGTGAAGCGGCCGCAGAAAAACCACCCTGGAGATGATGGGTCCCAGCAGGGCCAGGCTGCCCTTCCCATCCCCTCCGCTTCTGCCACAGCCAGCAGGGGCAGGAGGAACGTCCCTGTCCCCTGCTCAGCCCTCCCCACACACGGGTGACAGGGAATGGAGAAGGACACCGAGGGAAAACAACAGCTTAACCGTGCTTCTGATCCCAGCAAACTGGGAGGCAGGAGATGCACAGCACCCATGATCCATAAAACACGTTCACTGTATTTCTGATCCCAGCAAAGCAGACAGGACCCATGATCCACAGATCGTGGTTTTGGTAGACAAGTTTAAAGAGTTTTAGCCCTTAAATTGGAGAAACATATAAAATAAAAGGCAATTAACTGATGAATAAGTACAAGCTGCTGAATGCACTACTCTTGGCACTTGTCTGAAGCCCAAATGCAGCAGCCCGCGCTCAGGTGGAAGGGGATTACGCTGCCATTTTGTAATAACACACCTTCAGCAAAAGTCTTATTTCCAAGGAAGATCAGATTCATGAGCTATATTAAATAATTCTTTTGACCAAGGATCAAAGTAAAATGTAGTCTCAAAAGAGTGGTTTAAATATCAGAAAGTTCAACTCTTTAACTAAGTTCTGTTACATCGTTTAAAGTATTGAGTTACTCCCGTTTCCAGCCTAAGCTGTGCTGGTTAAATGAAGCATGACCAGGCTTTAAGCAAGACACGTCCTGTAACACAGACCAGGATTTATAACTTGCTGTACAGGTTGTCACCGATAAATCAATAATATATATACACACACAGAGGCATGTGAGTTCTGGGAACTTGCTGTTTGAAAAAAAAAACCAAAAAAACCTAAACTCAAGCTTTTTTGTTTTTATTCAAAATGAAAAGGAACTCGTTGCTCAGCTTTTAGTCAGCTTCTGCCAACTCCTCACTACACTGTCTTCTAGAACAAAAATTCACAATTTTTCTTTGATGAAATGTGTTACTAATTTTATTTTTTTTCACAAGGTTAACCATTACAGACTCAGTCCATCCCAGCCATCACTCAATAATCCTTCAGTCTACAAATGCAATTTCCAATCTCAAAGCTACTTCAGCTGCTTCCCAACACTGGGATATAAAATATTTACCAACAAAAGTATAAATACACACTGAAAAAGCAACCTAAAAATACTTTTAAAACCACATTTCAACCAAGTAATTCCTTAAGGGATGGGAAAAAATTACTATGGACTTGAACTAATCACCTCATGTTTTGCTCCCTTCTCATGTATTTGGGCATTGCAGAAATGGGATAATGGATGAATAAACTATCCAACCATGACAAATATGGTTTGGAAAGATGGGGCTAGGCATAACTTGGAATTTTTTGTTGTTTTAACTTTAAAATCCTAAACCACAGGCATGTGCACTAGGGAAAACCTATAAAATATATAATGGAAATACTGTCCAGTGGCCCCCTTCTAGCAGGCCCAATTTCACCTCCCCTTTTACTGCTGATCCAGGGACACATTTAAATTCTGATTTCTTCTTTCACTGGAGGTCTTTGCTCCCTGTGGAAGAGCTGCTGAGCAGATCCATGGAGCAGCAGGCAGGGGACAGGGACACAGAGGAAGCTGGATGAGGAACTTGTGTTAAGAAATCAGTAGTAACAAAAATAAGATCAGAAGAAAATTACTGGCACATGAAATTGCTGTTTGATAAACAATTTAAGCAGGAAGAGTATTTGGCAGAGGGTTTCCAGGGAACGGTCCTTGACTCCTGACTAACATGTTTCCTCCCTTGGTCTGAGTTTGTTGACTTTCTGGGCATTGCTGTAAGGTTTAGGCAGTTTCCCATGATGGGAAAAATACAGCTTTTTTTGAGAAGTTGCCTGTGAATGCAATTGGTGGATGTTTTCTAAAAAATTATAGACATAAATAGGAAACAAGAAAGCAACAATTTCTTTATTTAGGCTTTACCTACTACTAGAAAGTCCCATTTAGGCATCTTAGTATCTTTTCTGATCTGAATCCCAAACAGTGACTCCGTTTGGCAGGACAACACATGCTGAGAAATGTACATCTGTCATTTAATGCCAATAGCAAACGTGACATATTTTGGACAATTAAAGAGAAGACCAGATTTTGAAGCCTTTCAGAGATTTTTTTTTACAGGTTTTTATGTTAAATCTGGATGATGACAGTCCAGCATAAACAGCAACCCCACTTCACACTGAACTGAAATCAAGAGGCAGAGGCGGTGGAATGCAGAATGCCTTTTCTAGGTGCTTCCCAACAACATATTGCAGTACTTAGTTAAGCTCATTCTCTGTGACATGAAAAGGAAAATAGCAGAATTGACTCATGAAGTAAAATTAGCTGATGTACAGTCACAAGGAGGCCGGATTGGAGCTGACAGCAGCCAGAACTGCATTTAACAGAAACTAACATGCTTCATGCTAATAATGGTGCTGGTTCAGAGCCACAAGGACTATTCTCTGTATTTTTAACATGGACTGACTGTTTTTAAACCAACATTTCTAATAGCATACCCTAAACTGTACATCAGGAATTATTTAAAGACCTTCCAGAAGTGATGTATTAAGAAAGGCATTCACAAAATAGGTTTTAAAACAGTGCAAATATGGCATTTCCAACCAGCAGATGCCTCCCAGGATGAGCACCAAGCCATGGACAGCCAATATCTACTTCTCCATGATCACAACTAAGGTAGACAGGACAGCTAAAACACATTTTTAACCACAAAAAAAAAACCCAAACAAAAACCAACCAACCAAACAAACAAAAACCCCAAACTTTGGTGATAGTTTACAGAATTCCTCCACTATTCACTATAACAAAACAATGAAAACAACAGATTTAGCTGCAGTGGCACTGTCAACCTCGCTATGATACACTGGCACTAAAAAGTCCTTAATTTTGGCTATCAAATACAATTTCAATTTCTTGCACTTTAGGGCAGTAAAAACAATTCTGTGAAGACTCTGTGTTTACAATCCCGCAGTAAAGAATGCAGCTGTCTCAATCAGCGCTGATTGTCTGTTAATTAGCTCAGTTTTACAAGCTGATGGAACAGATTACTTCATTCCCTCCCCACGCTCAGAAAGAAACTACAAATATAGTTCTCTCCAATATAGTAGTTTTTGCTTCCCGACAGTTTGGGGAGGTAGATGATGTACCAGGGACACGAGTGATCTCGTTACCAAGAAATCATTTCTGCCTGTGCCTTTGCCAGGCACTCTGTCAAACAGTGATTTTCGGTCCATATATATAAATACACATCTCTCTCTCTCCTGTATGAAAACTGAAATAAAAAGCACAACTTTCTGATCAAATGGAAATACCTCCCCTCTCTTCTGCTGTGGCTGAAACTGAGTAGATGATCTTCAAGGTCCCTTCCAACCCAACTGTTCTATGATTCTAGGATTATCTAAATAATGAGTCCTTTCGGAACAAAAGTCAGGTCCTCATAAACAATTTCCTATCTATATTATGTATTTAATCAGAAACACATTTTTGACCCCAAACCAGCATTGAATTTTGTGATCTAGAACAGCAAACTGCAGGTTTTTAGTTAACAGTCTGAAGTTGCTGATGCCATTCTCCATCCCCATGTGCTTTTTCAGCACCACAAATAAATAGCTGGATTTCCTCTGAGCTACTCCCTCAGATTGACTGCCTCTAGTATCTCCATCCTTTATCTAGACACTCTTGAAGAGAAGCCAGATTTTAGCTTTCATACAGGCAGACAAGAGGTTGGACACCCTCATCCAAATGCCAGCAAACACTTCTGCTGAGAAAACCGATGGCACATTATAAACCCCCAGGCCTGGCAATATGAAACTGATCCAAAAATGCCTTTTGAGATGACACAACATGCTACGTACTGTATCAAACAATAGAGGTTTTACTTTGAAACTGATTTTCTTTCTTGCTCAGTTTAGAGCCTTCATGATTAGGAAAAGAAACAAAAAGACGTAGCTAAAGAACATCTGCGTATTTAAAAGAAAACTCATTTCTGAGTATATATGTAGCTACTAAGCTTATTGCAGAAGCAGCAAGTGAACAAATATGAAACTCCACAAAACCATGGAATTATGAGACCACCAGAGCTGGGTTTTGGCAGTGTATCTGGATGATAAGTACAAAGGATAATCTAAATAAAACAGTAATTTTTTTCTACACAAAGACATCTGTAGACATCTGCTCCAACAGCAGCATCCCAGAGAGTTCTTAAGGCTTTTCAGATTTCAGTACATGAAAAATATGAGAGTTTAATTTTTGCATTATGGACAGGCATCCAAAGGAGATCACTGAGAACACCTCACAGAAAATTCTCTGGATCCACAGAACCAGCACTGGGGGAAGAGAAAGCCTGAAATGCAGTAGTCACCTCATGTTAGAGATGTAGACCTGGACAATGAGGGAACCAAGACCAATAACCACCAGCTAATGCCTGAATATTTTTTCAGCTATTGTTTTTTACTTAAGTTTAGCTAAATCATGTTTCTCAACCCTATAAGCACTTCTTTCACAGCACTCAGCAAAAAGACATTTAGAATATGATCCTGGCTTCCCGAAGTTCTTCTGCAGACCAGAATAAAAACAGAGAGGAGGGGTGTGCTAGGTTTTGTTGGGAGATTGTTTGTTTGTAAATTTTTTAAATAAAGGTCTTATTCTGATACTTCTGTGGTATGTTTTGTTGTCTGTCCCATTCTGCCTTACCCACTCAGACCTGAGGACACCTGGCTGGCTTTGCCTCTAAACACCAAACAAAATACCTTTGCTGAACATGCAGCATCAAGAGCTGCATTTACATCCCTTTTACTGCTACTCCCAACGCTGCCTTGGCTTTCACGTGCCAGGGCACAGACAGCTACAGCCCTGGGAAGTTTCACCAGAGTTCCTCCTGAACTGGTGCCATCCTCTTGGCTGCCTGGTGTTGTGACATCCCAGTTGCATGCCATCCCTTCCCACACTGGCAGAGGTGTGAGAACCGGGGACCAGGGCTTGGGGCTCCAGGGGAATTTGGCCAGGCACCGACAGGAATGTTAGATTCCTGCTAGAAAACAGCACTTTGGGAAGGGATTGCTGGCTGCTGTTTGATGTACCCCTGCAAACGAAGCACTGCTGGTGAGCCCTCAGCGCCATTCCGCACATCATCTCTGGGTGTGTGAGCTCTGGCACTGGAAATCACTCTTTAATCTTTGTGCTCCATGTGCAGTGATCCACCTGCAGCTGCAGAGGAAAGATCCCCAAGGGACTTGCCAGCCTTCCCTCAATCTCCCTCAGCACCCAGCAGGACACTGGGGTTGAACTGGCTCAGGTTTGCTGTGGGATGGACCCTGAGACGCTGGCAAACGTTTGGGAAGAAGCAAAGCGTGTTACCTCAGTTACTTCTGCAGGGCACCACCATTCCAGAAGCTACAAGGCAAAACAACCACCTACACACACTTGCCTATTTTTGTGTAAAGCCTCACTTGATCTGCTGCTCTGTCCTTCCTGCTTTGTATTTGATACACTTCTCGACAGACAGATTATGCTCTAGAAAATCGTCCATGATAAAAGAGGAGAGGATGAGGTTGGGAATTATGCTTTCAAAGCAGAACAGTTGTTTCTGTGTCTCTGCCCAAACAATAATAGGGAAAGCAAAAATCACCAACAATTAAAGGAGAAATAGGCTCCTCCTTGCCCATCTATCCGCAGGTACTGCAGCAGCCCTGTACTGCCTGCCCTGCTCCCCCATTACCCCAGGTAGAGGATATTTAGAGAAATGATGCAAAATGCCTTTCCTTCTTCTGACACTCCTGCAGTGTGACCTAATCTGGTGCTTTAATCCAGCCCTTTGTGGGTAAGGAATAAAGCTACTGCTGCATTTTAATACTGACTACGCACATCAGTCAAAAAACCCAAATATACAAAGTGCCCTAAATAGTCAGCCAAAACAGAATGACAAAATTACACATTACTTCTGTCATTACATGCTCGCCTTTACCATATGTCTAAGGTAAGCAAAATGCCACCTACATAATGGATTCAGCCCTGGAGTAAGGCTGGACTGCAGAGGCTGGTGAACCTGAGGTAACACTCCATCACTTATTTACTGCATCTCTAAAGCATTTCAGATTCTAAGCTGAATATATATTTCACACAGTACCAAAACTTTTAAATATCCACAGGAAGATTTCATTTTTATAGGCAATAAACATTAAATCTAAAGGACTGGAACATAAAAAGTGTTTTAATACCATATAAATCACCTTTCCCTAGACAGAATAAATCTCTGAAGGTTTTAAGGACTGCAATATAAATTTTTATGGCAAATTATCTACATAGGAATTACTTGCACGAGATGCACTTTCACTTCTCGCTCTCATTTGCATAGTGCTGACAATCTTTTCAATCAAAACGTTCAATCCAATTTGGGAAGTCCAGAACACAATGTGCAGCAATGCTGGGCTAAATGCTGCGTGGTTGGTTCCTCCTTCTCTTCATCAGGAGTTTTCCAGCTGCTGCTCCCTCTGTCAAATACAGAGGCTGGCTCTGCAGAGGTAGCAACACCAATATGTAAAAATTAGGGCTCGGATGAGTAGCTACGTCCTTGTGCAAATCATTTGTTGACTTTCCTAAGACAGGAGCTTTCTACAAGGCCTGGCAAGTAAGAGCTCATGTCATGCTGCAAGCAACACTCTGCTAAAGCAAAGAGTGACACAGTCTGAACTGGGAGGGTCTGAATTAAGGAGCAACAGCCAAAATCATTCTTTGGGATTCTCAGAAGGGGCATTTTCATTGCAAAGCTGGTACAGCACTGAGAGGTCATCATGGGGGAACTCCATCTGGGGGTAGTGTCAGAGCTCTGCTAGGACAAAGACACAGTTTGGGTGACAGGCTCTTCTCAGGAATGATATCAACCATTGCGCTGGAGGTTCCTCCCATCCAATGTGCCCACAATGGCAGGACCTGTCCTTTGGATGCCTCCAAAGGAGACCAAACCTAAGGAGATGACACCCTCAGTCAGGTTTCACGGCTCTGACTTCCAGCTAACCAGGTAATAACCACAGAAGGTGAGAGGCTGAGTGTTTTTCCTGGTGAAACAATAAGAGCTCACTCCCCAGAGCTTCTGTCCCGGCCTGTTGGCACAAACCCTTCCTCATGACTGAAGCACAAACGTGCACAAGATGTGCAATTCCCAAGTCTCCAAGCACACTCATCCTCAAAGGACAGGTTCCTAGAGGTGTGGTGTGCCACTCTTACCAAAAATACTCAGGTTTATTCACTGTTTCATTACAGCAGAAAATGTGCTGACAAGGACTCTCACAGAAAGGGCCAGAATTAGTTCTTGGAAAACCTCCTGCTACCTTGGAGTCAGGTCTGAAACGTGCTCAGGACTTCACTGAACCCTCCCCTCAGGGGAAATCAGGGTACATACAAAGCTAAAGCACCTGAAGAACAGCAAAGTCACAAGGGGGGAAAAAAATTTTTAAAAGGTAGGAAGTTTGCAAAGAGAGCTAAGATTAGCACTGCTTTATTTCCAATGTATATTTCCCTTAGAAAATATTTTCAGGACTTCTGTCCTACCAATGAAATTAAGATACCAGAGCAGAGGAAGAAACACAAGTTGGTTCCCAGACGGTTTCCTATGCTTCAAAGGTATTTATTTAATAAGTACCATGTATGGATAAAATGAGATCATCAGCCCAGTCATAAGACGGTTCTCCAAAATTTTAATGAAGCCCTGCAGTGTGTGATTTACAGAGTGATGGTTGGTGCACGCTGACTGCAGGAAACAGCAGCCCCAAGTGCCAGAACGCCCCGAGACTCGGAGGATGTGAGATTTCTGCTCCAGGAGGGGAGCGGAGAGACCACTGAAATGCATGAAAGTCAGGAACTTGCAAAACAAAAAATTACAGGGTCATTTCCAAGACATAGAGTTTCGGCCAATGAAATCAGGTATTTGCTTTCTATCTGATGAAGGAGTGAAGTGACATAAACCTTTCTTCCATATGATTTCACAAGCTTTTATTACTTTCCTGAATTATCTTTGAATCTAGAGGATGGAATATTATTTTCTTTTGAAATATCAGGTTGTTGCTAGTCTTTCCACTTGTACAATCCACAAAACTATTAACATTTTCAGTAATTAATGCTAATACTTGAGAAAAAAAGCCATTGTGTTAAGAAATGCTTTAACAAGATCAAGAAAGAAAACAAGTGCTTCTCAGACAGCACATAATTTATTTTGCTACATAATTATTTTTTTCCACAGAAAACCAAGTAGGGACCACATATCACTGTATTCAGCACTCATCTTCATTATTGTCTTTTCTCTCTTTCCCCACAAGTGCAAATTTTACAAAAACATTTATTTTCTTCACCACAGAAAACTAAACACTTACACAGAACAGTTCCTCTCCAAACTTCCCTTTTGGGGGCAGGGAAAAAAGGAGGGGAAAAAGAGCTTTTGGGCTTTTCTCTGCCCATACTCTTAAGCAGTTTGATAGGCACATTTTCCTTTTTAATACTTTGAATCCAGGCCTAATTTATTTAATTGGGCCCCTGCAAGGACGAGTTTCAAATGCTTCAGGATCACAAATATTTCTATTTGAGGCCCACAGTGGCTTTGCCAGGGGGATATCAAGGCTGGCTCACCTGGCTCTCCAAACAGGGTAAGGGCTCTTGGAGGAGTTCAGCACACAGCAGCAAGAACCAGGACTTCACTTTAAGTCAGACTGAAGAACTTAATCATCCTGGAACCAAGATATACTGAACTGGAAACTCTGAGTCAAGTTGTGGCTGCTTTCCCAACCAGATCATGAAAGAATATTCAGCCCTAAACTTAGAGCAGCTCAGCTATGTATTTTATAGGATATTTATCTATGAATCAGCAGATCACAGACTTGAAGGCCAGACATTCTTCCCACTCCAGCCTTTAGTCATTTGATCAGGAGAACCAAGAAAGAACATGGTGAAGAAGTTTATACCAGTTCTTTTCAGAGGAAAGAAAATGAAGAGTTAAAAAAAAAATTTAAAAAATAAGGAAATCAGCAAGCCTGAAGCTAGCAAATAGAGAAATTCCAACAGGAAGAAACAGGGATCTGGAATGCCAAGGCAAACCACGCTTGCTGCTTTGGGGTGGGGTGGAGGGTCTCTCTAAAATAACTGCCTTTTAAGTAGCTTGAGCTCACTGTCAACCCCCCTGGCTAAAGCACACAACCAAAAGGCAAGTAAATTCCTTGGAAAATGAATAATTTTAAAGATGAACTGAAAGTTGTGCAAAAGTTGGGTACATGGGTCAGAAGGGGCCCTTCAAGCCCACAGAATTCACAAGAATTGCTGAGCACAAGCTGCACTTAGATGTGGCTCCATTCCTCCAGCCCCTCTCCTCACATAAACTCACTACATCCCTTCACCATAGTGAGGGTTTTCCACCCAGGAAAACCCCCAATTGAAGAAAAAAATAAAATCCACCCTGCTATAATTTGGCAGCAGAAGGTGGCACAGAGTGCTCAGCATTTTGGGAAGTTGTTTCTGTCCACTATAGTATGATTTTGCAGTTTTAAGTTAGAGTTATTTGAACTTAAACATTGCTGAAAATGAATGCAAACCTAAGCCTGCCCACAGGCACCCCCAGCATATGGAAACTGGCTCCTGAGCTTGCCTGAAGAAAGGCAGCACTCTGTGTGTGGATGGGGGATTAGAGGGACCAGGCTGGGGCTCGCTTTGCTCTCCAAGGCTCTGTGCAAAGGCTGTGCTCAGGTGTCCCCAGCAAGCACCAGAACTGCAGCGTGGGCCCCAGGCTGGGCACTCAGGCTGCAGAAGGACAGGACAGAACTTCAAGGTTGGCATCTTCTTCAGTTGCTTACCAAAATGATGTGGGTGTTTGTGGAAACCTGCAATCCAAAGCCTAAACCACAAGGCCTTTCTGGATGGTGCTGACAAGACCAGAGCATCTGCTGTCAAGTTTAACGAGTTCCCCCAAAGCTGCACACAAACCTCAGAGAAATCTGTAAAACAATTTTTTTTTCCCTTCTGGCTCAGTTCTGAAGTTGACTTTTCTCCAGTCTTTGCCCCTAAGGAATGCCTCAGCTGCAAAGCAGAAGGAATGGAAATGCAGGGCATAAACATGAATGTGCTGGCACAAGACTCTGCTGCTCTGAACTTCAAACATGGAAAGGATGAAATTTTTAATTCCAATCCCACCTCCAAAAAAGATAAGGTTTGCAGTGCCATCAAGACCCAGACAGGATACCCAGTGACTTCTGGGCAACTCATCTGGCGTGGGCAGGTCTGCTCAACCATATTATCATCTCCATTATTCCTCTTCAAATACTTGCTTTAACTTCTCCTCAAGCAGAAGTTCTCCCACAAGCAGCAGCCAGAAGGTAACATCCTCTGGTTCTAAAGAACAACCTAAATGCTTCAACCCCTCCCTACACACCATGGAACACCCCAGACTTCATATAACATCACAGACCCAGCAAAAACAACCTTTAAGTCTCCCTGGCACGGGTATATATTTTGGATATAACATGAGGATTAAAAGTTCTTGCTAAGATCCAGGGCGTGCTGCTCAGTACTTTTAAAATACATATTATCATCTAAAGAAAACCATATTTCTGTGTGAGTAATGACACACCCTGCCCTTGGGACCCTTCCAGCACTGGGCTGGGGCTGAGTGCTCAGCCAGGGCTCTGAGGATGAGCTCCTGGCCGGGCTCAACCCTAGATGGCACTGCTTATCACTTCTTGGCATGCTCCTCGCTGGCTGCGGAGCCCTGCCAAAAAACACACTCAGCACACACAGCACCGAAGGTAGACGCTGACACCTCAGCACCTGCGGGGCCGCTGTGCAGCTGTCCTGGGCAGAGGGACAGAGCAGCAGCCGCAGAGCAGGGACACCGTGTCACTGACACATCCCAGGGCTGCCAGCACCCTCCACACGCTCTGCCTGGGGACAGCTGCCAAGCCACCAGAGCCCAGTGGTGAGATCTGCTCCTGAAGAGCAGCTTGATACCTCCCTTCAGGATAAATATCATAGGGGATGCCTTGCACTAAAAAGTCCATGAATAAGCTCCCAAATTATTTCTTAAATAACCCACTGCAAAAAAATACCATCACAAAATATAAGAACTCTGATATTACAGAGTTTTGTATAGCAGAAGGTGCTGGGGCAATTTCATTTTAAATATGTTTTACTCAAAGGCATGCCAGAATCATCCTGTCTAAACCACTGTGAAAGAGTTAAAACTAGATTTGATCACGGCTGTTTTCAGAATACCTCATGACTGGCTAGTGCTTTTCAGGTAACACAGTTATAGTCTCCATGCTAATCCCTCCTCCTCCCCCTTTTCGTTTTTTAAATAGTTGTTCACTTTTCTACAGAAGCAAAGGATTTTGTCATTTCAGGACAGACTCTAGGGTTCTCATTATTTTCTGCAGAAAACTCTGAAGTAGGAACAAACAAATCCTCTGCTGTTGCTGCCCCGACAGGATTCCAACTCCAGCTGACAGCACAGGGCTCTGCCCTCCAATTTGAGAACGTCCCCTCATCCCTGGCTGTGCAGCACCAGCAGCACTGGACACCATTTGAGGAAAAAGGGAATTTGTTGTTTCCCCATCACATGCAAAAGTTGAGGAAAGGAACTTACCGTGATGCTTTTTATAACCTGTGATGTTGTTAAACTGTCAGAGATTATTATAATTTCAGATAGATTTGATAATAGTTTTGACACAGAAACACAGGTACTTCTTTGTTTTTGGGAGATTTGAAATGACAAAACAACCCACTGTCAGTTCACGGTCTTGCCTCTCTACTCTCATTTATTTACTTATTTCTGCTGTCAGTGAGCCAAGCACTGGGGAACAATATCTGTAAGGGTGACCCTGTGAATAGGAGGGACTGGGACTTGCTGGAAAACAAGTCAGGAATGCTCAGTGCTCCCTTCACATGTTCATCACTCATCCTTCCCTCTGCACTTCAACATTACCCTTCAGCAAGGGGGGTTTTGTTACCAGCAAAGAAAGCTGGTGAGGAAAAGGAGTTCATTACCACTCTAGTGCAACACCAGGTTTACAACCAAGACGCTGACAGGGGCTCTGTTTTACACAAAGTGCCAAATTTGAGTGACAATTCCAAGTTTCAACTTGCACAAAGTCCTTTCAACATTCCCTGTCTCCAGACACGCTAAAGGTGGCCATCAAATAGTTAAAACAGTCATCAAATGTGGCAGGGGAGCATTACAAAGATTGATAACTGACAGTGCTGTTTAAGAACTGAAGTTTGGGAATTACAGTGAAGTTTTAAGGAGCCGATTTCCATTCCTCTCCATAAAACCATAAAGTGGATTGAGTTAAAGTCTTTCCAGAGAGCAGGGTGCATTCACAACCAAGTCAATATCCCTCTTCCTCAGAAAAACTAATTAAAAGATGAATTGGCACTACTGATCTCTGGGGAGAGGTTTAATGATTCAACTTAAAATATCTGGTTAAAGGAGATATTCTGTTTACAGAAAGGTCCCAGGGTTTCTTCATTTTTATTTTTTGTAAGAGTCTCAAACATACATTAAAACATAACATGATCTCCTTTCATAATTAACACTGGAGTGACTAAGTCAGAATTTACCTAGTTCAAAGCAGGCACTGTTTTTAAACCCTATTTACAAGAAAGGTCATTAGATTTATCTGGGTAGATGGTTGCCCAAGTGACCCATACCCTTACAACACCATAGAGCAACCCATGTCCAAATATAAATGGAAAATATGAAAGAACGTGGAATATCTCCTACTGCTTGTATCTAAATCAAGAAAAACAGTAAAGTAAAGCAACGAAAGACAACTTTTTAATTTGACTAAAGCACAGACAAAAAAGGCATTTTTAAAACAAAAGAATGGCACTAGATACACATCACCTTGCAGGAAATCCTGCCAGATAGCATCTGCTAGACAAAACTGGGATTTTTCACTGCAACAACATCATTTGCATAGGTTGTCTTAAAAAAAGAAGGTCTTTGAAGAAAATGCTATCCTACCTGGCCCAGTGCATTGCACATTGCAGGGCAAGGACAAAAAGTAAAGGATCGCTATGACAAATAAAAAAAAGAGAGGATTTTTTTATCCCTAATGCTTTATATTTCGGTGTAAGAATGTGCTCAGTTTAACTACAAAGATAAGAAGTTGAGAAACCTGTTTACATTTTTGCCTTTGCACAACCCTGTGCATGAGCAGCCCAGCCATAGTAAGGAAAGTAACTCGTCACAAACAGCTCGAGCCTGCCAGCAACGAAAATTAATGGGAAGGCAAGGATTTTCTTTTGATGTTGGAAAGACTCCAGTAAAAACTGGTTTGTACATGGGAACATGGTGTCAGACTAGAAGAGAATCAGCTTGTCTGACTTGTGGTTTTCTTGACAACATTCATCTTCTCTTGGCCTGATAGAGAGCAATTAGTGCTTGTCAGTTGAATCATGTGTTATTAAGATCATTCAGGCATTTTTTAATTATGATTACCTAAACAGACAGCAAAAGAAATTCTCAGGCAACTCTAACAATCCACTTCCTTTTCAGATGCTTCCAAGTCTTTTCTCCTTTAATGTTTTAGAGTATGGTGTTGGATTTGACCTGCAAAGACCTTGGTACCTTTTCCATTTTAAACACATTAAAAAAAAAAGGCACTGCAACCTAAAATCCGTGCACTATCACTTTACCAGACGCTCTGAGTAATGATTTTTTTTTTTTAATGCAGTTCAAAAGTAGATCAGTCTTCTCTAAACCCAGTAAACTGCTCTATATGCCAAGACTTGTTTTAGAACACCTAAAACAATGCCTAATAGGTTTATAATGCTACAGCATTCCTAATAGATACTTCTTTCTTTCACCATCGCAGATTTCCAATCAGGATATGAACAGTGTCAGGAATGACATCATCCTTGGGTGGTGTTTCAAACTCCTCCCCAAAGAAAATGGTTCCTTATCACTGACTTGGACAGTTTCTCCCATTATAAAGAAAGCTAAAAGCAAGACAAGACTAGACAGAGTTTCTAGTTATTGAAATTCCAAATATCAGAGTAACTGGATTTTATAGACTTTGCACAGATGAGATCAGGACAGCTTCAGTCTTAGGTCTGAGCTTAGAACACCACTTTTAGAGCAACACTATTGTTTCTTCCCTTTGGCATTTCTCCCTTCTCTTTATCAGGGGATTTTTTGAGTTCCTAAATTAACATTTCCTTTTTTTTTTTCCCTGCTTGCTGCAAGCCTTGGCCCCCCCAGAACTCGCGAGCTCTTCTTGCCGTACCATCTGCTCCTGCACAAGGCCAGCCAAGGGCCTGCACGGCAGCATTTGGGAATTGGGAAATGAAGGTCCCAGTTCAGTGGAAACCCTGATATCCCCGTGAGGCACCGCTCAGTGCCCTGGTGAGCTGTGCGTTTCCTCTGCGAGAGAGGCTGCGTTAAAAGGAACACACATTTCCAAACAAACAGGGTAAATATTTAGCGTGCACCTTGATTTTAATAGGCATCAAAATCCTGCTCCTAAAATGAATGATATTCAAGTATCTATTACCAATTCCCAGGAGTACATCTAATGAAGGATCCTTGAAGATTTTTCTTTTTGGAAAGATTCTTCGCATTTGTTTGCAGCAAGAGTAGGAAAACAGAACAGGCACAAGCTGACTCTGCCTGCATCAACACCATGTTTAATATTGTATTTAAGAGGGTAAAATCGCATAAGGGAATAGCCAATATTTTGGGAAGGAAACAGACGATAACAGCCAATTTCTGGAGGGGAACAGATGCAAGTTAATGGCACATTTTCTAATAAACACCTAAAAGCTTATTAAAATGGCAATTGGGCAGATGAAGAATGAAAGAACTACTCTGCACATGCAGGAAAAAAATGAAACCAGAATTCTTAGGATTATTTTAATTTAATTTTGGTTCTCTTATGAGCCCTGGTTCCAGTATATTACGTGTCTCATTCTTCCATTGGGGAGAACCTTACAGACTAGTTCTGAGGTACTGTGGAGAAAAAAGGAAATTACTCATTTTTAGCTCAGCTCAGAGCAGACCATTATTTGCAGGTTTATGAACTATTATGGAAATATAAAAAGCTGAAAAAGGTAATGCTGACCAAACCACTTAAATCTCCAAGTACAATTGCTGATCCCTGGGAGAGCAGATAGAAGCCTAAAGAGACATCCAAGACTGCCATCATCTTGGTTTCTGTTTGCTGGCCAAGTTTATAAAAAAATCAGCATTCAGCTTCTTAAATTAAAAATCTGAGTGTATCCTTTTGCTGCAACAGCTGATCATTATCCTCAGTAACTACCATCATCAACATCAGATTGGATATATTCAAGGCATAGTTAAATAGGTCTGAAAAAAACTAGAAATGAGAAGAAACAGGAGTTTTTACCTTGGATTCAGCATCCCTTAGTAACAGGCTATTCTGAGGAACCCGATGTCCCCATTTCATTACTCAGCCTGTGCCTACCTTTAATAACTTCTCCTACTCATGAGTGATACAGTATTTTTATACAAGGTTTGTCTTTTGCATAGACTTGAAATATTTATATGTTTAAAAAAAAATCATAGGAATAGAAATTTCCTGCAAGATGCTGCTTTATGGTTTAAATAATTTAGGCCTATGATAACTACACCTAGAAACAGTACACACAGGAAAGTTACAGAATCATTTTTTTATTTAGGAAGAAACTACTCTTGGAATGACACCTTCTACCGAAGCCATCAAAAATGTGTGTTCAGGATACTCAAGTCACTTAAATTCTTATTTCTAGAACCAAGGATAACATTAAATATAAAAAGCAAGTCGACGATTTAGCTGCTGCAGGGAGTTTCTGGATCAAAAAGTCTTGTAATTTTTGGTTAAGATCTTTCTGCTCTCTGCAAGAGGGCTAAATGACAAAGAAACACGCTCCCATCATTTAAATACTGTGCTTGGCAGACAAACACACACACACGAGGCTCTTACTCAGTGCTGCCAAATCTATTTTGAGTCAAAACCTCAGGCATTCTGCAATGCTGTCCAGTAATGCCACCTTTAAGCAAACTGGTCCTTAATACAGTGGTGGGGTTTGATTATAAGATAAAATTCCGCCCCCCACCTTTTCCTGTAAATATTCACTCCCTTTGGCTGCCAGTAAAACACTTGAGCAAACCAATTCTCACTGACACAAATTACATTGCTCAGAAGTTTTTCATTTGCAAGATAGAAAGAGCTGTGCCTGATGTTACCACCCTCACTGGCAAAACCCAACTCACCTTCTGTTAACCAAACCCAGCTGGAACAAATACTGAACTCCCCACTCAAGACAATTCTTGTTCTCCAGAAAATTGCCCAATATTTGCTGTCATCCCTCCATGAGGTTCTCCCAATCCTTCTTACAGAAATTACCAAAAGGATGTCAAGTATACAACAACTGTGAACCCTACAGTCTATAATTCTCCTGCTTTTCCTGTTCATTAGCCACTTTCAGTTAGTTGTTTAGTGTATTATTCATTCTTGTTTCCAGTCCTCCTCCTCCTCCTGCTGCTGCTGCAGATAATCCATTGATGTTGATATAATCCACAAATACCACCAGTCACATCAGTTTGTGCTGCTGCCTTGAACGCTGCAGCAGAACTCTCCAGGATGCCACTTAGATTAGCCCATGATGCTCAGAACGGCGATGGCTCAAGGGCAGCCACCTTCCTGCTCATTTAGGGGGGTCAGACACAAACCCCACCAGCAGCTTCTGCCCACTTCTGCAGCCTTGCTCTCAGGGGGTCTGAGCACACCAGAACTCACAGCTCTGGAGTATCAGCAGAGCCTAACACTCACTTTGGATTATTTTATGCACACAAATTAATCCCTAATTTTAACAAAACCTGTAAGAACACACCCAAGTCAGAATATCTGTAATAAAGTGCACTCGAAGAACAATGAAGTTAATTTGATATCATGTGCTGATTTATCTGGAACAAAACAGGACCTTAGAGTACAGCGGAATATTTTCATTTACAAGTGAAACAAGTCACCCCGAAGCCTGGAGCACTATTTCTATGATTTTCACTAGATTCATTTGGCAGCAATGTGTTCCTAAGGTGGCAACCAACCCCCTCAAAAAGTGAGGTAAGCAGAGATAACGGAAAAAGATAAGAGACATTTTTCTCCTCTTAGTTTACGCTCGCAGGAGCTGCTGCACATGCACAGTTCCCTGCCTTGAAACTCCTTGCACCACAACAGTGGAGAGAACTGCATTTAAGAAAATGTAATTACAAGACCACAGAGAACAAAAGAACTGACTAGAAGGCAAAACTCTTAAAGCTGGTGTTGTCTATGCTCGTAGTGTGAAGCAGAGTTGGGCTCTCGGGTCAGGACAGACATCGGAGAGAACTGAGGGTGAAGGAAAAGCTTCACTGATGTTGCCATAAATGCCACCCCACAAAAGCATCTGTTAATCCCATGTTGATTCAAAAATATATTAAAATCATTCAAAATTTTGAGCTGCCATTTGTTACATATTTTATTATTTTAAATATTTTTATTTATTTTGAAACTAGTGTTTTGTAAGAGTCCAGACAGATCCTTCTCATTAATCTATAGGATTCACTAAAAAAGCACGATTATTCTAGCAGTCCTCAAGAATTTTAAAGTATAGTTTCATAGAAAAAGAGAAATTTATACAAGTAAACTTCTGAGAAAGTACTGAAATAGATTTGGGTTTTTTTTTTTTCCTTCCTTCCTCTTTGTAGAGGGCAGAAAGGAGAATTTGTGCATTGTGCTTGTCTGAAAATTCAACACCAAATTTGGAAGAGGTTCAAATTCACCTGTTAACCAGCTACAGCACGAGATGTATGAACCCACAGAGCAGCTCTGTCCCAATTTAAAAACTACTGCTTTCAAAATAATTTGCTTACATATATAATTTATTTGCAGTGCCATCAAGAGCAGCTGAGTTGAGGCAGGCACGCAGAGCTCGCTCTGCAGCCCTCTGATAGGTATAATTTAGCAGTCTGAAAGGAGTCCTCTAACTAATTTTGAAATGTTAAGCACAACCTCTTGAAATCTAAAGAAAACAGTGAAGCAAAGATAATCAACATAAGTATTTCTTTCACAGCTGAGAATCAGCCAACTCTACATCAGCCCCACAAGAAAACTCCACTGTATTTCACAGAAAACCCAGAAATTTGAGCAGTATAGAATAAATGGATGGTCTTACTGCCTAAAATGAATGACACCAAACATACCCACCAGCCAAAAATACAGTAAGTCATCTGAAAATATATGCCAGGAATCTTCCCAGTACCCTGCCCTCCACCCTAATTCGTCCCCTCCTCCCATGTTACTGTAAAAATTTAGGCAGTTTTTAGGGTCTGGGATCCTCACTGGCTTCATTAGGATCCACAGAAGTTTCTAAAATGCGTTCAGAAAAGAAATCCAAGTAATTAAATATCTGAGTCTGTGTTTTCTTTAATAATAAATGCTTCTGCCGAAACCAGAATTAATTCTAAGGATGACTAAAAGCCCTAAATATTAAGGGCATGAAACCTGTCACTTTACTGTATTTATATTAAAGACTGAATCGCCAAAATTAAAATATTACTGAGTTTATGGGAAGAAGCCATTACTTAGTCTTACCTAGAAAATATCAACCAACAAATCCAAGTCTCCCACTGCCAAAGAAAAACCATCCAAAGACTGGGAGCATCATTTTATTCACTACAAGACATTACAATTCAAAAACATTTATTCCTGCATTGCCAAACACAGGACTTAACTCACTCATCACTTGATAAAACCATTTAAATCTGTTCTAAAAGGGCCCTATAATGAAAAATCTAAGCATGCAGCCAGCTGAGCTGTAAGAACAGGCACGAAGGGTTGGAAATTTTATTCCCTGGTATGGGACAATCCACGAGCAGTTGGGCAGATATACAACAGCCAGATCAGCTCTGTAATTTATTTTTATGAAGGGGTGGCGG
This sequence comes from Picathartes gymnocephalus, assembly GCA_013390045.1. Classification (NCBI taxonomy): domain Eukaryota; kingdom Metazoa; phylum Chordata; class Aves; order Passeriformes; family Picathartidae; genus Picathartes; species Picathartes gymnocephalus. The sequence goes on from WEKY01032821.1 coordinate 923,149, forward strand.
GGGGGAATAGCAAGGCAGAAGAAGACTGGGGGGAAAAAAATGTCTCAGGGATTTGCTTCAGAAATAGCCAAGATCAAGACTAAAGAAATCCAAAGTTTGGCAGGGAGAAGGGGCCAGGTGGCAGAACATGCAGTGCAGCAGCCACATGGGCACTCAAGGAGCTCAGCAGCAAAACCAATTTTCTAGCAAATAGAGGGACAGCAGAAAAAAACAACTGTGATTTCCAACATTAGGGAAAATACATTGCTGTGATCTGAACAAGGTAAGTTTAAAATTAATGCACAGTTTCCATGAAAATTACCGATTTTCAGAAGAACAGATCACGTTTATGTAAACAAGTGGCAATATTAAAGTCTGAACTGACCTGCATCACCATTACTCATTTGCACAGGAGGAAATGGTGTTTTCCTAACTGGAAGGGGGAAAAAAGAAAAGAAAAAGACACCACATCCTGAGGGGGAAAAAAAAAATGGAAAAGGCATCTCTTGTGCTAAGAATTCTTAGAAAATAGATAAGCATTAAAGTGAGTTACAGCTGGACCAAATAAACATAGAATACCTTTAAAGGCTGCACAGCACCAAAATACTATAAACAAGTAATAAGAAATAGGTGATTTCTGAAAAACAGGCAGTTGTTCTCAGCAGCAGACTATTTTTCACTTCCTAAATATGGTTCAAATCACACAAACTCTCAGATTCTTCAATACTTCTTTCAAAACGAGTTTGCTGCAAGAATCATTAACCCTAATTCTTAACACTGATTCTTAACATCCCGTCTGATGAGAAAACCAGCAAAATGCTTGGAAATGGCAAAGCTGGGTGGGAGAACGGGGCAATACCTGTTGGATGTGCTGCAAAGCTGATTAGCCTTTTTCAGCTGGAAATCAGCTGGGGGGGTTTCAGCAGCTGGGCACTGCCTGGCACTGCCTGGCACTGCAGCTCCAGGCCAGTAGGAGCTGCCGTGGGATCCTGGAGGGATCCAGGAGGGATCCAGGAGGCCTCGGTGCCACTGAACGCTGCTCGATGTGCAGGCATTAGCACAGCCGTGGTGTCCATGTCTGCGCAGGGCAAACACAACATTAGACGGGACACAAGAATTTCATGCATCAGGGAAGAGGCGAGCAGAGCCCTCCTTTCCAGAGCTGCCTCTCCGCACTTTGTAAATGTCTTTTTGTGGTCAAGTCGAGGGTAAAAGCTCCACCATGTGGGAGAAGCTTAGCACTAGCCCAGGTGAACGTGATGTTTCCTCCGTGGTGCATCCAGGGAGCATCACCCTGGAGGTACCACACAGCAGCACGGCCAGGACACCCACGGCACCTAAAGACCCAGGGAAGGCTCCCAAGCCATAAACAGCCCGTGACATTCATTAATTTAGAGCACATTGTCACTGCACTGGGTACCCACACATCATTAATACCTGTCAATTACGAAAATGAGGGAGGCTCAGAACATTTCCTATGCTTTTGTTTTGTGAAGAACTAACTTTTTCCAGGGCCATGAATAATACTTGGTGCTGTATGACTGAAAACGGTGAATAATCGCAAAAAAAGGAACTGTTCCATGTTCCAGTGAAGAGACAGCCTGCCAAAACAAACATATTATGGCTGCGAAGGAAAGTAATGTGTCTGTAATTTTAAACTCTGTCCACTTTAGTAGTTCAGCAAGTTTTTATCTCACCCAAACAACAGAAGCAGTAACACACAGCACAGAACCTGCATGAACTGACCTGTACTGTGTATGTGCTGGTGGGGAGCAGCCGACAACTCAAATAAAATGATACCTGTGAAATGTCAAGATAAATCTACCTTCAAAGCCCAATACAGTTATGCTACACAAGTAGGATATTAATTCTAAGCAATTAGAAAAAAAAATTTTAATCGGAATATCACCTAGTCTTTTATTCTCACAAGTAGTCACATAATTTGTTGGCAAGCCAAAAAAAAAAATCCAATAATAATCTTACAAAAATTATTAGAAAAACTGACAGTGTTTTAGGATTGCATTTATACACCAGTAAGAGGGAAGAAGCATTAAGTATTCTACAGCATCAGAGCAACCAATCTTAAAAGTGTATTTTAAAAGAAAATAATTAGGGAAAATATCTTCATTGCAGAATTTAAACATATTCACTACAAGTTTTTTAAAAACAAGAGCCTAATCAGCATACAGGGACTGGGGTTTCAGCAATGACTACAGATTTTGCAGGTGCTTTTCAGTAGCCCCATTTGAACAGCTCCTCTATTTATCCAGTTGATTAAGCACATGTTGAGAACAAGGCAGTGCTGCTGTCAGGGTGTGCACTTGGGAGATGCTTCCCAATGCCGCCCAGATCCAGAAATTCCCATCTTCCAGCCCCACTATTTCAGCACACACCAGGATCACCAGGCAGGACTCCAACACAGTGGGTCCTGAACACCGTGGGACAGCAAAACATGGAATGGTCACTCCTAAACAGCCAAAGCTCCATGAATTGGGGCATTTGATCTCTATTTGATTTTGGTTTTATAAACATGGGTATCAAGATCTGGTAGATGGCATCTTGAGGAGCAGCGAGGCAGTAGGTGTCTGTGACCCCTCACCTCCAAGCTCGGGGACAAGCAGCAGGTCCCCTCTTGCTCTGCAGCAGCTGCAGCACCAGGGAAGCCCCTTCCTGACCCCTTCCACCACCCCAGCTCCCCGTCCATGCCTCCACCTCTCCCGGGCCAGGGCTGCAAACCAGGGAGCAGAACAGGCACGGAGAGCTCTGCTGCCCTGCCCAGCGTGGGATACAGCCCTGGCCAGCACAGGGTGGCCACACCAACAGCTCCTCTGTCCTCCACCACACCCTGGGCTTTCCAGGGCAGGAGGATGACCCGGCCCAGCCCCAAGGAGCCGGTCAGCCGTGGCCAGGAGCCCGGCAGAGCTGAGCCGGCCCGCCCTGCGCACGGAGCTCGCGGAGACACCGCGGTTACCGGGCAGATCGAGACAGGTTCCAAGCGTTTGGAGAAGTGCTCCGGAGTTTTCAACACTGACATGACAAGCTGGCCGGGAGCCACGGGCAGCAAACCTCGCTGGGGAATCGTGGAACGCGCAGAGCTCGGGGTGCCGGGACAGACATCCAGGCACCCAGCAGGGACAGCCACCTCCGGTGTCCCCCGGTGCCGGACACCCCCAGCACGATCCCCGTGTGCAACACCACCCCAAACAAGCCCTGCTGCTCCAAACCTCCTCCCTGGAGCCTGCTCCAGGCTGCTAAGTAGGTTGATTTTCAAGTATTTAATATCCAGTCGGATATTCAGCACTCTGGGTGGGAAAGTGGGGGGGTGGGAGGGAGGGAGGGATAAAAATCAGGCTCTGTCATCGCTCCCAGAGCGACTCTTATACCCACACAGTCAGTTGGCACCAGCCAACCGTATCTCTGAATTTATGCTAATTCTGTCACTCATCATTACCAGTCAGTCACTCCGAACCCAGCTCTCTGGGAAACACCCCAGTTAGACTCTATCCTTCCTGAGGAAGGATGAAGATAAATTTTAAGAACTATTTTTTCTTCAATAAGGCTGAAACAGAGCAGAAGTTCCTGAGGCTGGTAGAAAAGGGCTGTTCCAATAAACACATCACACAAGCACCTGTTTTTTTCAAAGACAAACTATCTTGAAACTAACTGAAAACATTTTAAATGTCTACAAGCTATGGCCACTTTAACCAGACACATTGCTCTCAACCAACAGACTTCTAGAGCCGATCACCTCAGCTGTCTGCTCCAGGAGCATTAATTTGGAGGACTGCACTCTGAGGTCAGCTAATGGCCCTGCTTCATGCACGTAGGATTTAGGTGTCTTTGTTTTCACAGTGCAAAGGATCATTTCATCAAAGCTTTTACACAGCCACGCTCCATTTTAAATTCATGTTTCCCTTTAATCTACACAACCCTCCTGTGAGCTCCTTCTCCAGGCATGAGTGTCCCCACTGCCTTCTCTGGAAAATGCTGCTTCCCACAACATCCCACCTGCCCTTACTGCTTTTATTTGCCCAGAGAACAGTTATGCACCACTTCACTCTTGGCGAGTTTACCACCAGGGACAGCCAACATCTCTCTTTTTGACAGGGGTGGAACTGTCCTGCTCCACAGCAGCCATGGAGTGGGCCCAAAGGAACAGAGTTCCACTGCCTCGTCCCAGAGCTGGGGTGATGGACCCAGCTGGCAGCTTCATCACAAGGGCACTCTTATGAAATTTCCTTCCTGTTTAGTAACACGTGAACTTCTCTGTATTAAGAATATGAATTGTATAAAGAGTATTAGCTAAAGCGTTGATGAAACGTATGGGGAAGAGCCTGCAAAGCAAACTATTTACATGTACAAAACCTGTGTGACTATTTGGATAAAATGCCTCCACGCACATGGAATAGGAAGCATTCAGAGATGCATAAACCTATTTTATGTCTCATCTCAGGAATTATCATCATGCCAGTGTTTGTGGTGGAACTGAAGCAAACTCAAGGGACGTACATGTTGAAATCACCATCAGTACCTACTACAGCAGTGAAATACTCGTTAAAGATTTGCCATCTAAATATTGACTTGCACTGATCAGATGTCTGATGATCTCAGAACAAGGTGATATATCCACAATCACTGATTTCAGTGGTAAGTTTTGGACTCAAAGCACCAAGCACTGGGGCATATTTTATTTATACACTCAGTGGTTATAGAGCAGAATCATGTCATTGTTCAAACTGCTTAATCTGTCTCAGCATTTAAAATTAAAGTTGAAAAGAACCACTAGTGCTTTTAACTGTCCTTAAATTACATTAATTGCGTTGTTAAGCACTTTAACAGCCTTATGAAGCAGCTAAGTAAATCACTGCTCAGAAGTAAGTCTGTACAAGCACCTCCCAAGCTCCACGCACAGGACGGAGCTGTCGATGTCCCGACCTGCAGAATGAGGATCTCCCATAGGTGAGAAATCAAAGCAGAGGCTACTTTTACCCGTTGCCCAAGTAACCTCTATGTCAGCATCAACTGCTGGAACATCAATATACTGTATACACAGACAGCACTGAAGTTATGCTGTCATAATTCCATTTACACCCTGTCCTGCCAGCAGGCAACTGCTGTCATACACCTGTATACAACAGAAAAATTCCCAACCTAGAAATTTCTGCTGGCAAGAGATCAACAGGTCGTAATGAGCACTGCCAAACAAACTATCCAGCCTTCAGCCAGAGCTCACTGATCTCTGCCTGAACTATTGCAGGGTGCTAAAACTTCACTGCTCAAAGTGAAAAGATGTCACAGCCATGGTCAGCAACAGACTGAACAAAGTTAGTGCTGGTGACCACAAACTTCAGATTTTTAGATCTACAGGCTCTCTCTTCAGGATGTGCTTTCTACATCCCATGTAACTGGAGAATGTACAGGTGTGGTGGTCAAACAACTCAACAGAAGTATTCTTGTGCATTATAAATAAGCACACCTGTACCGACATGCAGAACATGGAACTTGCACAGAATAGCAGCCAAATTCTTACAGCAACGACAGGCACAAGCTGAACCAAGTAAGAATGTTTTAAGAATAGCAATTATATATATATATATATCTCACATATATATAATCTTGCATATATATATCCAGAGATACTTGATATACCGAGAAGAAACAATGGAATGAAATAAAGCAATGCGAAAGTTCCGAGCCATCTGTATAAATCCGAGCTGAGTATCAAACCATCTGTATTATATTCTTAGATCAGCTAAAGCAAACCACTGGCACCAGTGCCAAGATTGGCAGCAGAGACGATTTGGATCGCCACCAACGAGAACGAGCTACCATGCCTTTTAGAATAAATTTTGTAGCAAACACCAAAAGGGTTGATCAACACAGATTATCACAGCTACAACAAGCCAACTAGTTTAAAAAACAGCCTTTGCCATCCCACAGTGTTTGATTTTATGCTGTACGATAAACTCTACGCCTAAAAAGGAAATTCAGCTTCTCACTGTCCCTGTTCCACAGGGAAATGGCTCAAACCACTCCAGCAGGTTTTGAACAGCAGCACCAAGCACCTCACAAGGTGTCACCAAGCCCACAGCCCACATCACGGACTGCAGTTCACAGCCAAGGACAAGTTCATATCCAAGGATACCAAAACCCCACAGGAGTCAGGTGAGAGGCAACTGCACCCCAAACTGAACCCTCAGCAGCATTTTCTGAGGCACATCCTTGGAATGTCTCCAGCTCCAGTGTGGGACAAGGCTTGACTTCCTTCATTTGAGACACACCAGCAGCACCAAGTGATCATGCTCATTTACTTCTCCAACCATTCTCCACTATTCTACAGCACCCCACTTCTCCCAGGAAATTTCATCAATCCTTTGAAGTCTAGCCTAAATTTCAAAGGCAAAAATGTCAAAATATCCTTGAGGATAAAGTTGCTGATGTAAAGAACATTGGCTAACCCCAATAATTTTATTTTCATATTTTAAAAGAGCCCAAAAGTAACTATTCACCACCTTTTTCTCTGCTTGAGATTTTGAGAACAACCCGCCTACCAAAGAGTGTAATTCTCTTAGCACTAAGAATTTTGCATGGGTGGAACTCTTTAGCTAAAAGTGATGATAAATAACACCTCCTCAATCCTGCAATCTCCAGAAACAGTTTACAAGAGCTAATACATTAGGTTGATTTGCAATGTTAAATTAGAATTTCCCAACCCTCTGATGTCCACCTGAAGGATGCCAGGGGAGACATCAAGATCAAGGGAGCACAACACAAAGTTCAACTGTCTGAGGATCTTCCTCCCTCTCTACTGTCACTGTTGTGAGAATATCTAACTCTGTGGTAAGTTTCTGCGTGGAGAATTAGCAGATATAACACATTGCCACATCCTGAAAGCTCATCCATCACCCCTCCAACAGCCTCACAGGACCCCTGCTCTGCTGGGAAGCACAACACCAGCCTTGAGCTGAAGGTACAACCCCCTAATGACAGATTTCATTTTTTTTAGCATTCATACAGCACTTAGGTGTTAAATCAGCAAAATTAAGCAACATTTTTTCAACCTTGTGTACAGTTTATGTACAAGTGCTGCTAATTGATAAAAAAACAGTGTACACAGGTTCAAGAACTTGCTTTCAGATTCTGCTGCCTCTAGACCTGCCATACAAAGGCCCACACACGCTTCCATCAATGAAGTGGGTCGCATATGATTTTTTTTAAACTTATGCATACGCTCAATGCAGAGTACCTTCTGAAGAGTCCAATTAAAGGTATCAAAGAACAGCAGAATAATATCCTTTCCCCAGTAAAACATATTTGCACTTTGAACTATACATATTGTTTAACTCAGTTCGGAATCCTATTATGAGAAACTTATTTTATGAGTCTGCCAAAAAGCCTGGTTACTAGAAGCGTAATCACAGTAAGCAATAAAGGCTGACATGGAGGATATTTCTAGGCAATTATAGCAGGTGTTTTAAAGGCATAAAGCTGCAGAGTTATAAATCTATTTAGAGAAAGTAAAAGGCGACCAGAAGGTTCAAACCTGCACAGCAGACAAATATTGTTCCTCTTCCCCTGCAGAATGTAGAGGCTGCAGGAACAAGTCCACTGTGAATTTCAGCAAGTCAGAAAAATACAATATAAAATACTGAGGTACAACAATCATTACAAAATGAATGAAGTGCCTTCAAAGGAAGATGCAGCACACACACACATTATATATATATAGACAAAAAAGATACAAAGCTCCAAAAAATCTTATCACATAAGGACTGCTAGATGTCTTTTAAAATGTTTTTCACTCAATTAAGCAGGGTTGCATGTAATGTTTTCTGTTGCATGAAGAAGTTTGAAAAGACAGTCTAATGGGGGGTGTCTACAAAAAGTAAAGTCATAGATGTGACAAGTCCTATTCAGACCTTACAAGAACTTGTACATGAGCCATATTTACAATGCAGAATTGGTGGAGGGAACTCAGGGAGAGCTGACTTGCCAACACAACACGTAGTTTTACAGAATGATTGCCGGTTATCAAAGTTGCATAAGCCAAGAGACAGCACCAACTATAAATATGACTACCAGCTATTCCACACAACCCCAAGCGTCCTGCCAAGCCCTCCTTCATGTTCTCTCTCACACAGACAAAGGCCTCAAAGCCATGGGACATCTGCCAGGGAAACAAATGAAGTTAAAAAACCAGAAGAACATGAACATGTACTAACCTAAACTTGTGTGTTCTTTCTTCCCAATTCCTCCCCCAACACCTCCCCCTACAAAGACGATGTCTCAGTTTACTGTACTCTTTTCCTTCTCCCAACCAGTCTTAACTCTTGGACCAATGTTTTAAAGTTTCCCTACCTTTGAAAAAATAATGTTCAGTTCTTAAATGTTTTGCCAGATCTGGACCACACCCTGCCCTCTCCCAAAATCTTGGTTGTTTGTCTCCTATTGCACATAATCAATTATAGCCCTTTCAGGTTTGTATTTTGCATGGTGGGAGCTGATCCAGAAAGGAGATTGTGCTTGTGTGAGCTTGTGTGTTTACACAAACACACACACACGTACACACACCTTGACAGAACTGTTTTGTCTCTATAGAACTTTAGGGGATTTTCCTGAAAATGACTTTTTCACCTGTGAGCAGACAAGCACTTGATAAAAAAAAAAAGTAGCTGAAAATTTGCCTCTTACCAGGTCATGCAAATCACTTAAAATATGAAAGAAAAGAGCAGAATCTCTGTCATTCTATCACCACAAGAACTGGGAATCAATCATAAGCAATAACTACAGAAAAATGCACAGAGACACCCAGCAGACCTCTCCAGTTCCGCTGTACATTTCATTCTCCCTGTTGTTCTTCCCGGATTCAGTGTCAGACACCAACTCCGATGTTTGACAAAAAAGGGATACGGCAGATTGCCCACCAGCCGCAGCGTGTGCTGCCAAGTGAGAAATACAAGCTTGGAAACAGGCTCGAGATTCCAGCCAGGACAGCAAGGCTCCGAGCATCACACCAGTGACATAACTTAGCACGGTGGGGAGAGGCTGGAGGGGACGTGGGAAGTTATTGCACGAAATAACTCTGCAGTGCATGCAGAGGAGCTGTTTTCAGTACCCAGCAAGACAATTTCATCATTTAGGGTTGCCAAGATATAACTGCAGGTTTCTTCTTTCTGATTTTTCTTTTTTATCTAAGTCAAACAGCCAAATCCCCTTTACTAGTCAAATGTGAATTTTCTAACATAACTTTCCTGTGGACGTTCTGTACCTAAATTTTCTTCATTAACTACAGCAAAGTGACAATCAGCTTTCAGAGCACTCGGCAGAACAAGGATCACCCTGGGTCTAGTTCACAACTTTGGGCTCCTACACCATTGGAAAAGAAAGTTTACATCCTAGAAAAGACAAGAATCATCTTGTTAATTTGTTTGGTACAACAGTGTGAACAGCACATGTAGACAAATACTCAATTTGTCTTCAGACAGTTTTTAGAAGACAGACATTTTATCAGCGGATCTGTTAACACTTTCCTTCAGAAAATATGTTTCGCCTGCCAGCAAACAAACAACAAAATAATGTGTCATATCTGAAAAAGGAGGGAGAGAAATAATCAGGATTAGCTTCAAAGTGTTGCAATAAAACAACAATAATCAAAGGCTGGAACACAGAACTCCTGTTTCAGCCCCATGCTCACAATCACATTTGCTCTTTTACTCTGCAGTACCTGCAGACATGGTGCCATTACACGGTGATTCTCTCCAGTTCTGCTATTTAACAGCTACCAAGGGAACGTGATGCTCGTGAACCCAGCGTGCCGTGCCGGGGGGTGGAAGCCACTGCTGGGAACCAAGGCACCTCATACAGGCTGTGCTAGACCCACATGATCCCAAAAGGCAAATCAGCTCCATGCTGGGAAAGGCATCCGGAGATGGTGCCACTTGTTCCAACCCTTCTCAAGTCGTCAAGAAGCACCACTGCAACTGACTTACCCAGTAACTTCAACTACAGGGAAAAAATTGCAAAATTCTGGTTTCTTTCTGTTTAACTTGACATAACAACTTCTAAGTAAGTTCTCTATTTTGAATTCAGGGGTACAGAAGAAACAGCAAACACTACATGGAAGCATGTAGGAAGCATTGAGGAAGGCTTCCAAGATCCTGAAAACATAGTAAGTTCCATAAATTGTAATTCCAACTAAGGATTAAATGTGGAGACTAAACACTTCTTTATTTGAGGGCAGGGAGGCTTAAATCTTTTTGTATTAATGCTGAGCTATATCATCTGATATTTTTGCTATGACCAACCTATAAAACCTGTCAGATTCACTCAGTTTACACAGGGCTTTAATTATGTTTAACTGGAATCTGAATGATCTAATTACTTAACATCTTACAGCACAAACTACTGAGGACATCTGGTTGAGCAACTGGCAAAGGAGTCAGGGAAATAAAACCACTGTTGTGTAGCCTGCTCAAGACCCCTGCAAACAGCTCTCCCTCCAGACAGCTTCCTTTTTCCATCCCACCTGAAATTTCTGCTGCCTGAAAGTAGCTCTGTGAGAACAAATCATCCACCAGCTCAAAGAAAACAGTCAGGTGAAGAAAAACTCTTAGTGCCACAAGCAGGATGATGGGACTTTGAAGAAGTTTTTCATTCTGCTGTGTTCATCACCGGGTGAAAATACAGATCATGCTCTTGGCCTCTCTGAGGCTCCTTCTCCCACCATTCTCCAGGAATTGAGACATGGAGGATCACCTCAAGCACAAGAACACTAAAACTGGTGTCAGCTCACCTACATCAGTGCCAGCAGGATCTCTCACACCTGCAAGCCTTGAAGATTTTAAAGATTTCAACTTTTAAGGGGGAAGATCTTGGTAAAACCAGGGAAAACTCCACTGGGGCACTATGAAGTCACATAGAGAGCCCTGAGGTTAAACTGGGAAAAAGCAGCAAAATGAGCTCAGGATCCTTTTGGCCACGAACGCTTAAATGGTTTCCATAATGTCAGCCTTGGTCAGAGTCTTTCCCTCGCCCTGGCCCCCTGCCAGGGTGATATCACACTTCATACCTGAGGACTGTTCAAAGAAAAGGGTGCCCAAAACACAGGAAGCTGCTGTCGTGACCCATATTGAGCAGACAAGCTCCCACTTTGATCTCTTTGCCTTGAAACCGCAGCGCACTCAACCCAACACATTAACCTGACATGGTCAAAGAAGAAATAAAACCTGAAAGTTCTGGTTAAAAACCCAGTTAAAGCTGCCGTTTTCTGTCTTTACTTTTCCTTAACGAACAGATGGAAATAAGCAATAACCATCTGGGTAAAGCAGCAATAGCTGTAAAGCACAATAATTCCACAAAAATACACTAACAAGGTCAGTTAAGTGTTTCTTTAATTGTCTCTTGCCCGTGACCTTTTTCAAAGATTTCAGATGAAAAAACAAAACCAAAACAAGTTATGAAAGATCCTTTGGCATCTCTGACAGCATCACAATTCAATTCTGTATCCTGGGGAAATTCCAGTTGGGGAACAATATTCTGCCTTCCCAGATCTCCCCCTGCTTCCCCCCGACCTCCCAGGAAGAACATCCAGCTTTCCATGCTCCACGACAGAATTGATTATCCCTGAACGAGCAGTAAAACCAAACCATTCCTGTACATGCAATGCAGCAAATGTTTTGGAATCCTTCAAGATCAAAGCCACTCTATTAATAAACTTATATTTTTATATTCCTTGCAGCTGAAAAATCCAATTAAAACACTACAGTGACCTTTTACCAGAGAACGAGTGTCACAGTGAGGACAGGATCAGAAGACACCCGAAGCAGGGTTCCAGCAAAAATGGGATAGACAGGGAAAGAGACTCTTGCAGTTGTTTTAGTTCAGTCACTGGGGTGGTAAAGGGTGGCCTAATTCAATAGGAAGATCTGAGAGGCTTTTATTAGGTCTCCCAAGTAGTGTAACTGACAGTTAAACAAACAAAGTGTCAGGCCTTAAGTTAGCATTTAGAAAGTAAATTTATAATGAAGAACTGACAATCAAGACACCGTACAAAGGGGCTGCTGCCAACCAACAACTTTGAAAAAAAAAAAAAAAAGAGGCAACTAGATATGGAATGAATATTTCTTACCACTGAAATTAACTTCACAACTGGTTGGTAAAATGATTACAGCAAATAAATAGGGCACAAAACACTACGAAGCATGACTGCAGTTTGCCGTGACATCCCTGGAAGCAAGGCAAGAGCACTGGCTCCCAGCCCAGCAGCAGTGGCTGTGCTCTCCCACAGCAGGCATTCCCCTTGGCTCACCAGCAGCTCCCATCTCACCCACCTCATGCACAAAAACAAAAGTGCACCCAAAAAACTCATCTCCTGCTATCAGGACCTTTCACTCCGGCTTGTGTGCTCCAGAAGAAAGCCTCTAACCCCAACTCCTGCCATCACCTTTCCCCAGCGAGGATCCTGCCGGCTATCAGGAGTGCAAAGCCTGGAGACACAACAACCTTTGGCACACAGGCAGCAGCCAAGCACGGAAAGCACCTTTGCAGCCCCGGCAGACTCTGCTGGATGGCCAAGCACAGCCTGCTGCAGTCCCAAAGTAACTTTTTAGCCCTTGCAGTGAAGTTAATTTTTAAAAAGTTGGCACGTACAACAGCTCTGGGGCACAGCGACCACTTTCTAAGATCCCGAAATCAATCTGAACTACTAAATTCTTCTTCTAATCCCAATTAAAGTAGGTTTTCACAGTTCCAATTTTAGACTTCAAGTTCTATTTACAGGACAGAAAATCCCAGATAGTGACATTAATCAAGTTTTACTTAGCTTGGCATATTAAAGAACTAACTATTCTCAGGATATGCCAGAACATCTCAGATGCTAACAGATTTTAATTTATCATTTAAACCAAGCTGATCACAGCACAGTGTGTGTGATGTTTTAATCATTTGTGCTGTATTTAACACATCATTCCAAGAAAAAAATCCCACACAGTTCTGGTCTCACCAACTGATGGCCTAGAGCACAGCAAAGGCCTCACAAAGAGAAAAAATGTGTATCACAACTTCTACAGAAGAACTCAGCTTTTACAATAAAACCTTCCAGCCATGGGACTGACCAAAGCTCTGCCTGCACTTAAAAGAAAACCTGAAACCACCTCCTCCTCATGAGCATGGAAACAGCAAACCAAGTTTTGGACATAAAACTGAGAGCATTGCTTAGTGAAACAGTTGAATTCGATTCAAATCCTGACCTAAACTAGGGAATTAATCCCCAGTCCTGCAGGGGTGAAGGACTGTCAGTAACACTGATGGCACCCAGAATGTTGCAGGATCAGGACTCACAGCAAAAAAAGCTTTTTCTTCATCAGGAAAGTACAAAAATAAAATTCTTACAAAGTACAGAATAAATTCTTACAGAACAATTCTTCCCTCCTTACTGTCTGCTTCATCCTGGGAAGCAAGAGCACAGCACTCCCTGAGCTCACCCTACACAGCCACAAGTATCCACTCACTTTTGGAAGGAATGAAAAAGAGATATTCTGAGTTTCAAGTAGTAATTAGGAGTATAAAGTACATTTGCCTAAGAACACATAAATGTGTTGTGAACAGCAGCAGAGAGATGAGCTGAGGACACAGTATTAGGAAGCTGCCCTTTTCCAACATCCCAAGAATTTCGAAAAGAAGACTCCATGCCAAAAAAAATGTGCAGAAACCTATAAGCAAAAGAAAACTAGAGCTCCTGAAAGAGGCAGGGCAGAGGTGGAAGAAGGGGAGGGAGGAGAAACCACTGCACTCAACTGTGTTTTTTAAATCCATGAAACACTCTTGCACTCACCTAAAAGAAACTAAGGTTACAATTGTGTAAACAACTCAGCACAGAAGTCTCTCCACAGAAAATCAATTGCAAGACTACTGGCTCCTTGTTTTTAAATGTTTAATATTATCCCATCCCCACAATTAATATTAGAAAAGCAACTATGCTCATACCAGACATACCAAACCAAAGCTGAGTTCTATCAATATTAACACCCACAGATCTACAACAGAAAAACAGATACGCAGTTCACTGACAAAATTAACATTCTCATGTTTCAGATCCTAGACAAAGGGTACATTTTATTTATGGATGAAAATGAAGCAAACATCTTTAAGTGACAACATGATACAAATTTACTTTGACGTGAACACGCAATAAAACGTGTAAACATCCAATAAAAACAAAATGAAAAATAATTACAGACAAGACACAAGTATAAATTTTATTGAGCTACTGTGACAACATTTGTGTGTCACATCAACGAAATAACAAGAAAAAGAATGGAGCTGATTAGAAACATGAGATAAAAGCACAAACAAGATGCCACTGGACTAGGATGGAGAGATTCATCTTTGCTCACAACCTAACCCTGGGCTGGGCCAGAAAGGGCAGCTCCTTCCAGCCAAGCTCAGCCAGAAACTCTGACTACACACATGTTAAAAATCCAGCACATGCAGCAATGCTCACTGAGTGTTGTGCTAAACAGGGATAAAGTTTATCCCCCTTCACCAAGCTCTCGGTGCTGGGAGCGTGGCCCCGCAGCCCCAGTGCGGAGCAGGACACGAGACACTGCAGGAGATGGATATTCCTGATGGCACACATAAAACAAACCTCCAACCCCACTGCCAGCCCAAGACTAGTTTTGATACACTGCAAAACCTGGGTGATTTGGATAAAAGAGAAAAGTTGATGTAAGAAAAAGTTTTAAGTTAACCCATGCCATGTCTTTGGCGAGTAATGAATTTCAGCCTTCAAGTACAGGTCCAGCACTTCACATAGGAACTGCTCTGCACATCTCCTCTCTCTGGCCATCCAGGGGGCTCAGAGCCTCCCAGTTACTGTCCTTAAAACCACCAGAGCGTGGCTTGTGATGGAAGATCCTCCTTGCCTTTGGCTGCCAGAGGCTGGCCTGTCCTGCTGAAACAGGGAGCTGTTTCAAATCTTGGGCTGCACTTGGAAATGATGCAACCACAAACTGCTGAATTTTTAATTCAACATTCATATCACTGGCTGCCTATAATGTAAATTTTAAACAGCCTTCAATATACAGAGAAATCTGAAGGGAAACTTGATAAATTGTACATTACACCAAACAACAGGGAGGTACGTTTTAAAGTAAGACTGTGTCTATGTATGAGTAACTCTAGATTATAACTTTATAACCAACGGCAAGAAACATTTTTTCCAGTGATTTAGTACCACTTATTCTCAATATTCTTTTAGGACAACCAACAACTGAATTCTATTTTCACATTCATTTCTGTAGAAATTGTTTTCAGCAACAACCTGGAAAGCACCTACAAACAGCACTAGCACATTCTCTCAGCCATTTAAAATACTGAGAACAAAGGTTCAGAAAATGTAACCACTGAGTCTTGTTTATCCACAAGACAGAATTAAGTAGCAGCAAAACTCAACAGTAACTGCTAACTCACAATCTTGTATCTCAGAGAGGGGCTGGGAGCATTATCAGTGTTTCCCAGATGGAGCAGCAAAACCTTGGAGGCGAGGGACATTTTCAGGGACTGGAGCCAGGAATGGGAATGGGGCAGCTCCTGACAGTGAGACTGGAACTCCCAACTCACTTGAGAGTCGCTGCCACCTCCTGACTGCGCTCACACCGAACCTGAAGCAGTTCAAGGCTCTGGGAGTCAGCACTGCTGCCCAAAGTGAGTGTTCAGAGCACAGAGATCTTCGATGGGCTGATGCACACCAGCTTCAGCTCACCTATTCTAAGAGAAATCTTTCGTTTTCTTTAGAATATTGGTTCAGCAACACCATGAAACCACAAACACCTAGCAGAGATACCAGCGAGAGCAGAAGGAGCAAGACTTAACCCATCAAACTTCCACTGCATCTCATCATCTGCAGCACTCCCTTCTGGCTTTGCAGTTTTGTTTCTACAGGAATAAGGCAGGGCATTTCCACTCAAAACATGCAAGCTTTTGCCATCTAAGATACATCTATTCTGAGTCTTCATTTCTAAAAAGTGAGAAAAAAAAAAAAAAAGCTATGAAATTCCCTGGGGTATTTTTCAGTAATAACAATGAGAATGCTTATCCTATTAACACTACCTGAAAATACCATGTAGGTGGATGGAAAGTGACCAGGAAAAACAAACCAATTGTCACAGGGCAACACTAAAAATCTACTAGTGCACTCTGAAGTCACACCATCACCTCAGTATCTCATGGACAGATTTTCCCAGGATGTTCCCACAAGGACAGCCTGGTGGCAAACCCCAGGTGATCCTTTCAGAAGGTCAGCAAGTGCAGGTGAGGTAGATTTGGTGGCAACACCACAGCCTGGCATTTGCTGGGAGACCCACCACAGTGCCCAGTGCACTGCCCAATATTTATATAAAGGCTAAAATAAGCTCTCTTCTCCCAACTGTACTGCAAGAAGTTTCATTTCCAAGTCCCAGGCTTATGCTCACTCCTTACCTCCTTCCTTTCTCCACCACTTCCCTCTATCCCCTCCACTCCTTTACACAGTGCCACTTCCCCCACACCACTTGTTTTTATTTTTACTTCCCTCTAACATTGCTGCCCTCAGCTCGTCACACGTGAGCCACAGACAGAAGCCAACATTTCTCAGCAAGGACAGACCTCTGCAATGTGTCAGAACTGATCCTGCACACACCCTCCCCAAGCCCATAAAAGCAAGCCCACAGTGACGCGACAGAGCAGCAGCACTGGACCATCCCACCTCCACAGCTCGAGGGATGTGATGAAATGTCTGCAGAGATCAGACCACGGTTTGGTCCCACCTGAATACCCGTGTGCAATGCACACCTGGGCTCACAAGATCGCTGGATTCAGCAAGAGGAATGGTCACATTCCTGCAGAATTTGTGCAGCCATTTACCCGTATTTTAGCCTATATTCTCATATCATTCACAGAAAGCTTGTCCTGGCACTCCAGATGCTGCAGTCTCCAGGCTTGCTCATTCACCAAGGTACATTTTCACACAAAAGAGAACCACAAGATCTGCTCAGCTCTGATGTATGAACTCCTCTGAAAAGCCTCCGAGACAGCCATGGCCTACATCTGTACCTGCCTCAAAATGCTCACAAGCAGAGACACAAAGATATGGGGGAATTCAAAGAATCTAAACACAGCAGCTTAAAATACTTCTGTGCATGTGCTTTTGAGCCTTTCAAAGAATGAGTAATGTTCACCTCTGTCTCCCCAGAGCAGGTCACTGTGGTCCATGAGCCACGGGAGGAGGATGAGCACCACCCCAGCTGCCCTCCCTGCTCCCCAGGAAAGGCAGCACAGCTCCAGCCCCCACAGAAACTTCCTTATTACCCCAACTGCCGATGAAGGAATCGAATTATTGCAAGGCAAGGGGGCAAGTGAATGGCCAGGGAGGCAAAAAGCTGTTAGACGTGAGTGTGACAGGCTCCAGCTTCAAACTTCTGCCTGCTGTAACACACGCACAGGAGCTGTCAGGCACCTCCCGGCTTTAGCACCTTCATGCCAAAATTTACCTTTATTCAGGGTAAATGTTTAACTCTGCTAAGTCACAGCAGAGACCAAGTAACAGTGCAGTAAGAACTGCTGTGTCCTGCTAGAGACAGAAGAGATGCATAACCAGGGTACAGTGTTGGATCTACTGCAAATTCCTTTGCCCAGTGCTTTCCTGGAAATCCAAGTACTGTTGGACAGCAGTGGAGACCTTCGTTACATCCAACAACCTACACCCAACTGTGTTTAATCTTTTATAAAAACCTAACATCCAACAATCTGTCTGCATTCCGTGTTCTTCGCAATCCAAGCAGTGCAATATCCTGTATTTTCCTCATTATAACTGCCAATAAAGGCAGAAATCACTGATTTGCCTTGTCAAACCAGAGACAACAAAAACAAGCTGAGAACATATGTCACAAAATGAGTAGGATTTATCTTATGTTCACTAACTTAAGGACACTATTTCTGACTGTGAGATCTAAGTTTCTCCCATCTTTCCTGGTACATTCAACCCCACGTATGAGCACTCCAGCACAAATCTCTTCACCCAGCACTCCTTGTCTCCTGCAAACAATCCCATTCCAGCTTTCCCTCTCTCATACTCACATCTTTCTCCCCTCTCCCCCATTTCAGTAAAGCTAGACCACTGTCACTGTATTCCCAATCCAGAAAACATTGCATTTTCAAGGCCTTCCCACAAAGTATGGGAAAGAACCAAGCACATGCGCAAGAAAAACCTGGATACACAAGATGGGAACTTAAAACCCTGCTTACATAAAAGGACTACAAGCCAGTGCACACTGCCTGCTTGGTGCCTTAAAAAATACCAGTCATCCTCATATGTGTCTGTTCTCTACCCAATAAATAAACTGCCTTTATTCTCAGCCTCAGTGTGATCAAACTGAAACTCTGGATTACGCATTTTTCTACATCCACTTTTTGCATTACAAATCAGCTTGCAAATAAAGAATAACTGTTCACTGGAATTTTAGACTGCATGTAATTTCTTCTCTAGCAAATGTTTCACCCATTACTTATTTGGTATTGCTAGACACAGCCAACCAGTGTGATTTTTTGTTTTTCAGAAAACTCCCAACCATTACCATATCCCAAATCCTCTCTGCTGCACTTCTCAATACATCATCCAATTAACCACAAACTTGGCATTAGAGCAGAGTGACCGAAGCACGCACTGACTCTGCCACATTTCTGATGGGCATTATTTCATTGCAGGAACAGAACAAGAGATAGAAAAGCTCTCAGAGATTTATTCCCAAGGAAGAGGACTCAGCGAATCCCATGAAAGATCAGTTCTTGAGCCAAAAGTACATCAAGGCCCTTTCTTCTGGTATGTCACGTGTGGTGGTTGTCCAGGGACACCACCCTGACCACCACAAGCTGCCAAAGCTGTCCTGCTGCAGGGGAGCAGTGATTGCTCTCAGAGGACATTGGCAGCAGCGCCCTGGCTCTGCCATCCCTCCCTTCTCTGTGCTGCATCTTCCCGCAGGAACACCCAGCTGCTTTCACCACAGCTCTCCCAGCAGGTGAGGGGAGCAGAAACGTGGGTGCAGCAGCTGGACACTCTTCTCCACATGCACATTCAGCTACCACTATAAACACAAAACCACTGACTACTTTTAGGACAGAAATTCTACAATGACCTTGCACAGATACACAAAATTAAACATTTAGATGTGATCACTAATTCCACTTTTGATGAAGCATATGAACTCCTTCACAGATCAGCTTGTGCTCTGGTACCATCAGACCCAATTAAAAGATGCCAACAACTCCACCTGTTTCTAATTCAGTAACAGAAGTACTTCAGTATTTAAAAGCTATTCATTACAACTTAGGTTTTCCAGATTTTGTTACAGATTTTATAAGATCACTGGTTTACCCGAAACAATTAGTCACAGCCTGCACAGAACTAATACTCCATCCTTACTTTAATCATATATGATGCAATACCAGGATGAGATTTTAAAAAACAAACACATTAGCAAGATTTGCCTTTAGATTTTCACCCCCCAGCTTGATGGTAATGAGTTCTGCCGTTCTGCTCAAAAGCAATAAGAAACTACATTTTACCAGTACGTAAGGCTGTCCTAAAAAGCCACAATGACATTTTGAGAACTTGTGTTTATTATCAAAATAACTACAGATAGTTTAAGTTTTCAAAGGGTATTAACCTCTTCCATTCATCCTGAGATCCAACTCAAGAGTTGTGGCTCAAGCTGGACTTACTCCTGCTGGTCAGAGGGACCAGCTGCCTCCTCTAATACTGATATATACACACATATTCAGAAATATTAAGCAAGCTGGGAAGGAGAGCTGCATGCTGTGCCCACGGGAACACAACGCTCCTTTTCCTGTTCTCCAGCAAAACGCTGTTTTTAGAGTGAAGGTGATGGTGACACCAAAAACTACAAACAAACCAGGACCACGGAACAGCAGGTTACCTTCACGCTGCTGAACTGATTCCCATCACACAACTGCTTCCACACGGGACATGCAGCTTTAACTCGAGGGCAGCATGATTTCTCCAGTGATTTCATCTGCATTTACTGCCACAATATTCGCTGTTTGCAAGGGTCCGTGTTCTCTGAGCACTGCAATTCCCTTCCCATCAAACATGGGTCCATCTACCACCACATGGCAAACTGAGGCAGCGATGCCATGCCAATTCCACAATTTCTTCAGGAATCATGCCAACCTTTACAGTAGAAAAGGGTTAATGTTCAGCTGCTGCCTCACAGGTACAGTCTCCAGTGAAGAGCCCCGTTTGATACCTGTAGGAAGCTGCCATTTTTGCATCTCATATTCCATTTGTGAACAGACCTTTTTGTTCTTTAATCCAAGTTCTGAATTATTTAATCCTGCCTCCAACACCTGAAATATCTTTCCCTATAAACAAGGAGTTATTTAGCGAAAGGAAATAAATAATTTAAAAAGTCAGACCCTAAAGTGTTCCTGGCTCTGTTTTTAATTATATTGATACAATCTGGAGAAACCTGCTGCTTAATATTACAAGGCAGGTCGAAGCTCATCAACAGTTAAACGTCTCCTTCTAACAGAAGGTGGAAGAGGAAGTTGGGAGCAGCCGGGTACGCGGCGCTCGCTGCCAGTGATCCGGGACTGCCCAGTCCCAGCTTCTCACAACTTTCTCATGCCCAGAGAGCTTCAAAGCCCTCACACCCTGAGCTACACGAGCCGGAGTTCGCAGGGCGCAGGTGGAATTGTGTTAAGCATAAATCCTCCAGGCTCTCCTGCTGGAACAGAGCGTACGCGGAAGTATTTTTATTTTCTACAATTCCACGCTCGAAATACGTCAGTGCAAGTGAAGGACGGGGATGGAGGGAGGCATGGACATTTCTGTGGGACTGAACTTCATCCCCGGGAACGACAGTTTTTATAGCACAGTGCTTCATCTACAAGTGGGAGTAAATATTACACTACCGCTTCGTGCAGATGGGTGGGTAAAAAAAAAAAAAAAGCTAATTTGAAACAAATTAACTATTCTGCATAGGGAGGAAGGTACTGTCTCCCTTCCCGGGCACTCCAGGGCTCTCTGCAGACAGAGTGTGTGCGAAATTAACAAACTCTGTGCTGCTCACAGCCTTCCTGGTGAACCTGCCAACAGGTGAACAGCCTCAATCCGCAGCACAGATAAATAATCACCAGTCCTCAAAAGCAGGTAATGAATATTGTTCAAACAACTCTAAGCTGGCGTTACCAGAATGCTTCAAAGGAGAAGCTACAAGCTGTTCCAGTCAGACTGTCACATTTAGTCTGCAAAAACGAGATTAAGGTTTGTACAGTGATACTCCACAACAGGTTTTACAGTATGCACAGAAATTAAATTATGATAAAAGTGAGCTATTTTTTACTAAAAACAGAATAGAACAATCTATCAAAATGCCATTTGGCTGTGTTCATTACTTTTTTGAATTTAATTTACATGATAGATACTTTAGCATAATATGTTTAATCAATAAGCATTTCTGAAGGCTTTATTTTTATAGGCAATATTTAGACTTGTTCACCGTTAAATGTAACGCCACAGCAGCGATGTTCGGAGCGTTTATTTTCCTATGCTAAGCAAGTACAGCCACACATACACAGAGGCAAAAGTCCACAATTAGAGATGTCAGACCTTGTTTAACTACATCTTAATTTAATCCATTTTATTTTATACAATTCTACATCTGGATCTCATTCTCTGTATTCCTGTAGGTATTCCGGGTCACTCTAAGAACCCTTTCAAGTTAGCAAAGTTCAGCCAAGTCTACCTTAATCCAAAACCTTTAAAAGAAACAATAAAACGCGAAAGAGGGGGTGGACAACGACGGAGAGACCTAAAACAAAACGCTACTTTACCCCACCTCCTCATGCACCTGAAAGTCGGAAGGGACCAGCCTCCCAGTACAGATCCCACGCAGCACTTCCCGTTTCGGGGGCTGCTGGGGTGGGATTTTTAGCATCGCTCCCGCACGCCCGTCCGAGGGGAAGGGAGGGCGGCAGGACGCGGGTCCCGCTGCCGGCCCCCCGCCAGCATCCCCTCACCTCCAGCGGGAATGCGGCTCTGCCCAGCATCAGCGCACCATCCCTCCGCCTGCCGCAGCCTCCGGCCGGCTCCAACGCCGCCTCCACGGGGGCCGCGGTGGGCAGCCGCCGGCTTTGGAGCCAATTTATTTAAACGGGAGGCAGCGGCGGGTTTGGAGAGGCAGGGCAGCGCCTTCCTGCGCCAATCAACTGGGAGACACGCGTGTTGCAATCCCGTTCACGGCGGGAGCAGCACCGATACAGCGTCTGACAACCCCCCCGGCCCGCGCCGGCCTTATCTGTACCCCGGCAACTCAATTAAACCGTGGGGCCGCAGTTCCCCCGGGGACGCTCCCCCGGGATAGGGGGAGGGAGGCCGGTCTGCGAGGACTTTCCCTCGCAGGAAACGGCACTTCAGGGCTCTCCCGAGCCAGCACAGTAAAGCATCAATATTCCGCTCATCTGTCAGATCCTGGACAGCAGGAGAGGCTGGAGAGCCCGTGAAT